>VMOF01000111.1:85582414-85798693 GCA_011764245.1 Trialeurodes vaporariorum | reverse complement strand
GACCGAAAACAGAAAACCAAGTTAGTGCATCCAGGCAATACCATCTAAACATACCGTAGCCCCGAGGTTTGAGGTTATGTGATTAGGTTGCCAACTTTTACACAAGCTCTTGTTGGGGAAAGAGGAATTATTCCGGTTTTTTTTCTAGTTTTTCTAATTTTTCGGCTGTAATAACCAGATTTACTTGGTCAGGACACTTCCCTGCGGTTGTTCCAGAGCGTTTCCGCGAAAAAACTATTTTTTCACAAAATTACGCGAAACTTCAAAGGGTCCCCCCTTTCACATCGACCCAAAGTAAGCAAGGGTCCCCCCCTTTGATGTTACATATTTTGGTGTGTAATTTTGCGGAAAAAAAGGTTTTTCACAGAAACGCTCTGAAACATCCAGGGAAGTGCCCTGACCAAGTATACATGGTTTTTACAGCCGAAAAATTAATAAAAACTAGAAAAAACCGCAAAAAATCCTCTTTCCCTCATAAGCGCCTGTGTAAAAGTCGGCAACCTAATCACATAACCTCAAACCCCCGGGCTACGGTATGTTTAGATAGATTGATCCAGCCTATATACGACTAAAACTGCCGAAATCAACAAGATATTACAGATTACCGATGCATTTGGAGGTTGGAATCACCCAAATGTTATTGTTGTTGTGGAAACGGTGGGATTTCGGTCGATTCTAACCTACAAATACAACGTGTAATCTGTAATATTTTATTAGTTTCGACAGTTCTATCAAGGAACCAAGCATTAAGCATCAAGCATTTTTGAGGACGTAAAATTCATAACTGTAAGAAGGTCGCATATTAATTTCTTGATTTAATAGTCAAAATTGCTGTTCAAAAATCCGCTCATGGGGAAATTGCATCGAACCAGAGGCCCTCGCACGGCAATCAATACGATATATCCAACTAAAACAGTCTATACGCTCTGCGCAGTCAACCATAAATCAGGTTTCATTTTGATTTTGGAAATCAAAACGTTTTAGAAAAAAGCTCCTGCGGTTTATTTTTTAAACACTTAAAAAACTAATGGAACAATTTGAGACATTAATTCAATACGTTTTTTTAAGGGGAGAAGGGTGAAAATCTATTTCTCATATGGGTGGGTTAGTTATTTTCAACATACTTTGGGAAACTTTTAGAAAATGCAAAATTCAGAGTTCTGAAAATTGCGGAGCTTGGAAATGAAAGATGAATTTATTAATGAAATGAATATTCGTTTGTCGTTCAAAAGCACAATCAATATCACAGCTTAGAAAAGTTACGAAAGTTGGTTGACGGATACATTGTCAGAGTAATCTCCTCATGAGAGCTCTAACAGGTATCGCATAATTGTACTGTACAGGTTGTTGCATACTCAATAATTAGAAGGAGTTTTACACCAATGCCAGGAGAAAATAAAATGTAGTTAAAACCAGAAGAGAGACTGTTCGTTTCGAAAAAAGTTTTTTTCCATTCGAACACGTGCAAAAGTATCGATTATTTTGCGGTTTTCTTGAACCTCTTGAGAATTGATTCTCTATAGAATAGCTTTATACTGTCGCATCTGAGGTACCGATTGTTGAAAATGGGTCCTAATCGAGCATTGAAATTCTATATTTTGCGTGTGAAAAAGATATTGACCTCTGGTCGAAATATTCAATTGTTATGTCCTCCCGACAAAAACCGTCAATTGGAATTTTTAAAATGTTTGGGGTCTCAGGTCTCTAAATAGAGGTTCAACTGACTTTGTGTCGAAGCAGTATTTTTTCTAAATTCTTAATTCTCAAAAAATGTGGTATACTTATAATACTTCTGACTTTTTAATAATGGGTTCAAAAGGAACTTTGACGTTTGATTCATTAAAAAAGAAAAATGAACACTCGCGGTTTGCTTTGGAAGTCTCGAAACTGCATGCCCTTCCTAACAATGTTATAGGTACATCAAGGAAAGGGCCTAGGTTGTCATTTAACAGTTTGAGTTGGGGGTCAAAACTTATCCTAGCCACCCCGAAATCTTTCGACTCTCCAAAAATAGTTCGCATTAAGTTATAAACATTCTTTGAGTTTCGCTTTTGTGTCCTGAACTTTTAAAAAATTCAAAGTCCAAAGTTCAAAAGACTGTTTAAGGGGACTCTTCTCTCGAATTTACAATAGAAAGATGTGTTCCTCTATCGATGAAGCGGGTGTGGCTAAGTGTTCTAGAAATTTCTTTGGTGCTGAAGAATTTCAATGTGATGTAATTTTTTTTTCATGAAGTAAGCGCAGCATTACAATTTATTTAAGAAGTATCTAGTAAATTCTCGAAATAAAAATGCACAAATTGTCTTCCTCTGAAATCTGGATAGCGCATACCAATTTTTACCGCATTTTGCAAAAAAAATTGCCCCCCCCCCCGCGAACTATATCGCAAAATTCATTGCATTTCTTTTTAATCCACTTCTTCAAGCACGCACTTATCCAAGTTACGGATTATAGAGATGCTCTACGAAATGAGGGTCTGGTAGATATCAGAGGCGCATGTTCTATACTAGGAATCTTAATTGAACTGATATGCCATTTCCCGTATTTAGAGCTCAGGTAAGCGTTTGTGGACTTATCTTCCAGAGATCGCATTAGTTCATCGGATTTTAATGCAATTTTTCTTCTGAAGAAAAATTACGATTCTTTTACGCTTTGACGGTAGAAGTCAAGTATAGCCATTATCCAAATTCCAATTATAGCTCCTCTCTATTCAGTCTGTACTCAGTGTACGAGGATTTACGAGGAAAGCAAATTAATGCCAGCTCAGAAAAAGCTTCGATAAGAAAGATCTTGAATTCTTGAGTCATCATTTTTGTTTAAAACGTAAATTTTGCACCCAGTCATGAAATATAAATTGTTTATTCCCTATAAAAACATTCATGTTATTCTGAGCTTATGAGTAATCAATTGGTTTTAGCAGGTTTGTTCAAAAATGAATGTCCACGGTCATAGGCGTAGCCAGGATATTGTCTTTCTCTCTCTAAGCCCATTTGAACCCGCATGAGTTAGAAAAGGATGGAGATAGGGGCTGTCACGTGATTTCAGCCCCTCTCTCTGTCCTTTTCTAACACATGCGTTTAAATGGACTAAGAGAGAGAAAGCCAATATCCTGGCTACGGCTTTGTCCACGGTCGTTTTGTCCGATCATTTTCGCCTTGGATCTTTTAATTCAGTTCAAAAAATGGTCCCTTTTGTTTATTCACCCTGCAAAAAATCGTCCGTTGTTTGAATGTCCAAGTGGTTTGGTCCTTGAGAACGAACTTGTTCTATTTAAAAAAAAAAAAAAAAAAAAAAAAAAAAAAAAAAAAAAAAAAAAAAAAAACTATAGCATATAAGTAGCATTAGATAAAGCAGCTAGGTGTATACCAGCTTTTCTTTTTTTAAGAGTTGATTTTGGCGGGTTGAGTAACTAATTTTAATATCCATAAAAAAGAGCCACCACAACAGCCACAACCAAGGTATTTATATTTAACAGGTATGCTCGACTCGCTTCCCGCGTCATCTTCAGTGGCGCGCAGCTTAAAAAGCATTCCAAGATGACCGACAAAAAAACAAAACATTGTATACTCTTTCCAGAAAACATCGGGCTATTTTCTGCTTTTCTGGAGAGGGAAGGCCACAATGTTTTCTGGAAAGAGTATACAATGTTTTCTGCTTTTGTTGGCCATCTTGGAATGCTTTTTGAACAGCGCGCCACTGAAGATGACGCGGGAAGCGAGTTGTGCATACCTGTTGAATATAAGTACCTTGAGCCACAACAATAACATTCGGGTGATTTTAAACTCAATATGTATCGTTTAATCTATAATATGTTGTTGATTCCGGCGGCGGGTTCAGTCGTGGAAGTAGGCATAACTGAGCATTTTCGAGGTCGTAGAATTTATAATCGCAATAATGTCGCATTAATTGTTTGGTTTAAAAGTCTGAATTCCCTTTCAAAAATACACTTATGGGAAAAAATACAATGTATTGGAGTTTTTTTTCAGAGCCAGAGGTTCTCGGATGGCTATCGAAACGATATTAACCCTTTACTGCATGATTTTTGTTTTTTTTTTCAATAAAATAATTTTTTTTTTCAGTACAATTTTGATCAGCTCAACGCGCGCTTGCAATTTTTCTAGGAGGATTCCAAGACGGGCGGCTGTCGCGTCAGTCTCAGTGTCACACCTACATCAATACATCATCAGAGTTGCGAATCCAAGGATTTCCCATAAATATTGATTTCGGCATCGTGCCGCACTGTAGTCCGAGATCAAAAAGAAAATGGCATAAAATCAGCGAAAATAAAAATTCATTAAAAATCACGGAGAAAAAATGTTTTAGGCACTATATGATTTTCAAAAGAAAGTACCCTAATTGAAATTCTGATCGTTCAACTTTTCCATTGTTTTCAATAAAATTGTCGATTTTCCATTACGGTACTTTAGGATATCACTATGCTCATAGTCTTTAAAGTTTAAACACTGGAAAGCTGCAAAACTGTTTAACCCCTTATGGACCAAGCCCGAGTTTACTCGGTTTTTCTCCTCTAGCCTATTTTACATTGTTCCAGTATCATGATTCCGAATAAACACGATTCTTGATGTATAGTATAACAAGATGAGATTTCGTCTGGCGCCTTCAATCCGTCATATAGGCAATTTCAACTCCCCCGAGTACGAACAGTTAACCACACCTTCCCTACACAGAGAAAAATACTTCGGTTAAATTTTTATCACCGAAATTTTCGGTCAGAGGAACCGAAATGTTCGGTCCTGATACCGAATGCTTCATTAGTAGTACTGAGTATTAGGTAGGGGCGGAATTTGGGTTATACGTACCGATTTCTTCGGTATTTGCGACCGAACATTTTGGTTTATTCAACCGAAAATTTCTGTGATCAAAATAAGTCGAATCTTCAGTTCTAATAACCGAAGCATTTTTCTCTGTGCATATGTACGGAAAAGTGATGCTCATGAGAACTAACCTGGTCTTTAGAGGGTTAACGTTGCCTCGATTTAAAAGAGTAAACATTACGACCGGAGTACTTCCTTTTGAAGGTCATAGTAGCATCTTTATAAAATAGTTTCGCAAAGGAAAAGTTCGAGCTGTACCGCAGCAAGGTTCAGTTGGACCGAAGTACTATTTCGGTAGAGCATAAGTAAAAAGAAAGGCCGTTACTCTCCTTTATGCCGAAGTAGTGCTTCGGTACAACTGCAACTTTCTCCGGTAGAGTTAGAACTTTTGCTCTGCGAAGTAATTTTAAAAGGCAGCTTTGGTTGTACAGTAGAACCCCGACCATTCGCGGTCCGGATTATATCCGCGGTGAGCTCGGAGTTTTTTTTTTGGGGCTGAATGGAAAGTGTTGAGACCTTTTGTTTCCTTGGTTGACTGGGGAAACTGATAAGTAATTAAAGCTACTTTAAGAAACAATTCTCAGTATAACAATAAAAGAAGGTAAAATTTATTTATTATACAAATAGCTATAAAATTACTCTACTTTTGTACTTCTTTCGAAAATAAGTTATTAACGTCAATTTTCCATCCACGGATCGAAAGTTCGGATTATCTGCTGTTTTCGATTATCCGCGGCACCTCTGGTCCCAATTACCGCGGATAATCGGGGTTCTACTGTACCTAAAATTTGGTTTTTCAGTGATTATAGTTTTTGACCTCTTAAGCTTAATTTAAAACTTTCCAGCGTCATGTCTAGGTTTAAATCACTTGTTTCATATTTCCTGTGATTGAAAGTGTTGAAAGTTTATTAATGATGTATAAAGCGATGTGAAATTTACTCTCTGATTTTTGCCACTTTTTGACGATCTTAGATCATAGTGCGTTGTATACTATCTAAAGTTGAGCCTTCTCTATGTATCTCGAGACACTATCGGAATTATTCCGGGGTGAACGACTACTGATTTATACTCGACGCGAGTCTATAACATTACACATAATAGTATGTCCTACTAAACGAGCTTTACTCCAGGGCTACCGTTTTGCGTATAATCAATGCTATTTTTCAATTCACCGATGATTCCACCGGTTGAGAAAAGATTACACAGTTCAGTTCAATGTATGACTGTAAAATGCACGGAAATACTCGCATCCGTAATCATTTCTCAACCGGTGGAGTCGTCGATGACTTTAAAAAAACTTGCGGATATTTTAATTAATTAACGGAGTTTCCACCGATTAAGGAAAGATTACAGATCAGAGTATTTTCGTGCATTACAGTCATACACTGAACTGAACTGTGTAGGTAATCTTTTCTCAACCGGTGGAATCAGCGGTGAATAGAAAAATAGCATTGATTATACGCAAAACGGCAGCGCTGCTTTACTCGTATCTAGAGTGGCATTCTAATGGGTAACCTTTAAGTAACCGAAGATAAAGATTTTCAGGTTGCTGTCGATGTGTAATTTTCTTTATCTTTTCTCCGCATAAATTGGGCCATTCCCAGAAAAAAGAGCCCATGAAACAACAGGTATAGTCTTCTTTCGAAAAATTAACATTGTGGTTGAAACGAGACTTTTTACTGAAGAGCACATATATATTTTGTTTTATGGGCCCTTTTTTCCTGTAATGCACGGAGAAAAATTTCTGGTTGAAATTGCTGAACGAATTATTAATAGTGGGATGAATAGAAATTCATTTTAAAATAATAAGAATTCTTATTGATCCAACGATTCTTTCTTGTGATTCTTCTGAATCATCAGAACGTTCAAGTGGACCAATGATAATTCTCGTTGAATCAATAAGAATTCTTATTATTTTAAAAGGAATTTCTTTCTACCCCAATTTCTTAATACGTTCCGTAATTTCAATCGGAAATTTTTCTCTGTGTGGCCTCAATTTTAGCCTGAGAGAGAGAGAGAGGGATGACAAGGAATAGTAAAATTGACGATCAAAAAACACGAGAAAATTTAGGTAGACGTGCATCAACCCAAACCTGAAAACAATTATTGACAGGTTACTTAAACGTGAAAACTGCCACTCTAAATAATAGATAATATCAGCCAGTGGATAGACCGTTTGTCCCATTCGTTGTGTCTAACTGACATTTTTTGATGATCATTTGGCATCAATTTAATTATATTTTATTTTAGCAAGAGCCAAAATAAAGGGCGACCAAAATAAAAGTTTTTAATGGTTTTTTTTTTTTTTTTTTTTTAATTTGGAATTACCCATATTTTGGTATTGCTCAGTTTAAAAAAAAGAAAAGAAAAAATAGTACTGCATTACCGGCCGTTATTCTTTCACATTCTACCCTCTCTCTAGTGACTTTCCGATAGTTCGAATTTTTCGGGTAGTTTAAATTGAACACTGAATATTATGCTAATTAGCACGTCATGGTGTTATTCGATTCCTTCTTCCGCCCGTAACCATCAAAAAATCTTGAGAAATAAAGTCATAATTTACATACATTTTGGCAATATTTTTTAATTGACTAGGAGTGAGACAGAGCTTATTTCACTATATGACACCCATTATAAATGTATCCAAAATCCTTTCCATAAAAGACGACTTTTTCCCTCGACCAATTTTGATGGTTAGTGACTTAGAAAATCCAAAAAAAATTGACGAACACTGTGACGTACGTTTTGGCGTTCTTTTGGAAAAATTACGTTATCTCATTCAAATTATCCAAAAAAAAATAACAAACACACACAAAACGATATTTTAGAAACTGACTAGTGGCATTCTTGGATCAGAAAAATCCCAACATTTCTCCCGGAAGCACCTTTAGTGCAAAATTAAGGAACACGTTAGAGGTAAAGTGGTCCACTCCATCGTATGATAACATAAATAACAACATATATAGATAATGAAATCATATTTGCATCAGTAATTATTGTAACGCAGTCATTAATGAGTCCTTTATAGGAGTCTATTATTACAAATATGAATTTGTATCAATGATGTGGGAACGTGGCCTGGAGTAACGCTATTCAAAAGTCGGATAAACTTTTCAATTAATTACTTTTCAGGCTCTGGTCCACTAATTAAAAGTAGGTAATTATTTTTTGTTTTTAAACGACTACAAAAAAAAACTATTTCTTGCCTCATTCGCGATCACTAAAGAATGTAAAGAGTAACATCCTATTCAAATACTTTTGCGAGAGTTGGTGTGCCAATTAGACGGGTGGCTTATAAAAAGAGTATCAAAGGTCATTAAAAATAACCTGCGGAGTTTTAACCAAGGACCGCAAAGTTCACGCTTGCATTGTGACGCCACTAAGAGGAAAGCCACAAGAGCATTTAAACTTTAGCAGGACGTTCATTCATTACAATCAACGAGTATTTAATCCCTTTAATCCCTTCAGATCTGATGTGAATCTAACTGCGCTGGCGAGAGGAACATGTTATCTCTGTAGTATGCAATACTTGTGCAACACGCCTGGTAAATGCATTTTATTGTATCGTGGCAGTAACGTGTGTTACGTATGGTCAATCCTTTTGTTTCTGCTAGTTCATACATGCGGACATAATGGGTTAAAATAAGCATTTCTTTTAATGACAATTAATAATAATGGGTCTGTTTTGCTACAACAATATGGCACCTTGATTCTTATGCGTATAAAATTCGGCAAAAATAACGATTGGCTCATTAAATGCATTCAAAAACCTCTCATCATCTCAGGAAAATACTTCAAGTTCAAACAACTCGCGCTGCGATACACGCTATTTGCTTCGGCATACTACTGCATAGACGAAACAATCGAGTAAAAGTTAATAACATCGTAACAACAAAATTACGGAATTTCATTATAACTACATGAAATATTGACTGCATTTGCTGTCCGAGTCTTTTCTGGTCTATCAGCAAAGATAAAGAATACAGAAAAAACTGGCACTATGACTATTCCTACCTCCAAAATATTGATTTTTGACTTGTTTATATGACGAACGTATATAGAAGTGTTAAAACGGAACACTTTTGTTTAATCTTCACATAACGATTAAAATTATCTAACCTATATACGCAAAGGTCTAACTTTTAGATGAATTTTTATGTACTACTGGGCTTTTTTTAAAAAAAAATTCCAAATCATTTGGATTCGTTATGCGATACGACAATATCACGTAAAAAGATCAACATAATTTAAGGGTGTTTTTATCCTTTCTTTTTCTTAAAACCATCCAAAGATCCGATAGTTAATTGTTCATTCAGTTAAATTTCACACAATTTACTTTGTTTCAGATTCTCTGTCAGTTAAGCAAGGGGCGACCTTGCCAGCCTTGTATGATGGCACGTCATCGATAAAACTGAATAATAACTTCGTTTCCCGCGATAAAGAAAGTGGTTAATCAATCCTTTGTAGAATCAGAGATGCATCGAGTGCAAAAGCAGTGAATCAAAATGAGTGTGTTACGGTGACTACAACGAACCCTGATTGAGGGATTCCAGCGAATCACTTTCAAGGCCACACAGCTTTAACACGGAAGATGTGGCCCATAGCACATTGCTTCACCGCTGTGTTTGCTTTCTTCATGCTAACAGGTGAGCGACTCTTTTTTAAGTACTAACATTTTATATTTCATCTTCTCTTATTAATATAAGAAACTATGGCCGTTTCAGGCACCCTACGGAGTACGGGCGCCCTCCACAGCCAGCATTCTAGGGGCACGGGCTATGGTTGGTAGTTCGTTTAACCCTTTATTGACCAAGCCCGAGTCTACTCGTTTGTCTCCTCTAGTCTGTTTCATATTGATTCAGTATTCATTCCAGATAAACGCGATTAGCGAAAACACGAGATACGGCGCCTTCAATGCGTCGTATATGCAATTTCAACTCCCCCGAGTACGAACAGTTAACTACCTTCCCTATTTAAACGGATGATTGGCGTATTTTTGACTAACCTGGTCCTTAGAGGGTTAAGCAAGTTTGTTTTTTATTTAAAGAATCAAAATGGTTCTTAAACCAGCGGCGGCTCGTGCAATGTGGCAACAATGGATTTTCTCCATTTAAAACTGTGTAAAATAATCGTTTACTTGGTGAGGCGTAGCGCCTCACCTAGTATCGATCTTTTTGCATAGTTTAAATGGCAAAATTGCACGGTTGCCAGATTGCACAATCCGCCACTGTGTTAAACGAAGGAATGACGAAAAACCAAAGACGAGAAGTCAATCTGCAACTCATTGTTTTTAAGGACGAGATCGCAGGACTTTCCTGAAATTTTGCGAAAATACATTCTACTCGTAATTAAGGATAATTTGAACTCAGTACTTAGTTTGCCCACGAAAACTCAAGAAGAGGTAGCTCCTGGGAGATAGGGTAGAAAAGCTGCGTAAAATTTCAAATTTCAAGAAAACAGCCCGAGAAAGAAAGTTTTTGAAAAGTTGGACTCTATGTATTATACTCTTAAAACCGATCACTTAAACGCGGTTTTATTCATTTAACCGTAACCGTTTCGTCTGTTGACGTTAATTATTAACCACAATGAAGTAAATATCAACCTATTTTGTCCATTCAAATGAAATGCGAGTGAAGTTTATCATCCCTAATACAAAAACGAACTTCCGAGAATTTCAAAGGCTCACCCTTAAATGCGCGTCTTGCTTCCCCGATTGAAATAATAACACAACGCCGAACCATCCTGAAACAGAATCCTCTTTGACTATGAGTTGAATTATCGAGGGAGATTAAATGTAACATCCACTCATTCCATGAATTCATACATCCGTGTCTGTCTTAATTTCATTGGTCAAACAGATCTAAGTTCAAAATCGTTGCCGTTTCCCGCACGGAACTTTAAAAGTTGAAACCGCAACTTTTTAAATCCCTCCGTCGCGTCGCATCACGGGTAACAGTGGTGCCAAATTTCAGGATTCAATCATCGAGCTATACAAAGGGTGTCTCATAAGCACCAAGACTAGTTACAATCGTAGAGAATACATTGAACACTTGAACAGGTAATTTGAACCAAGGAATGTTCAATGAAAGAAATTGTTATTGGAAAGTTTTAAATTAAGCTCAGAAGGTGGAAAACGGTGATTTTCGATTACTTTTTTTTTCCACTGGCGAGGCGTGAAATGTGGCAACAATGTATGTTCTCCATGTAAATTCACCGAAAAGGTCGAACGCTTCAGTCATCGGCGATGACCAGGTATTCCGACCTTTCTAATGAGTTTAAGTGGGAAAAAAAGAACGTTGCCAAATCGCACTGATTTTTTCACTGATTTTTGGCCACTTTTTTTTTCGATCTCAGACCATAGTGTGACCTGCGTAACTGACGTAGAGGTTTTTCGGTAATAGGCCGTTAATGTGTTTGTTATATCTATATTTTCAATTGTAGGCCGTTGAGTTTGAGAGAAAAGTAATTGCATACTAGTTTAATGCATGAACTTTAAATGTAACCTAAAAATTCTTTGAGGCTGCAGACGTTACATAAATACCGATCTAGATAAATTTTCATATTGTTGATACAAATCAATATTATTCAATTGCCTCAAAAATAAATGTATTGGCATGAGATTTGCGTAAATTTGGCAACACTGTCAAGGAATAAGCGGACTTGAGAAGGGATTCCCGATGAATCGATCCGGGCAAGTTCATAATTTATAAAGGAAAAAGTAATGGAGTTATGGCTGGTGGGAATAAGGAGGGATTAAAGAGTTGAAATCCCTTCTCGTTCCAATGTACCAAAGCAAGTACTTATTCAAAAATATCACGTTGTTCGGCGTGACTGTGCGAGAAGGCGAAAGGAGGGGGGCTGAGAGAGAGCCGAGAGGCGGAGGGCACTGTGAAAATATACAAGCCACCATTTCCGAGTCCAATTGAATGTTTGTAAATCTTAACTTTTCTTTATGACTTTGAGCAGATTATCTCCCATTCGGTGATTTAGATCCAGCTTTTTTTACCTCCACCTCCCCCCCCCCACCACCACCACCACTTCAGAAAAATATCGCTGGCGTTGAATTAGAGAAGTTTGTTGGACATTGCAAAGATTGGCTGCGGAGTGCGAAGTCCCATTTTATAGAATAGTAATATAAGAGAAGTCATGAGCGCCGTCTCCGGAATACAATTTTGCTCGCGGAAGAGTTGTTCGTTCGTACGTTGTAATGATTACAGAGCCGTAGATCTAAGACTGTGTAATCTTTATACTTGTCCTTACTGATTTACAGGGAGTGTCAGTGGCGTCACGTGCAATTTGGCAACAATGTATTGTATCCATTTACACTCATGTAAAAGATCGAATTCAGGGGGTGCACAGTGCACGAGGAAAATTCGATATATTTAATGAGTTTAAATGGAGCAGTTGCATTGTTGCCACATGGCACGCGACGCCACTGAGGAGTGTCCAAAAAGTACCGGGGCTGATGCTGTATAACTTCAAAATAAAACAAGTTAGCGATCCGATCTTGGTCATTTTTAAAAGATCAACTCATTTCCTTTCGATTGAGTAAAAGTTACCCTGGTAAAAGTTTTTCATTGGTGACCAATAAAACGGTTCCAATTCTCCAGGGACCAATTGGTGACCAATGAAATTACATTGGTGACCAATGAAATTACATTGGTCAGCAATGAAATTACATTGGTCACCAATGAAACATTTATTGGTCACTGGAGAATTGGAACCGTTTTATTGGTCACCAATGAAAAACTTTTACGAGGGTTAATATAAACACATTTGATCAAATATTAACGAAGTTATGACAGTTTGAAAAATAAAAAAATGTCGACCCCTAAAAGATTTTCAAGTATATGTATATTTTCTCGCAGCGAAAAATGAAAGACTAAATCGGCCGATGCTTACTATCAGATAATGAGCATTATCAGGTTCATCTTAAGTCAGGTGACCATATTCATGTTTGTTAGTAGTATTTTTGTTTTTGCCAAGTCGTTTTCTGAAAAAGAAAGCATCAAACAACATGCTTCGTTTTTTGACGTGCGACCGTTAAATCTCACATAGCAAAAAAAGTGTAACAGCCCCATTATTCGTTATAGTCCATCAATTTATTCTGTGCCATCTCACGATGATCAGCTAAACCAATCGTTTTCTTCCGTGTTCAGTCAAGATTAGGACATTTTTTTATCCGACTTTTTTCGTTAAAAGCTCTTGTCAATTCCGATCGAGGCTAACAGTAAACGAAAAGGTGGTTTTCGTTTGGTCACTGTCGATCCTGACTCTATCGTCTCCACTCTAAGAAACGTCAATTTGTAAACAGAAACAAGAAAGACAGCCACAAAATACACCGAGAAAAAAAAGAAGAAGCAAACTTCTGTCCAGAGTCAAGCGTTCCTTAAAATCTTGGAAGACGATTGCAATGTGCATTCACACGTACGTCAAGAGACCTCGCCTCAAACGTATACGTCGCGTCGGGTTTGTCGTACTTCGTACTGTACGTGTATACGTGCAGCACAGCCATCCGAGATTCTGCGTAATTGTCACACGTCAAATCACTATCAAGTGTCTCGTTTGCTGTTTATTTTCAAAGACCTTTGTGCCCTCGTTTAGCCTCGTCTCTCTAAGATTATTCTAGAAGAATACACGGACTCACAGGGTT
Organism: Trialeurodes vaporariorum; assembly: GCA_011764245.1. NCBI lineage: Eukaryota > Metazoa > Arthropoda > Insecta > Hemiptera > Aleyrodidae > Trialeurodes > Trialeurodes vaporariorum. The sequence goes on along the minus strand of VMOF01000111.1, from coordinate 85,785,205 downwards.
GTCGTTCGGTCAAATTTAAACACGGCTGCCGTTTTACGCATAATCAATGCTATTTTTCTATTCACCGATGATTCCACCGGTTGAGAAAAGATTACGCAGCCCAGTTCATGACTGTAATGCACGAAAATACTCTGATCTGTAATATTTCCTTAATCGGTGGAAACTCCGTTGATTAATAAAAATATCCGCAAGTTTTTTAAAGTCGTCGACGACTCCACCGGTTGCGAAAAGATTACAGATGCGAGTATTTTAGTTTATTACAGTCATGTTCTGAACTGAACTGTGTAATCTTTTCTCAACCGGTGGAAACTTCGGTGAATTGAAAAAATAGCATTGATTATACGCAAAACGGCAGCCCTGAATTTAACTCTTTCCAGCACCCATTAAGGATTTTGAACTTTTTGAACTTTTTTTTGTATGTTTTGTTGTCTCTTAGGTAGTCTAATGATGCATGATTTTTTTCAGCTCGGTTCGACCAATAGAAATGCCCAAAATAGAGTGGTACAACCATTGTACCACTTCCTTGCCCACTTTCGCCCTAGAGGTTGAGTATTAAAAAAATGTTAAATTTCATTAAAAAAAAATTTACAAAAATGCACTAAGAATGGTTACAAGAAGAAACCCTTGATCCTGAACAATCAGAAGTTCATAATTTTACCAAAATCCTAATATTTCATGCTGTAAACGTATAAAACACAGAGAATACCGTTCAATTTTGGATCCATTTTCCCCCATTGAAAAATGGTAAATAAACAGTAAGTACTACCAACCCGATTTTCGTGAAACAAAAAATTTCCACCAGAGAGCAGCACTTCCTAGACCTACTGTATGTGGTACGAACCTTGTACCACTGCCCGCCTTCCCAAAAAAAATATTTTCGAAGTGGTACAACAGTTGTACCACATTGCTGGAAAGGGTTGATGGGATTACCAGATTCAACGGTGAATCTATATCTATATCGGTGAAAAAAAAAAAATATGACGCAGTTCAAATAAACTGAATGACTTCATATCACAGAATAATACAATCAGAACGGAAACTCCCATATAAGAGCCAATGGAAGCAAGTTTGGAATTTAACGGCATCAATAGGCAACGCTGTGGTCCTATATCCCAACATGGCTGACGTGTGTAATTTGTGTTGAAACTCACTTATTTCTGTAAATTCTGGAAAGAAATCATAAGTTTCCAGCCTCACTTTTATTCTAATGGCATTTCCGAATGAAAATTTCGCGGATCATGTCCTATCTTTTTTTTTTGCGCGCGAATCCAGATGTAAACATCCTATACCCAAACATGGCGGACGCGAAATGAATTTGCTTCAAAATCCGACAGAGTTTCCGTTCTGATTGTATTATTCTGTGTTCATATCTTATGAAAACATCATTATCTGTTATTTTTCTCTTTGCCGATGGAGTCATCACCGTTGAACTTTGGATTTTCATAAAATCCACGCACGATGGCAACCCGGAATGAGAAACTTTCTTTTTCTCTCCCTTTGGTTCGTCCTGTTTTCCAGGAAAGTATCTGAAAAGAATTCCCGTCCCGTGAGCAAGATCAGAAGAAACAACCGAGTGCTTGATTTTATAAGACCCGACGTAAGCGACGCTAACAGCACCGGTTTAGTGCTTAGCACAATCATCAAATCCGATGCACGGGTGCCTTTAGGAAGGTATCCTGTTCATAGGAAGGCGTTCGAAGAAAAGGAATGGGACATAAGATGCTTTAGATTTTGAAATCATTTAATTTAACGAGTTAATGTGTTTTTTTTTTCTCTCGTTAAATATGGCCACCATGCATTCGAAACAGCCTTCTAGTCCGTTTTGCGGCCCACCTGAAATCAATATTGAAAATTCGTTAGCCTCTGCAATTCTGATTTGAGCGTCCTAAATTATAGAAACTGATTCCGTCAAATTAACTGATTACGCTCGCGCATTTTATGACTGTAGTACATAAAGGATTTCCGAAAATTTAGTGCTACCATCGTTACTTTTGGAGGTTTTTACTTCTTGGTCAACCAAAGGCTTAAGTCGCGAGCAGCAAGAGTGTGCAATAGCCCCATTTTTTGTACAATACTTCAATTAATTTTGTGTCATCTCGCGATAGTCAGCTAAACCAAAGACCTTTTCATTTTTTTTTTTTTTTTTTTTTTTTTTTTTTTAGCATTGTAAGTGATTTGGGTAAATCCTAGTGGACTTATTAATACCTTTTTTTACTATAAAATACATATTTGTCATAAATATCTTCATGACTATTTTTCTACAAAATAGCGACTCCAAAAAATGAAACGAATTTGAAAAAAAGATTTATTTAGTTTTTTTGCTTTTTCACATTGTTTGCTATTGAAATATGAAGAATAGAACCTTCACCCTCAAGAACAGAAAATGCCTGAGAACTAAGACCTAGACTGGCTTCTATCTACAACATAAAGGCCTAGTAAAAGCACTGAAAGCCTCATGACATCTAACATTTTTGTTGACGTTTTGCGACCAAAACGTGAAAATTGGCTTTCAGGTTATCTGTATCAGGACATTGCAAGTCATAACGTCCTAACATTTAATAACAAACGAAAAACAAAATACAAACAAAGAATTAGGTCTGGCGGCGATTTCGACTATACATATTAATGGGGCTCAAACAAAATTTTGCTGTTAGCAAATGGATAATCCGATCTGATGTAAAAACCAGCGAAAATCACGAAAATCGCACTAAGAAAGTCTAACATTCAGTTATGTTAAGTCACATAACTGCTAAAACGTAAAGTTCGTAATGGCGGTTCAACGCAGGTATCACGGGTGATTCCTGTCTAATTTGTCACTTTCTCCAAGGAAACGCAGAGATATGTCCCAACTTAGATAGGAATCTCCCATGATACCTGCGTCTATCCGCCATTAAGTCCGATCCTGAGAGTGAATTTTGTGATTTTTTTAGTGTACCCATCGTCATTTTTACAAGTTATTATGCAAGAATCAACTCTTCAATCATCTGTAGCAAAAGTTTGCAAGATCCCCATTAGATTAACCTATGACGACATGTAACTTCAATTTAACAAGATAACTTATTAAATATTACTGTATCCTACACAAGCTCTGCTTGTGGAAACATCAGCGTTTCCTACGAGAGGTCACCTTTCTTAATTAATACAACTTTATGGGGGGGGGGGGAGTAGACTAGTTAGTGGTATACACAGACTTGTAAACTTCACGGGAAGAAAAATACAAACGGAGCTTATCCTGCGTCCTTTTTTTTAGATCCACGTCGCTTTCCCCCTCCATTTTTTTCAATGCTCCGGATACTTGGAGCTTTTCACGGAATGATACAAACCGAATGGAGAAAAGGGATGGTTTTGTAATGAAAACGAGTACGTATACTTCACGGGCGTGTACTCATCAACGCAAGAAAACGTAGTATATGCACCCACGTAGCTCTCAGTTGAATAAAGAGGCTGAGGCGTGGTGGTGGAGGTGGGGGGGGGGGGAGGAGGAGCGCAAAGGAGCATACGAAGAATAGGGCGACTGATAACCAGGACTGGGGAATGAGCGGTTGGCGAAATGGGGATTAGTCTCGACTCTCTCCAAGGGCTGAAAGGAGGCAAAGGGGCCGATTAAGGGAAACAGTGCGGTCAAATGTGAAAACGTGAATCATTTAAATGCGTCGTTGGCTCGGGCCGTTTTCGCCACTACTCGGCTGCGCGGTCCATAGGAAAGAGGGACTGCAGTGTTGCCAGATCGAGAGTAAAAAGCCGTATCGTCCCCATTTAAATCAATGTAAAGCGTACGGCTTTTTCACCCCAATCTGGCAACACTGAGAGGGAGTGAGATTGTGTAGAGATAGGGCGAGGCGCGAGGGAGGGGTGTGGTAGGTGTGTGCAGCTGAACCAAGTACTATTCAAAGTAGCGTTGCCAACTTTAGATTAGGATCCTTTGAATTGAGGTACTACTTACGTTGTTTAAAGTTGTGTGGGAGAAACCATGAAAAAAAAAAATGAATAATGCCTTGAAGAAAAACTAGTTTTTTACGATGAAATAACCTTTTTAAAAAAAAAAAAAAAAATTAAAGCGTTGAATAATTCAAGCGCAATAAAGGTCACACGATTGTGCAATTCGTGTCGTTAAAAAAAAAATAATAAATATATCAGAATCTGGCCACAGTATACGAACATTTCCTCAAAAATTTCAAGAATTATGGAACAAACACCATAATGGGTCTGTTACAAACTTTTGCTACAGCGATATAGAGTGTAACATCTTGAGTGAAATCACGCGTGAAAAGCTCATTGGTGGTATCAGAAAGTCATAAAATGCAGTATTAAACTCAAAAGAGGCGTTTAACTGAAACCCAAGATGGCGGTAAAATATCGAGCAACCTGTGCGCACGCACCGTGAACATCCAAGAGATGGCCAACGTTAACAATCTCACGCAGCATCGGAGATTACGAGTTTGTTTGAATTGTGATTGGTTGTGATCGATGTTGTTGTGAGGTTGGCCATCTTGGATGTTCATGGTGCTTGCATACAGGTTGCTCGATATTTTACCACCATCTTGGATTTCAGTCAAATGCCTCATGTGAGTTTGTTTTTGCATTAAATGACTTTCTGCTGCCACCAATGGACTTTTCAGGCGATTTTACATTAGATTAAACACTCTTGATCGTTGTAGCAAAAGTTTGCAACAGACCCATTCTGGTGACAGTGCCAGCACGAGTGCCCTCGGTTGACAAATCGTTATGATTCTCGCAATCTTTTTCCAGTGCGAAATCTTATAAAAACTCTCCTGACTTAATAACCAATCAGAGTTAACACAAAAGGAAGCCAATGCAAGCAATTTATAAACTCGCAGAATAGCCGTTATATGCTCGTGCACACTGCACAATGGATTGAAGCGATGGAATTTTACGAACATAATTTCATAAACGAAATTGAGACTATAAACAATGGAATGGCGTCGAGTCAACGAGGGAATGAGTATCGTCAATAATTGTAATACTTAGAAAGAGTGGGATAGTCAGATTTGGAAGAAAAACTGTCAATACTAAAACGTCTCTGAAACCAAAACGCTTTCGTCGTGCTCAACGAAAATCTTTGTTTCGATCCTCTGCATTGCAGTTGATTCATGGGCAAAAATATTGATAAAAGAAAACTAGTGTTTTTGTTATACTGTGTAGCAGATTTCCGGGGCCATGGTACAAGAAAGAACAAGGGAACAGAAACTTACTTTACGTATTTAGGGCACTCTACTATTTTGAAATCCCCATTTTTTTTTCGCATTCTTTGATGTGATTGAATAGTTAATTGTCGCGTACAAACTAGCAAAAATGACGATAAATATTCTAAAAAGTCACGGAATCCACTCACAGGCTCACAAAATGACTTAAAAGTTTGAGGCGTAGTGGCAGAGCTACGCAGGTAGCATGAGAAATTCCTATCTAATTTGAGACTTTTCTGTGTGTGCATCTACATATAGAGAAAGAGACAAATTATAGATAGGAATCTCCTATGGTACCTTCAGAGTGCATAGCTCCGCCATATTTGCTCTTAAATGGTGGAGCTACACAGGTGTCATGGGAGATTCTTGTCTACTTTGTCACTCTCTCCATAGAAACAGAAGAAATTTTCAAATCAGATAAGAATCTCTCATTGTACCTGCGCAGTCCCATCACTACGCCGTAAACTTTAAAGTCATTTTGCGAGTCAATGAGTAAATTTCATACAATGTTTTTATTTGCTCATCGCAAATTTCGCTAGATTTTACTCAAGTACTAACTTTTCAATCGATTTAAGGAAAAGTCAGCAAAAGGCTCATTCCTAGAAAAACGGGAACGGAAACGGGCTGTTGAATTTTCTGTATACTTGTATTCAATTGCCCCCCTACCCTTTCGCCATCTCCCTTACGCTTTAGCGGAGATAAAGGTACCCGGATAGGATATGCAACAAGCAACACACGAGATACTATTCATTGCATGTATATTAAGTGCGGTGAATTACGTATTGCATACTCTATCCAGGTATTTTTGCCTCGCTAGGAAAAAGAAAAATACCCATTCGGAGATTGGTTCCTTTTTTTACTCAATCCATACTCAGTGAAACGGTTTCCTCGATGAATGTATTGGGAAAAAAAATCCTTTCCGAAGCCAAAAACACAGTCCAAAGTGGCAACCATGAACCCAGTTTTGCTATGTTTACGTCCATTAACTCAAATACTCTATCTTGCTGATCCTCAAAGCCACCGGTTCGTGTGCCTTTTAGCTGGACAAACTAGTTTATCACGAGTAGGGTTAGGGTTACCAACTCCCAATTTTCAGAAGCCAATAAAGGTAATTTCACTTTAATTTCCGTCCTGAAAAAGCTATTCCGACATTTCCAGTGAAGAAACTTATCGTTTTGATTCGTTTTAATGCTGTAGAGGTTCAGGTAAGCAAAATACTGACCTATTTCGCGCAGACTTACAGTCACTTCTGAAGAGATTTTAAGCGATTTTTTCAGTGTACTGTGAAAGTATGCTGAAATAATTCTCTAAAATTGTCTTCGTTTTCAGAGCTTCTGCACACCTTTCTGCTCAAGTTTAACTATCTACCCTTTTTACATATCTTTATTTCAAATCTCGAGGCTTTCATCCGATTGATTCTTTGTAAAGCTGGAACGGCAAAAAGAATGGAATGGTATCACTCTTTGGGCGAAAATTGACAGAAATACCATCATTTGACATCATGGTCCCATCTCGTATCCATAGTCACACAAGGCGCCAACCATACACTTACATCCTATGATTCGCAGTTTATTTTTGGAGGGAAAGAAGATCATTCGAATTAACTGACGCAAGGAAACAGAAAAACTCAATCTTACAATCACCATTACATGGTTCGAGACGAACATTTTTCAAATCAGTATAAATCTTCATTTTAATCTGATCCAGCGCTTTTTTTAAAAATTCGTTGTAAGTATGTAATAAAATACAGAGGTTTTGTCTTGTTTATATCGAAGCATTAGTCTCGGCGATTGAGAACTTTAGAGGGCAATGAGTCTTTAAAGTCAAAGGTAGAAAGGGAGACTGTCATTCTTCCTTGAAAATATACGGATTCAAATCACCTAGCGCTGCAGTTTTACAGATCTCAAATTTCAAGAGGAAATTTTCAATAAACCGATGATCTTACCGATTGACAAAAAGACTTGTTAATTGGCGATCCAGGATAAAGCTTGAAAGGAATACATTTTAGTTCCTTACAATTTTTTCAAGTTATGTATGTGTAAGTGCGACTAGAATGGAGATGCCTTGTCATTCACTTTAGACTGTTTTAGTAGATCGATATATCGTATCGATTGCCGTCCAAAGGCCTCTGATTCCAAACAAACTCTGATTCAATGCATTTTCCCCAGGAGCGGATTTTTGAACGGAAATTTAGACTATTAAATCAAATAATTAATGCGACCTTTTTGCGGTTATGAATTCTACGTCCTCGAAAATGCTTAATTTTGCATGGTTCCACCCGTAAAACTGCCAAAATCAACAAGATATTACAGATTAAACGATGCGTTTGGCGGTTAGAATCACCCAAATGTTATTGTTGGTGTTGTGGAATTGGCGGGATTTCGGGCGATTGTAACCTACAAATGCGACGTTTAATCTATAATATCTTATTGATTCCGGCAGTTTTAGTCAAGGAACTGGGCATAATAAAGCATTTTCGAGGACGTAGAATTCATAATCGCAAAAAAGTCGCCTTAATTGTTTGATTTAATACCCTAAATTTGCGTTCAAAAGTTCACTTATGGGAAATTACATTGAACCAGAGTTTGTTTGGAACCAGAGGCCCTCGGACGGCAGTCGATACAATATATCGCTCAACTAAAACAGTGACAGTCTATTTGACGGGATATCGATCTGCACCTTATGATGAGCAGAGCGTGGTTCAAATTCGATATAGTGTCATACACTTAGCATCCAATCGGTCAATTTAAAACCCAAAACTGCGTGCTTTTAACTGAAAAGGTCTGGAGGGAGCCGAGAGGGTATGGGTGGTGAAAACTTTCAAGGTCGATCATATTATGAACGCTTCGTAAATCACGCCGTCGCTGATAAACGTGCACGTCCAAGCAACCGGCGAGAGACCATAAACTTAGAGTGTGTACAAACATTAACGAGGTTTTCGAGGCAGTCGGATAAGTAAACAAATCAAAAGACGGAGCAGTTGAGGTCGAGAGGACTTCACTGAGGGATAACTCGTGATTTGGAGCACACGCAAGCATCGCATTAAACCCATCGCACAGTGAAACAACTAAATACCGGGTCCAAGCAATGGGGCTCTTGCAAACTTTTTCTGTGGGCAAATGAACCCCCCCCCCCCCCAGAAACCTCAGATTTTGCCTTTTTTCGATAGAAAATAGCCCGAAATTGCTTCCACCGACGCTTCAAATTTCAAAATTTTACAGGCGTGTCCCCCCCCCCCCAGAAAAATTTTCTAGATCCGCCACTGGTAAGTTTGTAATGGCGGTTCAACGCAGGTATCAATGGAGATTCCTATCTATTTTGTCACTTTCTTGACAGAACCACAGAGATATGTCTCAATGTAGATAAGCATCTCCCATGATACCTGCGTCTATCCGCCATTAAGCCCAATTCTGAGACTTTATTTCGTGATTTTTCAGTGTACTCATTGTCATTTCTACATGTTTTTATGCAAGAATCAACTCTTCAATCCCCTACAGCAATTGTTTGCAAGAGCCCCTCTGTACAGTCAAATCCGTTTGGAATTTCAGTGGATTTAGGCGATGCATTGCCTCCGGTATCTCTAAAGGCTGAAACTTCCCGAGTTTTTTCGTTCGGAGGCTTAAAAAACGCCAATAATCAGGGGAGTGCATTTGGTTTTAAAAGTTCCATTTTTCCCAATAGTTTTTGCTGCATCAATTGTTTCATCCTCAGTGCACGTCCTACGAATCATTTAGTCATTTCAACAGTATTTTACCGAGATTTAAGAGCTCCCTAAACGTGCGTGCTTCAAATCATGCTTGGTCGGTTTTTTGTTGAAGTCTCTAGGGAAATGGTGCATTGCACTGAGAAAACACTTTAAGCACACTGAGTCAAAGTGAGTGGTTAATTATATTGATGCCTAGCACTGTTCTTTGGGTAAAATAACGAAAGTCTTCTGGGCAATCTGCCTAAGGCTTTGTTTCACCTAACCTAGAGAATGCTCGGTATCGATATTGATCCTCGAGTGTTTTCTTAGAGGGAAATTGACAAAATTAATGTTCTAATTGCATGTAGATATAGATCTATCGTCTTCTAAAATGTATTTTTTGGTTCGAAACTCGGCGATAATCCAGAACAGTGCCTAATATCAGTGGAATCAACGATGCCAGATTTGGTTTGTTTACTTCTTTCAAAAGGCTAAAATTCATTGATAAAATACAGTGGCGCCTGTTTATAACGGAACCTCACGGGGCGGATACATTTTTCCGTTAATATCAGGTTTCTGCTATCAGCAGGTTTACCGGATGGAGAAAAAAAACGAAAAATTGAAAATTGAAAGGCCGACTGCCTTTTACCTTCAATTACCTTCGACACTTTGGAACTTAATTAAATCTTTAAAACTTATTAAATCATTAAAACTTTGAAACTTTACGGATTATAATGTTTAAAAATTTGAACTGTTTAAAATTTGAAAAAAAAAACAAGCAGGGAAAATTCCAACACGCAGGTGTTGGAAAAGCGTGCCACTAAAGTCTGAACAGCTTTAATGCTTTTGCTAGCAATGATAATAATTAGACAGCATTCAACATGGAGCTGATCTCGAGAAAATTGAGTCCAAAGTTGAAGAGCTAGCATTTAAACAAAAAACTTGGAATTACTTACGTTTTGATTTCATTCAACTACCGTGTTGTGTTTTTGCATTTCAACACCGGAAAAGTGGAATTTACTATGTAGGAAAGGTACTTAATTTTTAGCGTTTAAAGTGACTTGGTTCCTTTCTTCTTTTTTTTTGGCATAATCACGAAAAACGAAACTCTAAGAAAAACCAAACGGCAGAGCTGGTTTACACTGTTGATTATTTTAAAATCCGTTAATCCGGACTTAATTCCGTTCCCAATTCTATAAAAGGAACCGAGTCGGAGTTGGTTCCTTACGTGACTCGGATTAAGGTTTAACCTAATCAGCCAAAGGAACCAAGTTCTCATTTTATTTCATCATATGGACAATGACATCAATGAGGCTCACCAGCTCACTTTTACCTGGAATTTTGACGGGAAATAGTTGTTATTACAGAAGAAGCACTTGTTGCTTCGAGATTCAGTATTGCTAGCTCTATCAATCAATAACTCAATTTTATCAAAAATGTCACTCGGTTCTTTTGTGACAAGTGCTGTCCAATTGAGCTTGTTTGGTGAGAAATTATGAAAAAAATAAATTTAGATCAGATGTATCTATAAGGAGATGAGTCAAAGGCGTTGTTTTTGTGTGTTTGTTTTTTGTTTTTTGTTTTCAAAACTTTGGAGGGCTCTAGCTCAGAAGAGAAACATTTGCAGCACATACTCATGTAGGAAAATAAAGTCTTATATATATGTATGTTGACCCCAAAAATACACTCCATAAGTTTGGCACTCAAGTTTTGAAACACCCTGTTCTTGATATTTTGCTCCCCCCCCCCCCCCCTTCACAAAAGACAACATCTTGACCATGCACTTTTTTAAAAATCACAGTTTGACTGAAGAGATATTTTCCCCCCCCCCCCTAACAAAAAAGGGGGGAATGGGTCACCTATCTCTGATGTTCGTCGTGCGCGTGCACAGATTGTTCGGCTTTACGACTGCAATTTTGGCTTTCTTTATAATGCTTTTTTTGGGTTTTATTAGTGAATTTTATGACTATTTGATGCCGCCAATGTAATTTTCAGACAATTTTACATCAAAATCAAAACTCTATAGCACTGTAGCAAAAGTGTGCAACAAACCCATTGAAAGCTGAAAAGAGAAAATTATTTGATAAGGCTCGATCTTTTTTACCCACATAAACTATAGACAATAGATATTTCTAAATCCCTCCACCTTTTAAACGGCTTGTTCAGGGATCAAACATGAGGTTGCGTTCTTTTGAAGTCAAAAAGCGTCATATTCGGAAAAGCCGTGATTCTAAATAATAAACAGTTTTTTTTATCTTTTTTTCCGTTTTAGGTGCTGTCAGCACTTATTGCGATTGTCACGATGTAGATACGTAATATGCATAAATGGAACACTTGCGAATTCATGAAACAATAATCCTTTAATATACAGAACTAACCATTTCAAGTGCCCTTTACACATCCCGCATTTTAGGGGTATAGATTAGTAGGTGTGGAGGTTTAAGAGGTTTGTGGATTTTAATTCCCCCTCTCCCCATTTATTTTCTTGAAAAGTATCGAAAGTTTACAGTTAAAACTATGCCATTATTCACTATAACGCATTGTCATATTTTTCTTTTTTTTTTCTGTTGCCGTCGGTCGATATCATTTTTCGTGTTGGAAAAGCAAAGTTCCATATGGACCTATAGTTTCCAAAATTTGAAGAAGCTTCCAGTGAAAAAATTTTTTACACGCAACGAACTTTTTAGGATAGGTAAATAAGTTATTCCAGAGTCAATTCCATAGCCGCAGCGAGGAGCTGTCCAGGGGTGGAAGACACGTGACAGCCCCTCTCACTTTTTTGAGCAATTAATGCGAATTTTACCCCTCTGGCTCCCTGTGTTCTGGATTTTAAACACCTATTTTTCAACAAAACGCCAAAAATGTCCTCAAAAATCCCTTGATTCCATCGACGCTCATTTAATCTATAATATCTTATTGATTTCGGCAGTTTTAGTCAAGGAACCGGGCATAATAAAGCATTTTCGAGGACGTAGAATTCATAATCGCAAAAAGGTATCGCATTAATTGTTTGATTTAATACCCTAAATTTGCATTCAAAAGTTCGCTTATGGGAAATTACATTGAACCAGAGTTTGTTTGGAACCAGAGGCCCTCGGACGGCAATCGATACGATATATCGCTCTACTAAAACAGTCTATTTGACGGGATATTGATCTGTACCTTATGATGAGCAGAGCGTGGTTCGAATCCGATATATACTCTGTTCACTATACGACGGGCCCTCGACCACCGGACAGTATTTATTTGAAAACGTGTAAATGACAACATGGTAGGCTCGGCGCATTCATAGCGCTCACTGATCGAACCTTTCCTCCACCCCCTTTGTTCAGGCTATTTTATTGTCTCTCAGGGTTCAGTCGGAAGAATTAGCGTCGCATCACGATTTTTTGTAATTCACACTTGGGCTTAATTTTTCCTCATTATTCAATCTCAGCATGAAATTCCAAGGTTATTGGTGTCAAACAACACGAAATTCGGACTGAATGTTCAAGAAATATGATTTCGATTTCAAAATTTATGAAAGAAACATTTTCGTGAACCATAATAATTTCGTGCACTTATTTGGTATCAATTTGATGGTTTTCGCGAACTGGATTTGGATCCGTTATGAGACTTCCTATCAATGAACTGTGAATAAAGTTGAGTTGAAACTTGGAATTTCCTTCGGACTTGAATGCAGCAACCTTTGCTTTGTGTTGCCGAGACTTAGCATGGAACAATACACCGAAGACAGATAGTTGACGAAGGCGAGGTTGTGAAGACCCGATGTACCCCTGATTTCCTCGGCTCACTATTGTCCTAACTCGGGATGACTACATTGCGGCGTCGCCAGCGTGTGCAAATCTGACCGCTGGTTGAGGGCCCGTCGTATAGTGAACAGAGTATAGTGTCATACACTTAGCATCCAATCGGTCAATTTAAAACCCAAAACTGCGTGCTTTTAACTGAAACGGTCTGGAGGGAGCCGAGAGGGTATGGGTGGTGAAAACTTTCAAGGTCGATCATATTATGAACGCTTCGTAAATCACGCCGTCGCTGATAAACGTGCACGTCTAAGCAACCGGCGAGAGACCATAAACTTAGAGTGTGTACAAACATTAACGAGGTTTTCGAGGCAGTCGGATAAGTAAACAAATCAAAAGACGGAGCAGTTGAGGTCGAGAGGACTTCACTGAGGGATAACTCGTGATTTGGAGCACACGCAAGCATCGCATTAAACCCATCGCACAGTGAAATAACTAAATACCGGGTCCAAGCAATGGGGCTCTTGCAAACTTTTGCTGTGAACAAATGAATAGTCCAATGTGATGTGGAAACTAGAGTCCCTATACATATGTAGAGAGTTAAGACAAGTGAAATCAAGGGCGCCGCCATTGGATGCGATTTTGCACATTTGTTTACATTCTGAGGCCGTTGTTGTGTTTTGCTCCACTGAAAAGATTACAGTTCCGCTAAGTTTGTAACGATGTAATCTTTCCCTGCTTTTGTTGATCGCCGAGTATTAACGCTTTTAATGATTCTTTTGAGATTTATAGACATTCTTGTGGTGCATCATGATTAAAATTGACAGATATTCATCGCAAATCAACTCTTTTATCTGTAAAAGACCGTTGGTAAACAAAACAAAAGTGCAGAATCGCATCCAATGGCGGCGTCCGTAGAGCCTAAAATTCATCGACCAATCAGAAGTTGAGTACCCTCCTGTCTTAACTCTCTACATATAGGGACTCTAGTGGAAACCAGCGAAAATCACAAAAATCACACCGAGAAAGTCTAAAATTCAGTAATAAACTCACATAATTGCTATAACCGTAAGTTTGTAATGGCGGCTCAACGCAGGTATCATTGGAGATTCATGTCTATTATGTCACTTTCTCTACGGAAACACAGAGATATGTCTCAATTTAGATAGGAATCTCCCATGATACCTGCGTCTATCCGCCATTAAGCCCAATTCTGAGAGTTAATTTCGTGATTTTTCAGTGTATTCATTGTCATTTTTACATGTTTTTATGCAAGCATCAACTCTTCAATCCCCTATAGCAAAAGTTTGAAAGAGTCCCATTTTGCAGTCAAATCCGTTTGGAATTTCAATGGATTGAGGCGATGCATGCTTCCGGTATCTCTAAAAGCCGAGAAGCTTCCCAAGTTTTTTCGTTTTTGGAAGCCAAAAAAAATTCCAATAATCAGGGGGAGAGGGTAAATTTCCTTTGATTTTTGGTTTTAAAAGTTCCATTTTTCCCAATAGTTTTTGCTGCATCAATTGTTTCATCCACAGTCCGCGTCCTACGAATCAATTATAATAATTTAAACAGTGTTTTACCAAGATTTGAGAGCTCTCTAAACGTGTACTTCAATCGTGCTTGGTCGGTTTTTTGTTGAAGTCTCTAGGAAAATGGTCCATTGCACTGAGAAAACACTTTAAGCACACTGAACCAAAGTGAGTGGTTAATTATATTGATGGCTAGCACTGTTCTTTGGGTAAAATAATGAAAGTCTTTTGGGCAATCTGCCTAAGGCTTTGGTTCTCCTAACCTAGAGAATGCTCGGTTTCGATATCGATCCTCAAGTGTTTTCTTGGAAGGAAATGGACAAAATTAATATGTTCTGGTTGCGTATAGATATAGATCTATCGTCTCTACACTGAAAGAACTGTGCTCCGGTAGTACACTTAAAGCTCCGGTAGAGCCGAAGCACGTGCTGATTCAGATAGCTTCGCGGAGCAAAGTTCGGTAGTACATGAAGCACGTGCTTCGGGAATGCATACAAAGAAGAGTGAAAATAGAGCGAGTCGCCACTCGGGATCGATCCGGGGATGTATCATTCCGGAGTCCAGTGCGTTACCACTGCGCTGCTCAGTGCTTGTGGCAGTCAAGGGCTGATTGCTGCGTATATAGGGGAAGCGCTCCGAGGCCCACACCCTTTACGACGCGACGCGCTGAGTTAAGTGAACAAACTCTTTGAATATGCTCCCAAATTGTATCGTAGCGTTCTTTCAGAGATCACCGATGACAGATTCACAGAGTAAATTGATTTCAAGAGCGAACCCGTTCTACTCTGATACAGAGAAAATATGGCGCCAGGTCCTGCTGATTGTATGTCATTGCACGTGTTGCCCGCCTATATCGCAATGCCGAAGCAAGATGTTCGGGACTACTGCTGACGGAAAGCCTGCAGCTATAGTCACAGAACTTTGCTTCGGATATGCCTCCTTCACCTTCCCGAAGCATGTATTCAGTAGAGCCAGAACTTGTTTTTTTCAGTGTAAAATTTATTTTTTGGTTCGAAACTCGACGATTATCCAGAAAAGTGCCTAATATCAGTGGAATCAACGATGCCAGATTTGGTTTGTTTACTTCTTTCAAAAGGTTAAAATTCATCGATAAAATAATAATCTTCATTGTATTTGTACTCCATATGGCAACACTGGTCATATTATAATAGGGCCTTTTAAATGTCGATCTTTTGGCTTTTATAATCACGGAGGCATCGATTTGACAAATTCTCGTCTCGAGCTATTGCGTTTGTCAGGTTGAATTTTTCAATGTCAGTGTCAGTTCGAATGATATTTTCCCCTCCCTATAAAGAATTAACTGCAGATGGTCGGCTGTATGTCAGTATGGGTATGGTTGGCGCCTAGTGTTATTGTGGATACGAGATGGAATCATCATGCCATTTTTGGATCCTATGCTTCCACCATGAGTGGATACAGGAATTTGTCTGTTTCTCTCTCCTCTCATTTGAATGCCTGCGTTAGGAAAGGACGGAGATAGGATATGAAGTCACGTGATGTCTTCCTCTCCTTTCCTTTTCTAACGCATGCGTTCAAACGGCCGCAGGGTGAGGAGAAAAATTCTCTGTACCCGTCCATGACTTTCACGTCAAGCATGTTTGTTTATAACTTTTAAGCGCAAATGTAAACAAGGAGCTCGTTCATAGATGGTTCCGAGGATAGAAATGTTTAAAAGCTGAGGAGTGAAGCTCCGTTTCGGGATGAGATCAATTTTCAGAGCGTAAATTTTGATCACATTTAATTGAAATGATACTGGATCGAAGTTTTCGAACTCATCTGAATGGATTTTTTTTTTTTTTTTTTTTTTTTGTGTCTACGACCTTGAGACCCTTAGGCGCTGCCGATCGACTAGAAGGGGAAAGCCATATAAGCTCAATTTAGACAGGAATGTTGGGAACTTTGATTGTTTATTATTCTGTGAGTAAGAACGCGTGTGCGTCTTTTGAAAACAGTGCGGAACGAAACAGTGTGTGAATACTTTTAATGTTATGGTATCAGTGGCGTAGCGTGCAATTTGGCAACATTGTACTAGTCCATTTAAACCCATGCAAAAGGTCGAATGCGACGAAGTTCACCGAACACCCAGTAGTTCGATCTTTTTAATGGATTTAAATTGACACATTACAACGTTGCCAAATTGCATGCTACGCCATACTGATGGTATCAACGAGGTATAGCAATAGAGAAGCTGATACATGTTGTAAGTCCTATCCCAAAGTGAGACAGCCTGGGCCAGTGGCGTCGCGTGCCATCTGACAACAATGCAACTGCTCCATTTAAACTCATTAAATATATCGAATTTTCCTCGTGCACTGTGAACCCCCTGAATTCGATATTTTACATGAGTTTAAATGGATAGAATACACTGTTGCCGAATTGCACGCGACGCCAATGGCATGGGCAATCCAATTCTGGTTTGTTTGCCTCATATTTTTTAAACCTTAAATCAAAATGTGTAATTAATCCAGTAGAAATTGGTTTTAAATGAAAGTGCAGGTGTTTTAGAGTGGCTATCTGGATACAAAAATATTCCTGCCATCAACAAAGTCACCTAGGAGCTCTAAGCCTTGAACATTACCTTATACCCAGCTGAACTGCCTAGCTTCAGTGGCGGCTCGTGCAGTCGTGCAACATGGCAACAATGTCATCCCTCCATTTGATCGTATGTAAAACAATCGATTCGAAAGTGAAGCAGCGCTTCACCAGCAATCGATTGTTTAACATAGATTCAAATGGAGCGAAGACATTGTTGCCAGATGGCACGAGCCGCCACTGCCTAGCTTATGAATGATGATTCAAGGACAGATTTTTCTTCCTGCGGCGTAAGAAGCAGAATATACGCGGGCTTACGCGTTCTCTTGCTAATTTCAAAACACTGAAATCGCGTCGAAAAGCCATTGACTTTACCCGAGGATAAGTAGAAGGTACACGAAACTTCAGATAGCTTCCTTTTTATGGATTATTCAATCGGGCCGTTTCGTTGTCGACACCGTAAAAATATTTTTAGAGAGTCGTAAAGCACACAAACTTTCTTTCGTGGATCGAGAACAAGAAAACTGTCCCGTCGGAACAAAATTTTAACGATTTAAGAAATAAAATATTGTCAAGGTTATATCTTTTCAGGCTTTTGCGTTATAATTTCAAGTGACGTATCTTAAAAATTTATCAGAGGACTCTCGTGCTAAATATAATAAGCAGAAGGGGGGGGGGGGGGAGAAGAGACTCTCCTCTAGAGAAAAAATCTATATTGGAAAGTAATTTTTTTTCTCCTCGAAAGTTTTAATTGGTTCTTAAGGTATAATGTGCGATAGTTACTATTTGATTGGTTTTCAACATTAAAAGGCTCATTCTGGCATGATTTTTCCCCCATTGATTTTAAATCGTACAGCCGGGCAAAGCTTCAATTTTACATGAGCAACTGCTCTGTGACGGTGTACCAAAAATGTGCAATGGACCCATTGTCAGACGATTTCTGGAGGCAGAGCTGCCGATTTGCGTAGATTTAATGACAATTTTAAATTCACCAATGACTCCACCAGTTGAGAAAAGATTACACAATTGAATTCAGTGTATGACTGTCACGCACGAAAGTACTCTGATCTCTAATCGTTTCTCAATCGGTGGATTAATTCCAATATCCGCAAGTTTTAAAAGTTATCGACGACTCTACCGGTTGAGAAAAGATACAAAACGCTTTATGGTATTTTCGTGCACACTGAACTAAACTCTGTAATCTTTTCTCGACCGGTGGAATCTTTGGTGAATTTAAAAACGCCATTAAATCTACGCAAATTGGCAGCTCTGTCTGGAGGTAATCTAGCCGCAACTCTTATCTCCAATGAATGTTTATGCATTTCAGGTTGCCTACTTGAGCCGGAATATAAGGAATCGTCTGAAATTCTTTTCCTCCCTCACTATACAAGAAAATGGAAGAAAAACAAGGTAGAATCTTGCTATGAAGTGAGAGCCGCGAGTGCCAGTTTAATTTCACCATTGCACATTCCGGGTTGTTTAGAGTGATTGAGGGCTGACAGTGACACTATCGAGCGGAAGTTAAGAGGCTGCACGAACATATATATGACATATCAGTTGATCGTGTCAAATTCTATAAAAGATCCTATCACTCATCAAACTCGAGATCGGAAATCAAAGCGTGGAACTGCAGCGCAAAACCCTCTGCCCCAGTCTCGACAACGGGGTCTTTTAGATGGTACGCTCTACATGTATACGAATTTAGCTCGGCTCCATACCTTATTTGCCTTCACTCTTCACCCTGACTTTCTCTCTGCCCAGCACCCTCTCCCTCCCTCCCCCATTCTTTTTCTTCCTCCCTCTCCCTCTCCTTTCCATCCCCCCTTCCACTTCCCCTCCACCGCTTTCTTTCCTGTAATCTCTGCGTTCATTCATTGCAGTTTTTGTCTAAAGCGGCTTCTCGACTCGCGACTCGACGTGACATCCGCTCTAGATTGGACGCCTTGAGTCACGAGTCACCCAGGCGTTAAGTTATAATTTTCCCCGTCCCTCCCCTCCGAGCGCCACTCTCACCATGCTTTTGGAACCCCTCCCTCCTCCAACCGGTGGCATGGCGGTGAGGCGGTCGGTCCGGGTCCCGAATTAAAAGCTTCCCATTGAAAAGATATCGCTTGACATTCTCCAAACGCCCGAGTACGCGTCGCACATTTGACTTTTGCGCGCGCTTCATCCCCTTTGGCAATACCTTCCCTCCCCACTTCCCCTCCCTCTCCCCCTCCCCCCACCCCTACCCCTCTCACACTACCACTCACACCTTCCCCTCGTTCACGTCCGCGGTCTCATTCATACGAACATCGGCTCAGCACGAGAGGCAGTAGCGCACCGAGAGTTTCTTCATCTCTCTCTTTTCTCCATTAAGAAACGTATGTTAGACAAGGATGGACAAGGGGATAAAACCCCCTCCTTCTGTCCTTTTCCTACTCATACATTCAAATGGGAAATGAAAGAGATGGAAGATATCCTGGTTGCGCCAGTGACGAGAGGGAATATTCCCTCTTTGTCCTTGCGGGCTCGGCTCTTAACGGATGGTGGGCGGGATTGAATTCAATTAGATTGGTGTTGATAAGGTGCCAGGAATTTATTTTCCTATGTTATCGGCTTTAGTTCTACGGTGATGTGAGTGTACAATCCTGGCGTAAACCGAAAAAGTAATGTTGAATATGTGACGATTACCGCGGAAGGAAAGGAAAAAAAAATATTTTAAAGATATCCCAGTTTTAATAGTATAATCGATTAGCGGCGACGAACGGCGATTTAATATATGGTCTTAATATTTGAAAAGTAAGTCGTTCACTGATATCCTCGATTGACCAAACGGTTGAAACGAGTTTGGGGGCCTCACAGGAGGTCTATCGATGTCGGTCGCGGTGAGAGACATGCACAAGAGATAACCAAGCAGCTGGGGTGGCAGACGGATCTATCCATCCATCAATCAATAAATCAATCTATCTATCCATGTGTCTATTTTTCTATCTACACGGAAAAAAAAGATTAGTGAAAATAACCATACGGATAACTGATTTTGGCACCTGCTAGATGTTATGGTAAACTTGACCAGAAGTATGGTACATTTACCGATACTTTGAGTAAATTCGACATGCAATCAGGTAATATAACCTAGTACCTAGTCAAAACATAGTATACTTTTGGTTAATATTACCATAACATCTAGCAGGTGCCAAAATCAGGTATCCGTATGGTTATTTTCACCGTAGTTTTTTTTCCGTGTATCATAATAATGAGACAGAAATTGCGAATTTCTGTCTATCTACCTATCTATCTTTCTACCATTTTATTTAGTAAAGTCGTTTAGCGGTGACATCAGACAATCCAACACAATCGTTTCTGGTTTCAAACAGTTTGGGTGCAAGTAAGAGGTTCTAACAAAAAATAAAAATAAAGAACTACACTTAATTTGAGTGTCCTTGACTTAATCCTTGAGATTTCGCCATTGAAATTGAGTAAAGGTGATATAAGGTCGTGTGAATGTGGCTCAGAAAAAGATACGTTTTGAAGGCACAACTTCTTTGAAGGTAGATCGACTGCTTCTTTGGAAAAGTATCTGCGAAACGCAAACTTTGCTAGGATACATGTATACATTATACAACCTGCTGCCTTCTCCTCAGTTTTTATTGTTTCAAAATTTAAAAAATTATAAGTACCGAAAATTTAAAAAAAAATCAACATCAGAGTTACGGGAAAAAATTAAGTAATAACATAACATTGTTCAGCGAAGTTTTCTTATTTGGTAAAGTTGATCTGTATACATCTGGATCTCAAATTTTCTCTTTTAGGAAGCTACTATAAAGTCCGACAACGTACGTTTTCTTTACTACTAAAATGTGAGCACTGAGCACAACAACCACCCTATAGCCGTATACAGCCAGAAATTTCTCTCTGTCTCTCTTCTCTGTCTCTCTCTCTCTCTCTCTCTCTCTCTCTCTCTCTCTCTCCCCTCTCTCTCTCTCTCTCTCTCTCTCTCTCTCTCTCTCTCTCTCTCTGCGTCTCTTTCTCTCTCTCTCCATTTGAACTTTGAACGCAAGTGTTAGAAAAGGATATGGATACAGAGGCTGCGACAAGTGACTTCAGCCCATGTTTCTGTCATTTTCTAACACATGCTCTCCAATGGACAGAGAGAGGGAGAGAAAAAATTCTATGCTACGCCTATGCACCACCCTCACCCACTCCGGTCAACCCCCCCCCCCACCCGTAAAAATACAAAGAAATAAATTACTGGAAATGAAAAATAATAGCTTGCTGATATGATATTACGGTATCCTTTTTAAAAATAAGGACGGCAAAGTATTAAAAATTGAATGCAAGAGAAGAACTGATCTTCAAAACCCATTCAGAGGGTGCAATTTCGCTCCCTTTTTGCCCGGCCCTCCATAAAAACGACGCCCCTGAATTTATGAATCACGAAAAATAACACATTATTACTTGGAATCTCAATTTTAATTAATTTGAGTACGCCCCCCATTAAAAAAAAAAAAAAAAAAAAAAAAAAAAAAAAAAAAAAAAAAGCTTGTAAAGATAAATCAAAAACAAGAGAGGTTCACGATAGAGACCTCTTCTGGAAACAACCCCTGAAAATAATTCCTCTCTAATCCAAAATAATGAATGCATGGCCCGGGAACATTGCTTCGTCGCCTTTCGTACCCTTCCCCGAACCCCCATCTCCGTCATCATCTTATAGAAGAGCGAAAGATATTAACGCTGAGACGCGCGTAAGAATATAAAATTCAATAAAAAAAAACAGTTATCAGTTTGTTTTTGTTTGTTTGTGTGCGCGTGCGTGAAAGTTGAGCGCAAGAGCGTGAGGTGAAAAGTAGTTGTAATTTCTCTTGCCCCTCCCCCCATTCCTCCCCCCGCTTTTAACCCACCATCTCAAACCCGTTTTTCCGCCTCCTTATCGTACTTGTCATCTGTCTTTCTGTCCCACTCCCCCTTCCCCTCAAGCGCCTCTCTCCTTATTTATTCATTCTTTTTTTTTCTGACTAGAAAAGTTGGTTAACAAGGGCGCTGTGACAATTCGGAATCATTCCCTCCCTCCTTTCTCTCCCTCACCCGTTAAAAGAGCAATTTTCATTTTATTTGCAGCAAGGACTGATGTTGCCGATTCCAAAAAGCAGTCGAAAATAGAGAAGAATTATCACTCCCTGTGAATCCTCGCAATTTGAATTTCGAAATTTGTCACTCGGATCAAAATACAATTATTTATATATTTCTCTTTTTTTTTCATTATAACTGTGACGCTTTATGTTGAAAAGTCAGAGTCACAAACCCTCGACATTTTTCTGATGAAAATTCTAGGGGGCGGTTTGCAACAGAAAGATGACACATTCCTTCTGACGTAGAATTCGGCGAAAATAATGATGCGCACATTGAAATCTTCCAAAATCCACCCATTAACTCAGGAAATCACTTCCATTTAAAACAATCCGCGCTACACTTGCGTTATTAGCACCGACATACAAACTACATAGATGAATCACCGCGTTTATGTAAACAACATCAACATAACACCAAATGCAGCGAATATTTCATGTATACTTAGAAAGAAATTACATAATTTTGTACATAGTTAACATAATGTTTACATAGATACACGATAATTCCGTCTAGGTAGTAGTATGCCGTGTAAACAGTGTTTATTGTAGCGTGGGCTGTTTGAAATCGAAGTGATTTCCTTGGTTAGTTAGTGGTTTATTTTGAACGATTTTAAAGAGCGAATCAATATTTTCGCCGAATTTTACATAAGAAACGAGGTTTTATATTTTTGTAGCAAAAGTACACAACAGACTCATTGCGAAAATTAAGTTAGAATACTGAGAACCAGGGCTACAACTACCCTTAAATAATCGAAGATTATTGCGGTCCGAGCATTTAATCGTTCGCTGAATCGATTTTTAAGATCGTTCATGAGTGCATGACGCTGTTGCTTGAGAGCCGTAAGTCTAAGCTGCGTGGTTGCTACTCTGCGATAGGATTAATTCAAAAATGTTTTCCGTAAACACGACGAATTCAATACAAATTACGCGTTTGTTTCACGGCGACATTTGAAATAAGCTCATGCATCGGAGATTGTAAGTTTCCATAACCCTCAGCGCTTTTGCCCCGTTCTCCATTTCTCTATATCAGGTAGCCTTTGTAAATCAACATACACGCATCTCATTTCCATAATCCAGCGGGTCAGTTTGTTCGTTAACAGTTGATTGTCAAAAATGACGATATTGATTATGAGTAATGCTAGAGGTGGTTTCGCGACGGTTGGCCACTGCACTGACAGATGGATTTGTTTACTCCGCAGAGACGATTTTTTGTTTTTTGCTCACATGCAGGAACGCGAGCACGTCTTTGCGTAGAGAGCCGCATGGTATGCCATCGGCCTACTTTCAAAAAACGAGCTATACCTATCGTAATCAAACAGACAAACCTGTCTTAATGGATATAAGTGACGTGTTTTACGACTCAAACCGGTTCATCATCCTCTGAGCCGTTCAGTTTCCAACGAATAAATAAAGAAGCCTTATTCACTTAAACCTTGTGTTCCTACGGGAGGTCGGGGGGGGGGGGGGGGTTGCGAATTTTCACTCAAAGCTATAGTTGTCTATATATAAAAATCAGACACTTCATTGAATCACTTCAAGCGTTCATGTTATCATTGATTAGGGTTTTTAAAAGCTTTCAACAAAAAGTCAGGAACTACCATTAAATGGTAATATCTCCTTTCAAAGTATCATGGGTAAAAATATCGTACATCTCGTATCATAGGCAAGAAATTGGATGGGGTGTACTTGGGACTTTTTTTTGAAAAATCCTCGCCAAACATTTTCTCAACAGAAAATACCGCAGAAGATGATTTTTATAGATGTGAAAAATATAGAAAAATAAGACATCAGCAATGGTTTCAAGATGGTGAAAGTTCACCCCTCCCCCCCTCCTTTCAGCTATCAGAAGGATAAAAGACCTTCGGCCACATAAGGGCTATACTACTTTGGTAAATTGGTTTTATTTTTCATTCTATATTTAAACACACTGAGGTGTTTGTGAGCGCATGTATCGTGCATACGTTTACGGTGCGCTACGACAATAAGTTGAAAAGGTACGCCTTCATTTTATGATATAGGCCAAACCATGTCCGTCAGGTACGAATAATTATCTACTCACTGATTTGAAAGCGCATGCAGATGATCACGTATGAGTACAAGACGCGCTTCACGAAATGATGATATTTAAATTGAATAGAGAGTACGTCGCAATTTAACTCATGAATTTAAACTCCGCTCATCGCAGCGAAATTATTATTCCGCGCCATTTCACGTTAATTACACTCGTTTTTCCCCTTTTTAGATCTATGCATATAATCGGCTGCATTTGCATATAATATGTGTTTTAGGAAGCATTGTCCGCAAAAAATGGACCATAAAATGAATAATTATACATAGACAACAAATTGAGCGGAGCAAACGGAGGAAGAAAGTTTGCGCGTATGAATAAAATGAGTCATTAACAAATTAATTAAACGATGGAAACAAAATTAAATTATATGCGCTCGAGAGGTGAAGGCGGCCGTGGCCTGCAAAAACGGTCGTGACGCGGCAACAGTGAAAAATCCGTAACTACAGATGCTCTTTTCCGGTGAATTGTACACAGTGTTGCCAGTTTAGATGACGTACACCATGTATTTCTTATTTAAATCAATGCAAAATATAAATAAGATTTAAACTCAATATCTGGCAACGCTGACTCCATGAATAAATGATCCCTGATGACGTCACAGCCGACACATTTTTTTCCATTTCAATATCTGTCTCACAGTTGCCACTCATCTTTTTTAAAAAAAAAAGTAGCAATATTTTTATGCACGGTGAATAAAAAAAAACCTCCAACTCAGAAGTTAGGGTGGTTGCCACTCAAAAAATTGAAGGAGCTTCTTCTATACATATAAACAGTTCAATTTCAACACAAGCCTCAAGATTTAAGTTCTTTGTTGCTACGTGTTTTATGTACTTTTACATTCAAGTCATTTTCGTAGCAGGTCTGCGTAGAAATTGTCCCTCAAATGGTAAAATGCTCCTTCAACTTCTCAAGCAGCAACCACCCCAAACTAAGTGGGGACTTTTTTTACAGTCACCCTGTTGATTTAACCTGATTATCAGGGTGAAGCATGGGAACCCTAAAACGAGGTTTTTTTTTTTTTTAGTTCGAAATGATGAATGGAAAATGTGTTTTACAAATGTTTCCTTCCGGATATGTGTTACAGAGGGAATGACAAGAATGAACATCATTTTGTATAATTTATCTCGGTGTACTTTAATATTTATGAAAAAACATTCCGTGATTCACTAATTTATAGAAAACTTTTTGGAAACAAAAAACTATGATGAATTTAGAAGCAAAACAAAAATAGATCATGAAAGAAAGCTCGTTATTGCGGGTGTTTTCTTGTACCTAAGGTGAAATGAATTTCAAAAAAGAAACGAGGAGGAAATTAATTTGTCTGGCTTGGTCCAGAAATAAATATTTCACGCTTTTAAGTCATCAGAAAACGTTGAATTTTGAATTCGCGAAGTAGTTATCGGCTCTAGCCAGTTTTGGGGAATCTCCATCTCAATGGCGTAGCGTGCAATTTGGCAACGTTGCAGTTCTTCCATTTGAACACATGAAATAGATCGAACGATTGGGTGTTCGGTGAACACCTTCGCATTCGACCTTTTACATGGGTTTAAATGGTCACACTACAACGTTGCCAAATGGCACGCTACACCACTGCTCCGTCTCCGTCATAAGGCTGCCTCCTTGAAGTTTCAAAACCGCGTCCCATGCAGTGTTGCCAGATCGAGGGTAAGAAGCCGTATCGTCCCCATTTAAATCAAGGTAAAACGTACGGCTTTTTCACCCCAATCTGGCAACAATGGTCCCATGGATCCTCTCTAATGCTCGTTTCTTGGTGCTTAGCTAGTTAAATTTGACAACTCCGCTGGGCCCTTTGCTCTAAACTCGAGGGTGGGGGAAGAAAGGTGGAGGGGTTAGGGGGCTAAACGTTGAGCGACGCGATGAGGCCAAGCAACGGAATTGTGTGACGAGTTCGCAAACAAAGTGCACACAAATTTATTGTTGTCACGCCGAGAAAAAACTTTTTTTTTTCCTTTTTTTCACTATTCAATTTTTTTGAAACAAATATTTGCGACAGCAAACTTTGTTTAAACACTCGGCGAATAATGCTCAATGAGTCTTGGTTTCTGAATAAGTCTGACGGGTGGCGTGCGACGCAACGGTTATTATGAATAGAATATAGCCCACTTTTATGTTTCGTGAAACGAACGTGCCATTTCTTGCAATGCCCCACTCTTTAATGATAGGATGAATGCCCCCCGGGGGCTCTTACAAAATTGTTGGAGAACAAGAGTCGGACGGTCAGGAAATAGAAACGAGTGCCTAATTTTTTTTTTTTTTTTTTTTTTTTTTTTTTTTTTTTTTTTATTTGCCTTAAAAAAGTGACCTTTGTTGACCTCGATCTCGCATCGCCCTTCCTCTCCTCTCTCTCTCTATATACATGGGATTGAAATAAATAGGATTAGACGACTTTGCAGCTTTAAAAACTGAGGTTATTATATAAGTGCTGTGGCGGGTCCAGAAAATTTGGGGGGGGGGGCACGCCTATGAAATTGGAAATTTGAATCGTCGCAGGATGCAATTTGGGGCTAATTGATGTTGAAAAGTCATTATTCGAGGCTTAGTGGGTTGGGGGGGATTGCGTGCCCCCAGGTCTCCCTGGATCCGTCACTGTAAGAGAGTATTTTTTTCTATAATTTTGTTGAAAATTCAGAGCTTTCTTGCAACCAGAGTATTTATTTAAAAATCAAATAATTTATCATGAATAAAACTTGATAACTTGTTAATATCGTCTACGGAAGTAAGTTAAGGTGATTCCTCATTGGTCTGCATTGAGATTTGGGCTCAATAGATATAGCGCAACCAGTCATTTTTTTCTTTCAAATTTGATTTTAAAAGCTTAAAGTTTTTTTCTCTGAAAGCATTAATCGAAAGGGGCGCCCCCCACTGGAACTGCGTGGTTGTTTCTCAATTTTTTTAGCCATATTTCAACAATATTGGTCCTAGCTTGACGGAAAAATCAAACACTGAAACTTTAGCAGATTTATTGGGCTAGGTATAGGAGCCTGCCTTCCATCATTAAATTAAAATGCTCCTGCTTAGCTCAACATTCTGCCTCCGTCATTCCTCCGTGAATCTAAGACCAACGTTGTTGATATTTGACTCAAAAATTGAGTCAAAAATTACGCAGTTCCTGTGTCCTGGGGCGCTCTTTTCGATTAATGATTTTCGAGGAAAAAGTTATGTACGCTTTGATAGTTAAATTAAAAAAAAAAAACAAAAAACAAAATAAAACAAAAAAGGGCTGTAGTGGCGCTATCTGTTGAGCAATAATCTTATTTTAGAGAAGTGAGGAGTCGCCCCTTAAAGAGACGAATTATAACCAAAAGCATAAATTATATATGTAGTACAACCAACCAACGGCAACACAATTGATGACAGTCGGATGAGCTGATATGATTCGATGTGTGGAGGGTGGGTGCATATCAATACAGGGTATTTAAAAAGTGGGTTTTACTTTTTACATTCTAACGTATTTTTTTAAGTTACTTTTCCACCTTATTCCTCCTAAGAGAGGGGGGATTCCAATTCTTTTCCTCGAGCCCCCCTACCCCATTTAGATCATGCATTTTTCCTGAATTTAGCAGCTTTATATATGCAAAAGGGGGCTTCAGGAAGTAAGTTGCAATCAATTTTATGAACACCCCATTCACCTTTTTCAATTATAGTGCAGTATCCGGTACAAAACGACCCTGGGAACAAATCCACTTTACCTGACTATCAAAACTTTCACCGTCGCGTCGGTGGTATACGTATGTACTAGTTCCGCGTTAGCTTGTGTACGCCGGTGACAGTGTAAAGCAAATGTTAAAGGAGACATTTCTGTAATGTTAGACTTTCTTAGAGTGATTTTCGTGATTTTCACTGGTTTTTACATTAGATTGGACTATTCATTTGCTCACAACAAAATTTTACAAGAGCCCCATTCTTGTATCTGAACGGGAGAAAAAAGATTATTGAAAATAACCATACGGATACCTGATTTTGGCACCTGCTAGTTGTTATGGTAAACTTGACCAGAAGTATGGTACATTTACCGATACTTTGAGTAAATTCGACATGCAATCAGGTAACATCACCTAATACCTAGTCAAAACATAGTATATTTCTAGTTAACATTACCATAACATCTAACAGGTGCCAAAATCAGATATCCGTATGGTTATTTTCACCGTAGTTTCTTTTCCGTGTGCGCATGTTAATAAGTAATGTAAGTATTAAAAAGCAATAGTTATGACGCGGTTCAGATCAAATATTAACGTTTCCAACTCATTAGACGCGCAGTCCTATCTCCATGAAATCGAGAACTCCCTAGTTCTTCCCCCCAATTTTTTCCTCAGCCAACTCTAACGACCTTCCGCTAACTACTAGTTTCTTTCATTACCGTGGCGGACACTTTATATTTATGTTCCTCTCATCGAAAGCGATTTTAATATGCGAAGATCCGAAGACAGAGACGAGCTACCGCGAGAGAGTCGCCTTTGTCAAAATCGCGTGTGGTCTGTAGACGGACAGATCCGCCAGCGACGCGACTGGAACGATGAGAACCGTTCCAACGCAGGATTCGATTTCCCTGGTTCTTCTAACCGCGGAAAAGCTCGCGTGACGTCATCGAGCGGGTGAATTACGAGCTGCGGTTTCCTTTCAGTGACACACCTGTTGTATAATGAACCTCGGGGGCTCTCATTTCCACTCTTGTTGCTCATCATCTCGGAAAGTGTTAAAGCGAGGAAACGGGAACAAGAAAAAATAAAGTTTTGTTGAGGCGGGGGGATTGGGGAGGGGGGAGGGGGGTTGGAGGGGCAGCGCTTCATGGGGATAGAGAGCTCAGGTAGGCCATCTTAAATAGCGACCTCAATTTATGGCACCGTAAATTTCCTTTGTCCCTCCCCCGCCCCCTCGGCTCTCAGCTCTCCCTACCTACCGGGAGAGACATGCCGCGTTTGGATTTTCGCTTAAATTATAACGAGGGAAATGAAGCTTTATCATAGATGTCATTTCCCGTGTTTCTCATGGCGCGGAGCGCAGCTGCGTGGATGTCTACGACGCCAAGGAAAGAAAAAAAAACTAATGATGAAAATTAAAGGTTCGGTTTGGTGATATCCTTTTTCCTTCATCTCAGTTTCAAGTTGCGGTCAAAAGCCGTGGTCCTTGATTACAGGCCATTTTAGAAAACAGATTTATCCATGCGTCGCGTCGCGTCGTGACAAACACTTCAGTTTCAAAGATCGTTTTAACGTTAAATCTAATAAGAAAATTTTCAAATGGATAAAAGAAAGAATAGTCAGACCTTTTATCGAGAGTATGAATGCTCCATCTTTTGGAAACGCACGCGTTAGATCTGATTGTAAGTTATTTGAAAAATGAAATACATTGTATCTTGGAAGTTTCACCGATACTGAAAGTTAGATTATACCAATGGGTCTGTTGCAAATTTTTGCTACAAACGATTAAGAGTGTTTATTGTTTAATCTAATGAAAACTCGCCTGAAAATAAATGTCCATTGGTGGCATCAAAAAGTCATAAAATACAATAATAAACTCACAAGAGGCGTTTAATGAAATCCAAAATGGCGGATAAATATCGAGCAATCTGTAAGCATGCACCGTGAACATCCACCAAGGATGGCCGACTTTGACAACCTCACTGCAGGTGGAGGATTTAAGTGTTTGTTTACGTTGTGATTGGTTGTGATCGATATTGTGAGGTTGGCTATCCTTGGATGTTGGTGGTGCATGCATACAAATTGCTCGATATTTATCCGCCATCTTGGATTTCATTAAACGCCTCTTGTGAGTTTATTATTGCATTTTATGACTTTTTGATGCCACCAATGGACTTTTCAGGCGGTTTTACAGTAGATTTATAGATACACTCTTAAGCGTTGTAGCAAAAATTTGCAACAGACCCATTTTCAAACTCATAAATATCAAAACAAATATACGGCTTGGTGAGTGACTTTAAAGTTGATTTTTGAAAAATTAACGACGTATGTACATAAATTGAAGCGTTATAGTAACAACAATAGGTCCTTTGCAAGCTTTTGAAATCATCATTGCGGATGGTTGATTTATATGTAAAATAATTTGAAAATAACGTTGAGATCATCGGAAAGTTCCAAAACCCACTCACAAATTCAAATAATGCGTCTTACAAAACTACTATATGGCGGTCAAATGAGTGGATGACAATGGGGGGGGGGGGGATTGCATCTACTATAGCTGCTTTCAATGCAAAAAAAATTGATTCGTCATAGAGAAAGCTTCAATGGAGGTATTGCACACTTTTGCTATAAGCGATTCAATAGTCGATTAAGGCGTAAAAACCTAAAAAAATAACGATGGCGGCACTAAAAACTTCCAAAATCCACTCCTAAACTCAATAAACGCAGTTATTTGCGGGAGCGTAATGGTGGCCGAAGGCACTAACAATGGGAGATTCCCATCTAACAATTCTGAAACTCCATCAAGAAGTGACCAATAAGAGACTACTTTCATTTGACACCGGTGTCACTTGGTGTTGCGGTACCATTCATCGGATGTGGATCATCACTCTGATGACTAATTACTCTGTGAATCATCCTTGTCAGCATAGAAAGAGTGACGAAATTAAGATAGGAATCTCCCATTGTTAGTGCCTTCGGCCACCATTACGCTCGCGCAAATAACTGCGTTTATTGAGTTTAGGAGTGGATTTTGGAAGTTTTTAATGCCGCCATCGTTATTTTTTTTCGGTTTTTACGCCATAATCGACTATTGAATCGCTTACAGCAAAAGTGTGCAATAGCCCCATTGCATGAGTTTTTTCCACTGTCACTCGCTCATTTGACCGCCACCTTATAATTTTGTTAAACGCATTTATTGAGTTTGTATCAGTGGATTTTGGATTTCTCTGATGCTCTCAACGTTATTTTCAAGTGATTTTACATTGGATTCATAATCCTTCGTAATGCTGAAGTAGAAGTTTGCAACAGACCCATTATATCCTACGAACACTTTCTCACATCAAATTTAATCTGGAGGAGACCCCCAGACCCCCTTAAATGACATGCTAGGACAGATCCCCAGACCCCTTTGATATTTGTATCCAGATCCAAAGATCCATTTTTGAAATATTCAAAGTTTCCTTTTTTGACCCATTTTAAACCATTTTCCATCCATAATGACTAACCTAAAAATTAAAATTTCAAAAAAACAAAAAGTATCCCTCTGGGAAATGTTTAAAGCAACGTCTCTGCAAAATTTGAATACAAGTGGACCTATTGTGCAAAAGTTATGTTGGAATACAGACGGACTCACGGACTCACAGATCACGGACGCCACAGAAATTATAAACTTTTACCGCTCCAAACCACATTTAATTGAGAAATATTAAAATGTTATGGATAGATGTTCTTTAGGATAGTAATAGGCATGATGAGAGCCAATTATTTCATAATTATCATGATTGACTTAGTCATAGTGGGTCAAGTATTGAAACAAAATACCTTGAAAATCTCTGCGCTATCACAATACTTTCTCAACTTTTCTAATTTCGTTAGAATGAGAAAGTAAAACTTTTAGTGTAAGCTTGAAAACAAAGTACAATTCAGCCTAGAAATGTAATTATTAACAATCTCTTAGATAGTCAATCGCAAATCATCAAAAACTACTGACCCGAAAGGCGGATCCAGCAATCTGGCAACTTGTGGATTTTTCCCATTTGAATGTATAGGAAACAATCGATAAGTAAAATGGCCATAGCCCCCCCCCTCCCACAGGAATCAATTGTTTCACATACATCAATTCAAATGGGAAGAAATTATGGTTGCCAAAATGCTGGATCCGCCCATGACTAACCCCCAGTGGCGTAGCGTGCAATTTGGCAACGTTGCAGTTCGTCCATTTAAATCCATAAAAAAAATCGAACTAGTGGGTGTTCGGTGAACACCTTTTGCTTTCGACCTTTTAGGTGGGTTTTAATGGACACAATACAACGTTTCAAAATTGCACGCTACGCCACTGCTAACCCCCGCGATTACTTTTAAACTGTTGTTTTTCCTCAGTTATAATCAATCATTGTTTGTTAAAGGCGCCATGCAGTTGAAAATTTTAGCTTTCTCATTATTGGACGTCAAATCTGTCATTTCATGTGCAATTTGACAAGGTTCCGTTTTGTCCATTTGAACCCATTCTACAGATCGAACTATTAATTCGATCTTTTGTATGTGTTTGAAAGGTCGAAATGCAACTAAGCTCAATCTATGCTCCTTTTGGCATTGTTTCAATCCAATGTGCGAAGGGCCAGGATAATTTACACTAAGAATGGATTGTGAGCGTCGACGCGCCTCATTGAGCACCACCAGTACTCACATTTTGATCAACATCGGTGAACGGTGCAAAAATGGACGCGCTCTCTCGATCGAGTTTCCGCGGGGGTTTTCTCTGCTGCACTGAGGGAAGATTTCTTGCTTCACGTTCTTCAGAGAGAGGATTAAAGGGAAGCTTGAACGACGGTGTTGCCAATCTTATGATAAAATCATTTGAGGTAATATGAATTATAGTAAAATGTACTCGTTATTATTTATTGAGTTCCTTATTTTTACTTTCTTACACGAACAAAGTTGGAAAATTGATAAAGTATTGCGATGACGCAGAGATTTTCAAGGTATTTTGTCTCGATACTTAAGCTCTCACGACTAAGTCAATCATGAAAACAATGGCATCTTATGTTTAATTACAGAGCTGCCGTTTTGCGTGTAATCAATGCTATTTATCTATTCACCGATGATTCCACCAGTTGAGAAATGATTACACAGTTCAGTTCTGTGTATGACTGTAATGCACGAAAATACTCTGATCTGTTATATTTTCTTAAGCGGTGGAAAATCCGTTACTTAATTAAAATATCCGCAAGTTTTTTAAAGTCATCGACGACTCAACCGGTTGAGAAAAGATTACAGATGCGAGTATTTTTAGTTCATTGTAGTAATACACTGAACTAGACTGTGTAATCTTTTCTCAACCGGTGAAATCATCGGTGAATAGAAAAATGGCATTGATTATACGCAAAACGGCAGCCCTGGTTTAATACTACCCAAAAGAATATCCTTCCATCAAATATCAACATTTCTTACCCCTTTCAAAATTTACAGGGTTTTATGCAAAAAAAAATCTGTGACACTTCTGTCTGTCAGTCTGCCAGTCACTATACTCACATAATTTTTGAACCTTTGAACCATATGCATCCAGATTTTCCACTGATATTGCTTTATACATTCCCGAGAGGGTTTATTTTTCTTTTTTTTTAAAAAAAAAAGATTAACTTTTAAGTTAGTTATGGAATCTTTGTAGTTTTAAAGAAGGGGGGTCTTGGGGTCACGCGTCACCCTAAGAATTTTAAAGGAGGGTAAGGGGTCTCCTTCCGATTAAAATTGTGCATGTGAGAAAATATTTGTAGGGTATTCCCTACGATTCATTTTTTTTTTTTTCTAAAAAATGGCAACGCTTTGACGAACAAGCGTGCATTTCTGCCGACGCGACGTGCGACACGTCAACGACGCATCGACGCATCTCGGAAGTGAATTTTCCACACGTTCCCGAGGTAGGCTGACGGGAAACGTAAGACGAAGACGTCGGAGGAGGAGAGAGACATGATTAGACATAATTGAACGACTCTCTGCAAAAACAAACCAACTCTCGTATAGATCCCCCATGCAGATGGTTCCTTTTCTGCATAAAACTGTCCGATCAAGGCTCGGTATTCAGACGGCCCATTTCAACATCCAGTGCTCTATAACTTTGATATCAGCGTTATGACAAGCGCTAGGATCTTCTGAAACGAGCACATCTCATGTTTTACGATCCTAACGCGACTCGCCGCACTTCAGTCTTGCTCCGCAACTCCCGAACTTGAAGTTAATTCCATTTCGTACATCACGTTTGTCCTCCACCCCCCCCCTCCCCCCTATGATTCTTCGTCCACCCCCTTTCCCGTTTCACTTTCCTCCTCCTTTCCTTACCATACAATCGACTATCCGCCACGCGAGCGCGTATATTGTTTCATTCGCTGTCCCTCAATTAGCCCTCCAGGATAGTAGGAATCCCCCCCCCTATTTCCCTCCAACAGTACCCGCCCGCCCCCGCCCCCACCACCGGTCACTTCCATCAAATATGCTTGTCTAGGAGCTGCTTATCTCTCCCCCGTTCCATCGCTAATTGATTCACCCGTCTTCCTTCCCTGAATTGTTGCCGATTGGTAGGGCGGGAAAGGGATATTAAGGGGGGAAGGGGAGTCATCCGTTCCCTCCTCCTTATATACAATCCTTCGACGGACTTCCTTTCTAAAATTCAGGGGTTCTCAATCTAAAAAGCTGCCTCTGATAGCTTTTTTAATTATAAATGGTCAGTGTCACTGTGTCATTTGTTTTAATCGCCTGACCGATTTATCAAAAATCCGCAGGCCAACCAAATGGGTTGGTCGTGCACCTTTCTTTATCATTTTCTTAAATAGCTAAATGAAAGGAACTTACAGTATTTTTTATAATTTATTTTTTTCGATCACGGGATCGTGAGTAAAACGATTTCAAAGAGGTAAACATTTCGAGCTATTTGAAGAGGTTCGCGTTTGGCGGTAAACTGTCGATTTCGTAATAATATAGGACATTTGGTGACCAGCGTTTACAGAGGTAATCCATTTGCGTTCCATTGTGACCACTGAAAAGTTTTGGATTTGAAGGAAATCATTCTCATTTACGGACGTGTAATTAGTCTTCAGTCTGGTAATGTGAACTAATCAATCTACGATTGGAAACACTGGCGGGGACCTATCTATACTATTGTGGAATGGATATCAGTTTCACGCTACTACTGGCTTTTTCAAATGCGTTTTGCAGTGACCCTCAACTTATTGTTACTTTTTCTCCATTAGAGAGGGAGTTTCGTGAGTTCTCATTGTTACTATCGGTTTTCTCGTGACACTTTCCAGGATGAATCAATTAATGCTGCTTCGTATAGCTAAAGTGCGCGACAAACCCATTGTCAGTCTTTTGCGGAACCAGTATCTGTTGATTTCTTATGTGGAGGACGTTTCAGAAGTGTAAACGCACCAAGAGCGATGATATTGGAATTTGTCAGCATGTTTCTCATTTTTCAAAATGAAAATAAATTAAAATGAATTTGAGCAAAGATTATGATTTAGGTGCGCCAACACTTCTGAAGCAAGCTCTGGTCGTTACCTTTCTACAAAAAGTCTGCCATTCACAAGCTAGAAGAGTTTGTGGAGAAAGAAACCAGATACGCAGAGGGAAAAAAGGTGTCTTGGCACATCATACTGGATAATTTCACCGCTCTAAGTTAGTTGGAGTGGTACTACAATGGGTCTGTTGCAAACTTTTGTTACAACGATAAAGCGTAATTCATCGTATGTAAAATCGCCCGAAAAGCCCATTGGTGGCATCAGAAAGTCATGAAATGCGATAATAAACTCACAAGAGAGGTTTAATGAAATCCAAGATGGCGGTAAAATATCGAGCAATCTGTATGCATGCACCCCTTTAACATCCAAGGATTGCCAACATTGACAACCTCACAGCTTCAGAGGTTATGTGTTTATATTTACGTTGTGATTGGGTGTGATCGATATTGTGAGGTTGGCTATCCTTGGATGTTCGTGGTGCATGCATACAGGTTGCTCAATATTTTACCGCCATCTTGGATTTTATTAAACGTCTTTCGTGAGTTTTATACTGCATTTTATGACTTTCTGATGCTATCATTTGGACTTTTCACTCGATTTTACATGAGATTGAACACTCTATAGCGCTGTAACAGAAGTTTGCAACAGACCCATTGTCGGTTTCAGTGATGACGTCATCCAGTGAAAAAGTTCGTTGAATGTTTCAAACTGTTATAGTCACACACTCACGTGATGACTCTCATGCACTGCTATCTCAAAATTGGAGCAATGTATTTAACCCTACTCCCAAATATTCGCATTTTAGTAACTCGGTCCTCTTTGGAAGATTTCAATTTCTCATTGACGCCATACAAGCGGTGTCAAATTGTTAACATTTTCAAGACAGTATTTTGTCGAGCGCCTCTAATCGGAGGAGCATGTAAAATAAACTCTGTAAGGAACTCGGAGTAAAGGAAAATTTTAAGGGGTAACCTAAGCAAGACTTAGAATTTTTTATTATTTTTCCCTTCCTTTCTTGTAGAGAATTTTCTCCCATTTAAAATTATATTTTTGGATTTTTTCCTTGACACTATATCGTTTAAAAAATTAATTAAATAATATATATAGTCTCAGCATTTCGCTACATTCAACATTTTTTCTTCCTCTCTTTTGACACACCTCGTTTTTTCTAATGTTTTCAATACGAGGGTTAAGATACCTAGGGACCCTAGGTGCGTTGCGTGCAAGTTGGCAACAATGTATTTTATCCATTTAAACTCATGTAAAAGATCGAATTCAGGGGGTGCACAGTACACAAGTAAAGTTCGATATATTTAATGAGTTTAAATGGAACAGTTGCATTGTTGCCAGATGGCACGCGACGCCACTGCCTATGATTGTGCAATAACTAGAAACATAATTTTTTTTGGGAAAAATAAAAATGCTGAGTTATCCAGGCTACGAAAGTACAGAGGGGGTTTTCATTTGTTGGTTCTGGGTTTTTCACACTGATCCTGAGCTGTAACAACAATTATAAACTGAACCTCGAATACAGAATACGCTCCAATGATAAAATGAAAAAGATTCTGTACCATTAAAAAGAAGAATCTGACCCATCAAATAAGCCAAAGGACAAGTCAATTAATCAATTACAGCCTGATAAATACTATCCCTCATGAACAGCATTTTTTTCCATTAAAAAGCTGAATTCAGGGGCAGGTATACAACCCGCTCAACAACAATTCCAGAATTTTTACTCGAGATGCCCAAAAATCAACAGCAATAATTTCAAAGTGACAGAACTACAGGAGAATATTTTTGCCTATGGTACCTCTGTTTAGTCCCCTCAACCCGACGGCCAAGTATTCTCCTTTCTAGTAACTTGATCTTCCTCAGACCATTTCAATTTCTTATTTACGGCATAAAAGTGGCGCCGAGATGTTAACATTTGCAATACAATATGTATTCCGTAAAGCACCTTCAATCAGAGGGATATGTAAAATGAGCAGCTCGAATTAAAGGAATATTTGAGTTGAAACAAACCATACTGAAACCACTTATTGAAAACCACTGTCTTACAGTCGGAGAGGCTCGGTAGATGTCAACGGCTCCTTGTTTAAGTGGCTCCCCAAAACGAGCCGTGCCCACTAGACAACTCGGGTCGAATTTACTAATAAATTAGTGTGTGCCCGCGTGTCGCTTTCTTAGGTTATTAGGAATGAGAACAAACATAGCTTGCATAGGCAAGGGCTTCGCCCTCGATATCAAATATGTTTCCGGATCATATTGAATGACGGAAATTCCACAGGGGAACTAGGACAAAGAGCATCTCAAACACACGACATTCCGAAAAACACACAACCCCTTTAACACACAAGCTAAAATAATCTTCGTTCTAAGAACGAAGTTCCTTGGAAAACGTTTCGCGCCGCACCCTAAGGACAAAGTTTCTTGGATAACGCTTTCATATCATCGATCCATTTTCTCCTCCAAGAATGGGTCTGTTGCACACTTCGGCTACAGCGTTTTAAAGTATCAATTCCTATGTAAAATGCCGAGAAAATAACAATGGCAGCATCAGGAACAGTCGAATTCAGTATTAAACTCACAAATTGCGAAAAACACTAGACACTATTCACCCCTGTATCTTTCCACCACGAGCACGATATTGCGCGAAATTAGCGCGGCACATTCAAATAATCACGGCCGACTGTCATCACAGCTGACTTCATAAACAAATAAACAGTAAACACTGACGGCGTCTGTTCGAATTATTACGTTTCAATATCTTCAATTCCTCACAAAAGGTTGTGAAAGGTGCGGAGACCGATATTTGTGTCGAAAACTTATCAAAATGAAACAATAACACACAGGAGTTCCAAGCATGATGATCAAAGTTGGAATCATCCTCGGAACTCCTGGTGTGTTATTGTTTCATTTTGATAAGTTTTCGACACAAATATCGGTCTCCGCACCTTCCACAACCTTTTGTGAGGAATTGAAGATATTGAAACGTAATAATTCGAACAGACGCCGTCAGTGTTTACTGTTTATTTGTTTATGAAGTCAGTTGTGATGACAGTCGGCCGTGATTATTTGAATGTGCCGCGCTAATTTCGAGAAATATCGTGCACGTGTTGGAAAGATACAGGAGCGAATAGCGTCAAGTGTTTTTCGCAATTTGTGAGTTTAATACTGAATTTTAGTGTTTTCTGATGCTGCCATTGTTATTTTCTCGGCTTTTTACATAGGAATTGATACTTTATTACGCTGTAGCCGAAGTGTGCAACAGACCCATTGAAACTGTGGGTTTTAATATTCTTGGAATGCAACTTTCACCGCGAGTGTATCTAGGAATTTGTGCTCTCTATTTTGCCGAATCGAAAGCTCGTGTCTGCCCCTGTTATCTGCTCTTTTCCAACACGCGCGTTCAAATGAGCAGTGAAATAGGTCAAATTCCTGGATCTGTACCAGAGTGCCTTTGACTCAATTTAGTTTTTTTTAATTATTGCTTCCGAGATTTTCAGTTTTGTG
This sequence comes from Trialeurodes vaporariorum, assembly GCA_011764245.1. NCBI lineage: Eukaryota > Metazoa > Arthropoda > Insecta > Hemiptera > Aleyrodidae > Trialeurodes > Trialeurodes vaporariorum. The sequence continues at coordinate 85,746,620 of VMOF01000111.1, read as the reverse complement.
TAGAGGGTAAGGGAAAGGAAGAAAGATACTTAATGCAATTCGCGGTTTCAAAAAGCTCACTCATGAATAAACGGGAAATACAAAATGGATGAATCAAATGAACGAGCTTTTGATTTAGTGTGTTAGTTCAAAAGAACACCACTCCTCCGTTCATCAGGGAAGATAGTTAACTGTTCGTACTCGGTGGAATTGGAATTGCCTATACGACGAATTGAAGGCGCCGACGAGACTTTATCTCGTAGTGTTCTCATCTATATTTGTGTTTATCTAGAATGATGACTGAATCAATGCGAAACAGATTATCGGAGAAAAACAAGTATACTCGGGCTTGGTCCATAAGGGGCTAAGAAGAGGAAGGGGAATCTCACCTCAATTTCACCATTTAATAAATTTCGTTCCAGCCAAGTAAGGTTGCAGTCAGATTTAGAACGTCCTCAGTAAAGTTTTACATTCGCACATCGTAATGATTTTCATGCCAGCTTAGCATTGGTCAATATTAATAAAAAAGCTGCTTCACGAAAGGCAATGGAGCTGCTGTTTGTAAACTTTTGCTACAGGCTTATAAACAGTTGAATCGGAAGTAAAACCCTGCAAAAAATTACGAAATCCACTTCCAAACTCATCAAATGCTTTCAAACGCGAGATCATAATAACGGTGAAAGCCGCCTAAATACTATGGCAATGGGGCTATTGCACACTTTTGCTATAAGCGATTTAATAGTCGATTACGGCGTAAAAACCTCAAAAAATGACAAAGGCGGCACTAAAAACTTCTAAAATCCACTCCTAAACTCAATAAACGCAGTTATTTGCGCGAGCGTAATGGTGTCCAAAGGCACTAACAATGGGAGATTCCCATCTAACAATACTGTAACTCCATCAAGAAGTGACCAATAAGAGACTACTTTCATTTGATACCGGTGTCACTAGGTGTTGCGGCACCATACATCGGATGTGGATCATCACTCTGATGACTAATTACTCTGTGAATCATCCTTGTCAACACAGAAAGAGTGACAAAATTAAGATAGGAATCTCCCATTGTTAGTGCCTTCGGACACCATTACGCTCGCGCAAAATAACTGCGTCTATTGAGTTTAGGAGTGGATTTTGGAAGTTTTTAGTTCCGCCATCGTTATTTTTTGAGGTTTTTACGCCATTATCGACTATTAAATCGCTTATAGCAAAAATGTGCTATAGCCCCATTGTATGCGTCTTCATCTTCTTGTGTGGTCGCAAGAATACCTCGTGAGGATGGTCCTTAGTGTCATAGGAAAATAACCCAGTGTGAAAGGCGGCTACCATCGCCATTACAATCTCGCGTTTGAAAGCATTGTATGAGTCTGGGAATATGATTCTATAGTTCTATGGCCGTATTTTGGTATTAACACTATAGGATTTTCTGGTCACAGCGCTAGACTTTCTGTCATTCACATATCGTTGCGGTTGTGGTAATATGACTAGAATCTGGTATTATGACTTTTGCTTTTTTTTCCGGTGAAATGTGAGTAATAAGTCATGAATCATAATTTTAGCCAGAACTGATAAAATTCTTTAACGTTGAACCGATGTCAATGGATGGTCGACTTGGCTTCGTGTTATAATAAGGGTCTGTTCAAAGACTGACAATGAACCACTTTCTAGTTTTTCCTTTTTTTTTTTTTTTTTTTTTTTTTTTCGTGAACTCGGCGTTTCACTGCTTCTGATCGTAAATTACCCGAAAATAGCCATTTTCGTTTTTAAGTAAGATGAATTCGACATTTTATATCGTTGACTTCTTTTTATATTACGCTCTTTACGTTCGATACCTCACGACCCAAAATTCCAAGGTACATTATCGTCGCGTCGGTGTAGAAAGAATAGAGATCCTCCACCAAAGTGCAGCATCGGTTTCTCTTGAGTAAAAGGAGTTCCATGTTGACGGAAAAGGAGGCGAATGCATGTTTGTAAGACGATGGGAAAAATATGTAAAAATGGAGGCAGGAGAGAGCGAATGCGATACAATGAAAATCAATTTCATTTCCTGGCTCAAACAACGCACGGACTCAATTTAGCTGTCGAAAAAAAAGAGAGAGAAAAAATGGGAATACATATCTGAGGGGAAAAGGGGGAAAAAAGGAGAAAACTTGCACGGTAGTGCCGCGTGGCGGCGCGGAGCACAGTGTTTTGAATCGGCGGATTCGTGAACATCGGCCATTTTGCTTCTTCAAAAAAAAGTCCATACAGTGTATTCGTTTCAAAAGTGTAGGGCTAGCTCAACGATAATCTTTGGCGAATTTTCAATTTTCATTCCTTCACATCGAAACAAAACTTGCCTGCGACTTAATTTTTTTATTTTAAGGCGTTTCAACGCCAAAACTCGACTTCATTTTCATTCATGTTTTTTTTAATTTTTCGTTTTTTTGTTTTTTTTTTTTGTTTTTTTTTTAATGATATGAAAAATAGTAAATTCCAAGAATCATCGGTCTAAGTGCGCCTGCACTTCGGAACTAAAACAACCTCTAGGTTCAATTCAGATCTCAAGGGCTCTGATAGATGGTCTCTTAAGGAGACTTTTTTGCAAAAAGTTGCGTGACCCATCGAAGCTCTTAGAACATTGACTTCTTCAAGTTTATTTAATAAAGGTTATAATCTTAAAAAAAAACTCAATCCCAAAATGCGCTGATAGACGGGTTAAATTCGTTTCTTCCTTTGGCTCCATAAGTCACAATGGAGTTAAATTAGAAAGCAATGCCGTGTTTACCGCCTCCTGCAATGGTATCAAAATGGGCTTAAGTCCCTGGTACGCTAATCCCCGTCCCGTCGCGTCGCTTTATTGATATTGACACCGGTATAATCTTGAATTTCGCTTTTTGGTCCTAAATATCAGATATTTTCCTTGACACCAAACACTGTGAGGCGCTTACACGGTTATCTTACCGAGAATAGGAATAAATCTGTTTTCAGCGTCCCCCCCCCTTTCTCTGAGCATTCGGAACTGCGGTGCCCCCCTTTACCCCTAACACTTCCTCGCCCACGTTTAAGGATAAAACTCGGGAGTAAGCGTTAAGTCTGAGGGTGGGGTAGGTCGCGTCGTGTTGCGCGACGAGCCTTTAACCTAGCCTTCGTGTGCAATTGGTTTTAAAATCAGGGTTGCCGGACTAGACTGGGTGAAATTTCCCTGATTCAACCCGTTTAACCTTCAAAATACCAAAATTATGGTTGACAGACTAGACTGCGTGACATTGATTTTTACGCTTTAACGACACAGGTGTCCGTCCCCCATGAATATAAAACAAGGGTCCCTAGACACAAACATGGACCTTTTCCTTATAATTGGACCTCAAATCGCGGAAACAATGTCGATTACACTGCTAATTGACCTGCCGAGTTCGAATTTGGCCTTAGTTTTGATCGAAATATTCTAAATTTTACACAATTTAAACTTTATCACGAACATTTTTTAAAAGTAGAATATGCGTAAAATTGGACGAGTAAAGTAGAAAATTATATCAATTTTAAAATCAGCGTCCCAAATACTATTGATTAGCACACCATTAATGTATGTAAGAAGAAAATTCATTGAAATACATTGAAATTTAGTTTAAAAAAAAAAAAAAAAAAAAAAAAAAAAAAAAAAAAAAAAAAAAACACTGATGTTTGGTGCTTTCGCGGACAGTTATGTCGTTAAAGAGGCCTACTTCGTGACATTTCCCTGATTTATCCCGTTTAACCTTAAAAATCCAGGGTGGAAAGGGGAGAGGGGATCTGTGTAGATCCAAGCCCAGTTTTTTATCCTAACAGAATGATGAAACTTGCAAATTCAGTTTAACCCTCCGGATTCGGGCGACGAAATTTAGAATGTAAATTTGGACCCTACACTCTACAGTACTATTTCTTGGGCATGGAAATTATTTTTAAGTAGACGAAAATCTATGAAAGAGAAAAGTCAAAAACTGGGGCTCCGTTTGAACCTGTCTGTCTCAGGCTTTTCGATTTCCATGAGATCAAATTGGTAAAAGCACTCATATTTAAATGAGGCAAATATACGCAGCGCAAGATTGGCAATTTCGGAACATAACTACATTTTATCGGTTTCCAAATTTATTATAATATCCCCCTCCTTCCTCCGCAGCATATGTGTCAACGTGAGCACTGCACTATCGAGCATTTTCCACAGTTTCAGACTCTCTAGCGCAGCTTTTGAGCCTCTTTTACTGTAAAGCAAGCGCTTAATTTGAATCAATAGGTCTGATAAATCCGGATTCGGCGGTCATAAAACGGAGCCGATCCGCTGTTTATATCCGAATGCGCATGCATTCAGATACCGGCGTGACAACTTTTATTCCCTCACAAGGGTGTACTCAATCCCGTTTTCCAATTTTGTACCCCGCACTGTAGAGGCTAGGTGCGACATTTTAGGATATTGAAGTTTTAGCAAAAAGTAATGCTCTTACATCACTAAAACTGACCGAATCTTGGAAACAAATTAAGTCAAAATTCAAGCCTGTCTCGTGATTTTTTATTTTTATTTTTTTATTGTAAGAAAAGAAAGGTAACCATTACTTTTTCATGTCAATAAAATCCACATATTATCTCAAAGATACTCAGAATGTTCTATTGTGTGTCATTGCGGCTAAGCCGCGACGGGACCTTTAATCATAAAATCACGAATTCACACTGGCATAAAATCGTAAGTTCGTGCGAAGCGACTGCATTGCAGTTATACGCTTGAAATTCACTCCATAAAGATCCAACCCTACGAATATCAGGCCCTTTTACAATGTATGCGCTATCAACGTAATGAATATGAGTTATCAAAATATATGCCTATCTTTGAATCTAGTGGCGTCGCGTAGTAGCGCACATTATGGTAACGTTAAGTTTGGCCCATTTAAACGCAAGAGAAATATCGAACTGCGTGATGTGTTGAGAGTAACCTCGAACTGAACACTTTGCATGGATTTAAATTGATGAAGTAAAACGTTTCCAGACTGTAAACTATACGTATTTTTTGTCATCAGTTGAATCACCCGCAATCAATTTTGCAGAGCAACTATATTTGTGAGTTTTCGAGATAATTACTATCGTTGACTTTTCTATGGAGGAAGACAGGTTACTTTCAACCCCATTTAATGAGTCCTTGAGCCTAATGGGTCTGTTGCGTACTTTTGCTTCATCAATGTAACTCATTGTTTCTAACGTAAAATTCTGGGAAAATAACGATGTGCATATTAAAAACTTTCAAAATCCACTCATTAACTCAGAAAATACCTTCCATTTCAAACAACCCGCGCTACAATAGACACTATATCACCGACTTATAACTACATAGATGGAACCATCTCGTTTATGTAAACATCAACAGAACTTACACGTATTGGAATGTTTCGTTCAGAAGCGTGCATTTCTTATATTAAGTATTTTGTAATCTTTGATAAACCGAAAAGACCAGACAGCAAATGCAGCTTATATTTCACGTATTAAAAAAGAAATTCCATCATTTTGTAGTTACGATCAGTTGTTTACTTATGCACGGTGGTTCCGTCCATGTAGTAGTATACCGGTGCAAATAGTGTCTAGTGTAGCGCGGGCTGTTTGAAATTGAAGTGATTTCCTGAGTTAATGAGTGGATTTTGAACGTTTTTAATGTGCGCATCGTTATTTTCGCCGAATTTTACATGATAATCTAGGTTCTGTATTTTTGTAGCAAAAGTATGCAACAGACCCATTGAAAAAATTTAGCTAAATGATCTAGAAATTTTGACTTGCGATCAGCAGCATTTGTTTTTTTTTTCTTTTCTTTTGTTTTTTTGTATTGTTTTTGTTTGTTTATTTGTTTTCTATAAATTTTTCTTTTTTAAATCTATTTTCTTGCTCGCAAAGACTCTAAGTAAAGTTCAAGAATTATGATTCAAAACCTCTTCGACCAGATTTGACTTGAGATTTCCTCGATTCAAATCATAAGGGGCTCAGGAAGCTAGAGATTGTGTCGATTGATCTGCAACGTGGCCAGATCCAGCAATTTGGCAACTATGTACTCTTTCCATTTGAACGAATGCAAAATAATCGATTCTTGGGGGACCATGGCCCTTTTACGAATCGATTGTCTTTCATACATTCAAATCGGAAGCATCCACAGTTGCTCAAAGTTATTTCAAATGGGAAATTAAGTTGCTCGAGTCAGTGGCGTCGCGTGCCATCTGGCAACAATGCAACTGCTCCATTTAAACTCATTAAATATATCGAATTTTTCTCGTGCACTGTGCACCCCCTGAATTCGATCTTTTATATGAGTTTAAATGGATAGAATACATTGTTGCCAAACTGCACGCGACGCCACTGGCTCGAGTTGTATCAAAAACGACTGCTTCAATCATTTCGAATACAGACTCATAAATTATATTTGCTTTTAAATGATGGAATAAGAATGACAGAATAGTCACGTGCAATCCAGCAACACCAGATTTTCTCTATTTAAACCTCTGAAAATGTCGAAGTCCTGGGCGAATCCAGAATACTCTCAAGTCCAACACAATTTTCCATGTGGCCAGATTTCACGGGAGCTTTAATGGTATAATCGATACATGATAGTTAAGACAAAAAAAAAATCAAGAGAAGGCTACTTCAAAAGCTCAAAATACCCAATTAAGTGGGAGGTAGGAGAGAAAGAGTGCGAACTGATCCGGTGAGAGCGAAAATCAAGTCAGGTAATGGGGAAAGAAAACGGGGGGAAAACGGATCCAAGTAGATTGAGACAACAATAGAATGGATGAAAAAGAAAAAAAAAAAAAAAAATCTTTATCCAGAGCTGTGAGAGTGAGAAGGCAGAAGGGAAGGTCATAAAGGGTCATAAGCGGAGGTAAATCGGTTATAACCGCGGGATTAACTTTGCATTCGCTCGCGCTTCCTCCCCGCCCCTCCCCACCCCTCTCCGCCACTCCCCAAACATTGCCCCTCATCCTTCGTCATTGACTCAAGATACTCGAGCCTGAGCACCAGTTTGCAGTCTGCTCACAAGCGCATATCACAAGCTTTAAGCACAAGCTTTAAGCTCTACAAGTGCTCGTGTACAACTCTTACACACGCCGAACCACCGCGCCGCGCCTCCTCAACGGCATGTCGTTCCCTAGTAAATGCTCCCTCTCTGTCTGTCTGTCTGTCTGTCTGTCTCTCTCTCTCTCTCTCTCTCTCTCTCTCTCTCTCCCTCCCTCTTTCTCTCACCATCTCCATCTTTTTGAATGCATACATCAGAGAGGAAAAACATTTAATGCGACGATGGTGTTAGATTAAGCCCCCGTTCTCGAGATGATTAAATATAGGAGCTGCCCTTTTTCAGTTGACGATGCTTTTCAGAATGAAGATGGATTTTCAGTTTCAGATGGGATTTGTCTCACCGGAGAGAGCAAGGGCGGATACAGGCATTTGTCTTTCTCTCTCTCCTCCAATTTGAAAGCATGGATTAGAAAAGGACGGAAATAGGGGCTAAAGTCAGGTGATGACCCCCTCAATACCATCCTTTTCTAATGTACGCGTTCAAACGGAAGGGGAAAGAGGAAGACAAATTCCTATATCCGCCCATGGAAGAGTATTAAAGCTGATGATGACATTCGTACTTACCTACTCGTATGATGCCTATCCGTCCGCAGCGGCAGCGGCCGCGCGCAATTTCAAATGTTTGCTAATCTCAATAGCCGCGTGGATTCTGGACGAATTCCTGGTAACAACGATTAGGTCATCAGCATATATGTAATGCATATTGCGTCCGTCCGTCGAGTCGTCAGTCGGTAAAGCTGGGTCGGTAAATTGAAACTGTTTGATATAATTTGGCCTACACTAATGGCTGAGCTCGGATTTGCGCAAATTAAAGGCGTCCTCACACTTCGATGCTTTCATTCGCATTGCGTATACACATTCTATTTGAGACGAAATAGAACTCTTTGACGTTTCAATAATAGTTGAGGAGTCGCCTGTATAAGGGACAGATGCGGCGAAATCCAGTTTTGAGAAAATCAAGCTGGAAGTTTACAAAGCTTTAGAATTTGACTCTGGAAGTCCCACCGAATTCAGTTAGTGCCGATTGAACTCTCGCCCTTTTGCGTCAACATAAGGCCTCAAATAGAAAAAATCCTTGATATGACATAAAATAAAAACTGAATTAAATTTGTAGGTGTCCGTCCTTTTTATCGGCAATTCCCCCCCCCCCCCATTGTTATTTAAAGTGTTGGAAATAGGCAGTATTTTCGTTGAGTGGTTATGAAATCATTGTTGATTAAAAGTTGATTCTTATTATGAACCCACGATTGCATCAAGATTTGCAGAAAATAACCAACTGCAATTTATTGGTCCCTGTATATTTGGCTCTCCTCTGTTGAACTCCGTCAAATTTTTGATTGTAACCCTTTAAAGACCAGATTATTTCACATGAACGTCACCTTTCCGTTTGTATAGGGAAGGTAGTTAACTGTTCGTACTCAGGGGAGTTGGAATTGCATATACGACGGATCGAAGGCGCCACAGACGAAATCTCATCTTTTTATACCTCATCGAGAATCGTGCTTATTCGGAATCCTGAAACTGGAACAATGTGAAATAGACTAGAGGAGAAAACCGAGTATATTCGGGCTTGGTCCATAAGGGGTTAAACAACTTTTTCTTTCCGAAATAAATATTATAAATATGTTTTTGTTTGCTTGCCCCCCTCCCTCCCTACCCCCTTGTCATCAGAGTTATACTTTTGCAACAAACGATAGAAACGTAAGGTGTTCATTGTTAATCCATAATTTTAAGTCTCCCTCCGGTCGACCTCTGTGGTCTGGTGGTCAGCGCAACTGCGGCAAGTAACCCAGATACCCTGGGTTCGAATCTTGGCCGAAGTGACAGAATTTGGCGATCTCATATTAATTCATCTTGGAAGGATGTGAATGTAATTCTTCTATCTATCGCATTTCCTTTTCTTGTCTCTTCTATTTTCGTCTGTTGGACCCTTTAGTTGGTGAAAGGGAACACTTAAACTTCTGGGAAAAAAAAGTCTTCCTCCCACCCATCGGTAGGACCCCACCAGCGAACCAAGGAATTTAGCTTTCTCTCTCTTTCCCCATTAGAATGCGTGTGTTAAAGAAGGACAGATCAGGGGTAGTCATGTGATTTTCGCCCCCTATAGTATATATCCTTTTCTAACACATGCGTTCTAATATAGGAAAAGAGAAAGGACAGTTTCTTGGATTCGCTATAGTGTTGGACCCTGCGGCCCGAGGTTCCAGTCTAGTCAAGATCTACCCTGTAGTCGAGCCTACCGAGGACAGGAAAATCTCAGCTAAGATGCAGAATCCAGATTCCTTTTCGTACTGATTTCTCACCTGTATTATTGAAATTACTTAGTGAGGCTGTCGTTTATTTGCTTTCCTTTCGTTCAATCATCCGTCCCACCATTTGCAAAATCTTTTATGATTAAATTGAGATTTATTATGCAAATTCGTACCAGAAGCCAAGTCGTTAATATATATTTATCAATCCCTCCCAGAACTGTCGCTCCTAATAACGGAGAAATTCGTTCCACGCGGTAACTTATCATTTCTCGCGTTTCTTAGTAATAATTCGTATTATTTTGCATTCCGTTAAATATTCTTCGCTGTCCGTCCAACCATTTAAATCACGACAGGAGCTTTTGCTCGCGCATTCTTTATTTTTCCATTTTCGCATTACTGTCCACTCACGCGACATTCTGATTACGCTCCTTTTTTATTTTTTCTGTATTTCTTTTGATTACGTCATCATTCGATTGATTTTCTCTGTCACGCCGTAACTCGGTAGGATGCCTTATGGTGAGCGTCATCACTCTGGTGGATCCAGGAAATTGTTCTCCTCTCTCCTCTCTCTCTCTCTTCTCTATCCTCTCTCTCTCTCTCTCTCTCTCTCTCTCTCCTCTTTTCTTCTTTCTCTCTCTATCCATCTCTTTCTCTCTCTCTCTTCTTCTTCTCTCCCCTCTCCCCCTCCTTTTCCTCTCTTTTCCTCTCCCCTCTCTCTCTTTCTCTCTCTCTCTCTCTCTCTCTCCTCTCTCTCTCTCTCTCTCTCTCTCTCCTCTCTCTCTCTCTCTCTCTCTGGTCATTTAAACGCATGTATTAGAAAAGGATAGAAGAGGGGGCGAAAACCATGTGAATGTCCCTAATCTGTCCTTTTCTATTACATGATGCATCCCATGGGCGCCCGAAGCGGGGGGCAAGAGGGGGCACTCCCCCCCCCCTGGAATTCAAAAAAGTCAAAATATCACGATAAAAAATGAAAGGAAAAGAGAAAATGAAATGTTTATCTTAGGGAGTAATAGTTTACAAACTTCATTATCAGTTTATTTACTACTTTATCTCATTTTTTGCTGAGAATAGTAAAATTATACATTTTTTTTACTATCGTTATCATCTGGTGTCCCTTTATCCATTATCAATGTGGGTTAATAATTGTACACTATATGAAAGAAAAAAGTTTCCCCCCCCCACGAGGGGAAGGGTCTCCTAGATCTTCCATTGAGGTTAAAAAATGTTGCCCCCTTGGAAATTTTTCTGCGGGCGCCCATGATGCATCCTAATAGAAGAGAAAATAGAAAGGTTTATTCCTAGATCCGCCAATTTCGTCATCAGCGAGGATTCCCGAAAAATCAGTAAACGATTTCTCGCCAATTCAATTTATTTTCCTATCATTCATTTATTATTTTCGTTTCTAGTTTCCTTAGACTCCTGCGTGTAAACAATCGTTATTTTGCCGTTTACGGTGTGGATCTTTCTCGATGAATTGTGCATGAGTTTTATGACTCGTAAGAGGGGGGGGGGGGTCATATGAAGTTGTTCAAACTTCATGTGTTTAATTGCGTAAAAATGGGTTTCCCGGAATCGAACCCTGCTGTGATGCGGGTTGAAGGGGCCCAAGGGGCCCAAGGGGGTCTCCAGACGGGTCATAATTTGTTATGTTTATTTTTATTCTGTTCCAGCTACGTCGAAAATCTAGATTCTAAACGCCAGTTGTACCCCCGACCAGGGCTGCCGTTTTGCGTATAATCAATGCTATTTTTCAATTCACCGATGATTCCACCGGTTGAGAAAAGATTACACAGTTCAACTCAGTGCATGACTATAATAAACTAAAATACTCGCATCTGTAATCTTTTCTCAACCGGTGGAGTCGTCGATGACTTTAAAAAACTTGCGGATATTTTAATTAATCAACGGAGTCTCCACCGATTAAGGAAAGATTACAGATCAGAGTATTTTCGTGCATTACAGTCATACACTGAACTGAACTGTGTAATCTTTTCTCAACCGGTGGAATCATCGGTGAATAGAAAAATAGCATTGATTATACGCAAAACGGCAGCCCTGCCCCCGACTCTCCTTTGCTGACTACTCTTTATGCTCACCCCCATCCTATTCTATTTTTTGCCAAATTGTTTTACGGCAAATAATACGTGGATTGATAATAATTACTCATTGATACGAGCATTTGAGATGGTTTGTTGTAGTAAAGGTACATTTTTAGAGCAATTTATTCGTATTTAGAATACATACATAATAGCATTCGTCAATTCGAGTGGAGAACACGGGCGGTGACTCGCTCATTAGCAATCGGTTATCGGTTCCTCACATTGGAACATATTTGTGCTGAAGTACTGATTCCTTGAAGAGTCATTCGAACCCTTACCTTGAGAGCTATTAGTTTCTTATAGGATTATATGGAGGTAATATCATAACAACACAATTGATGACATTTCCAGCAAAAGGGTCTGCAACAGTGTTGCCTGCGGTGGAAAAATGTGCGTCATTAAGTCATTTTGGCTACAGTGGTTTCACTACATTTAAACGTATGTGAAACGATCGAATTTCCTGTAAGAAATTGCCTTCCTGGGAATTTATTATTCTACATGGGTTTGAATGGAAGAAAAATAATGTTGCCAAATCGCACGCTTCGCCACTAGGTTCCAAATGTACAACTTCAAGCTGTTTATTTCCCATTTAAATCAATACGAATAATCGGACTTTCATTTGAAATTCGGCAATATTGCACTGCGAAATCCCATAAGCCCTTAACGTCTACCTAATTAACTGATGGCGGGAAAATGTTAATGGGTCTTTTTTACACGGGTTCTAGCGGAGACGAATTATATTCTTTTGGCATCTTAAAGTTCAGTGCACAACTTGGAAAAGGGCCAAATTTAAATATGTATGTCTCATTTACTTTAAAAGTTTATGGAAAAAAAACTTGTGGCTTGAGAAAGAAAAACAAGTAGTTTTTCACAAGCTTCATTTCTGAGAATGGTCGGAGCCAAAATACTCAGAGAATAAAATATTTGAGTCTAAAAATGAGCAAAATGTGCAACTCAGACAAACACTGATTATTCTGAGCATTCGGCAAAGTCGCACAAAAAACACACCCCTGAAAGAGCAACTCAAAAGCTCGGAGGAGAAATGTCAAAGATGAATTGTTACCTGTACTTACATAGATTTTTGAAGCTTTGAGGCCAACATATTTCAGTTATTTTTTTATTATTTTTCTATGATCCTGATCAAGCAAGTTTTCGACCCGAATAATCTTCATGATTTATACTAACCTCTTGATATCGTTGTTAAAAATTTCGATGACGACGTTGCTCAGATTATTATAGGTGGTCTCGGAATTTCAATGAGCCCACCGCCGTAAAAGGAATTATATTCCTGGTAAAAACGGTCCATACCCATTCTCATATGGAATCGATATGTATGTATTAATTCTTATGAATATCTCATGGATCTGCAGTATGGATATCAACACGTATATCCGTACAAATCAATTCTATAACCATACTGTATGGGGAATTGGTTATGGACCAGTTCCACCAGGGATCGCTCTTCAATAGAGGTCGTTTTGTTTTAAAAGTCTGTACTATGCTACAGTGACAATACAAAAGGACACCAATATAGTTCAGAATGTTAAGGTTTATAGTTTCCGAACCCTAACTTGATAAGCTATAAAGAGTGCAGATTGACATATCTGACAACGTCGCATTAAACATTTCAGGTATTAGAAGCGCGAATGAAACAAATCGCTACAACCGAATTTACTGGACTCTATGGTAGGTGCATGAGTATTAAAAAGTGATTACGGGTAAATTATTAGATAGCCCTTTAGCACACGTTTTCACATGTATGCCGTATGAACGTCGCTGTAACATACTCTGGAAAGGGTTAATGTCAATTCGTGCTATGGGAAAAAGCTCGGCTGGGCTCCAATGGATTCTATCGTGAGTGTGACACGCTCAATACAAAACCACGAGCAGCGTTTATGTGATAATACTTCTGTACATCTCTAATCCGCGCTTATTTTGAATGGGATTTAAATATTTGATGAGCAACACTCTATGACTGCCGAGGGCATATATAAACGTTAACAGATTTCAAAACTTTGCAGGCCAATGCTATTTGAGGCCTGCAAATGCATTATGTCGTAAGTGCTATCAGAAGTTTCACAGATTTTGCAAATTTTTCTTTCCGTAAAAAATAATAATCAAATGCTGTAAAAGAAATGAAAGTTTTGACAAAATGATTTTCTTGAACTAAACAAAACTTCAGGAAATAAACTCAAATAGACGCATCGCTTTCGGCTACTTAATGGAAATATGAAATAGCACTGGCGGATTCAAGAAATTGTCCTTCTTCTCGCTTTGCCCATTAAAACAAGTATGTTAGAAAAGGATAGAAGAGGCGTTGAAAATCATGTGACTACCCTGATTTGCCCATTCTAACACACGCATTCTAATGTGACTGAAGCGGGTGAAAGGACAAATTCTTGGATTTGCCAGTGTTGAAAAGCTGCACAATCTTTGTAACGCCTCATGGGACTTATAACATTATGCATTTCCTCGGCTCTTGCAAACTTTTGCTATAAGCAAATGAATATAGTTAAATCTGATATAAAAATCAGCGACAAAAATGAAAATCACATTAAAAAGGTCTAAATAGTAATAAACTCTGAAAACAGCTTTAACGGCAAGATGTTAATGGCGGAGTTACGTTGCTGTATCCTGGGAGATCCCTGTCTTATTTGTCACTTTCTTTACGGAAACACAGAGATATTTATGCCTAAAATTAGATAGGGTTTTTGATAGGATTTTTTAGCCTGTGCGATGTCTCGTTCGGTCCATCGATGTCACTTCGATGCCGATTTCCAACATCGGAGCGATGTATCGAAACATCGAAAAATCGAAAAATATCGGAAAATATCGAAACATTGATCGGTATCGAATCGTTAATTTACTTAAAAACATCGAAACCTCGATATGCATCGAAAAATCGATCTGCATGTAAGCATACATTTACATCAAAATACCAAAACATCAACAAAAAACTGTCATATTTCTTGATTTTTGTTTCAAAGATCGATTGGACCAACAAGACCCTTTGGTCGGAAAAATCGATATGAATCGATTTTTCGATCTGGATCGAAGTTGTAATGTTTCGACGTGAATCGATGTTTCAATGTTAATCGATGTTTCGATGTGGATCGATGTTTCGATGCATCTCATGAGACATCGAACCGCATTCGATGCCCCGGGAATATCGAACAAGCTTCGATGTATCGAGCATCGCACAGGCCTAGGATTTTTGACATTTTTGTCATGGACCAAAAAATTCACATTTTTTCTTTTCCTCGAATTTTGCTTCAGCAAGTAAGGCACATTATCTGGTGGGGCATCACATTAATGATGAACTGATGTTTGTCTTGGTACAAGGACAGCTCCGTGTCCCCTTTGCATATCATAAAAGGTAAATTGTATACCTGCAGACATCTGATCAATGATCATAGACATTCTAGGCTACGATTCTGCAATAAATTGAAACGGATTCGTTGTACACTGCCCTTCGGTTGTTTATCATTGACTCCTCGTAGGGGGGTTCGCTCTTTGGCGCAGGGAGGCTCTTCGACGGGACTTAGCGATAAATAATTACTATCGTTGACTCTCCTCCCCCGTCCCGGGAACCTGTCCCAAGGCATAGTTGCTAAATTGCGCAGGGAAATCTTTGCGCTCCCATACACTTAAATCAATGTCAAATATAGTCAAATGTGCGATCTAGCAACATGCCTTCACGGCCACCGGACTGAGATTTACCAGCCTAATTTTCAAGCTTCTGTTTCTATCGGCAAAGTCATCGCACAGCACAACCGATTTGAAATGTTCGTGGAAACAAGAATTTGAACGTGCTGTTCGGAACGTAGAGCCTAATCAATATTTTGAGATCCATTCAAGTTTTAGATAAAGATCATGAGAACAAAAAACTCCAACAAATGAGTTAGCTTTGTTGTGTTGGCTCTAGTACAGCTAATCTTATTTCCTCACGATAAGGGCCGAATTTTAATACGTACACTGAAAAAAAAAAAGTAATAATGAATTGATCTTCGTGACTGTTGTATGAACGTAATGTTGAAAATGGGCACAACATTACGTCATGTTGAATCAACATAATCAGAAATGGTGAATCAACATGACTTCAATTATGTTGGACTAACATGATGATGTCATGTTAATATTACATTACGTCAGGTTACTATCATCGAAGCTTTGGTAGCCCTAGCCATATTGCCGAAATTTCGGTAGCTTCCAGGAGTTGTGAAATGGGGATGTATTAGAAGACGGGCAAAGTAGATGAAACCAAAGATGAAGTTTTGTGTACCTTGGACTATGGGCGCAACTTTCATTCTAAGCTCTATTTCAACTTTTAATTGTATCATAAAAACTTTACTCGCGTCATAGCGTGTCCCTTAGTAATTGAATTGATCATATTCAGTTAGGATGCTTCTTCATGGGCGCACGTGTTAAAGGATACAAGTCACGGGGGCTATATAAACGGAAATCATTGGAATTTCGAGACTCCAACATTCAACGACAGAATAAAAATACTTACTTACACTTTAGGAATACAAATTCTATACCAACAGATGGATAGTAAAGCCTCCTATCCAAAATTTAGATTGATCCCTGGTAAAAATAACGACTATAACCGTTCCAAAAACGACTATAAACATGGTTGACCAACTATGGATTATAGTTGGCCAACTATAGATTATAGTCGGCAACTATGTTTATAGTCGTTTTTGGAATAGTCGTATAGTCGTCATTTTTACCAGGGAACACATCAGGCAAATATAGTTACGGCCCCTAAAACAGCAAAGAAAGAGGATTTACGAAAGTTGATGCGGGAAACGTGATTCATGTTACTTCAAACTTACCGTCATGTTGATTTAACATTATCTAATCAACATTCCCAATTTTGTTATTATAACAAAACGTGTGATGTTCACTTTACATTTGTCGTGTTGAAACAACTGTCTCGACTGTTGAATCAACATTATTTTCATCCTAACTTTTCAACATTACGAGTGATGTTATTCAAACAGGAACTTTTTTTTCAGTGTACCTTAAAACCATGTATGATGAAAATTATAAAAAATAAATAAAAATAAAATAAACGAGGTATGCATTTTTCGGAGCTGACATTGTGAGTATACTTGAAAACTTAACCCTCTAAGGACCAGGTTATTTCAAAAAGACGCCGCTGTTCCGTTTACAAACGGGAGGTAGTTAACTGTTCGTACTCGGGGGAGTTGAAATTGCCTATACGATACATTGAAGGCGCCCGAAGACATCTTATCTTGTACATGTTTTCATCAATAATCGCGTGTATCTGGAATGAAGACTGGAACAATGTGAAGTAGACTAGAGAAGAAAAACGAGTATACTCGGGCTTGGTCCTTAAAGGTTTAAGGAAAATTTGTCAATTCACCGATTGACCAATTGATTGCGAAATTCAGTTCAGCGTATTTTACTGGAACGAACGAAAATGCTCGCATCTGCAATCTTTTCTCAGTCGGCGAAAACTAAAGTATGATGAAAAGGCGGATCCAGTAATCTGGCAACTGCGGATTCTACCCATTTGAATGTATGAGAAACAATCGATTAGTAGTTGAGCTAAAGCCCCCTCAAGAATCGATTGCTTCTCAAACATTCGAATGGGAAGAAAGCATGGTTGTCACATTGCTAGAATGCTAGATCCACCCACACGGAAAAAAAGATTAGTGAAAATAACCATACGGATACCTGATTTTGGCACCTACTAGATGTTATAGTAAACTTAACCAGAAGTATGGTCCATTTACCGATACTTTGAGTAAATTCGACTTGCAAACAGGTAACATCACCCCAGTACCTAGTCCAACATAGTATACTTCTGGTTAACATTACCATAACATCTAGCAGGTGCCAAAATCAGGTATCCGTATGTTTATTTTCACCGTAGTTTTTTTTCCGTACATGTAATGGATGATAAATAAAGGTGAATTCCATGTGCTCAGCTGCTCGTCACATAGTTTCAAGGCTTGGCCAAACATTCACCGGATTTTGTATTTTCTCGGATAAAAATTCCGGTGATTTTTGGCTTATCTGGCAACACTTTGACGCGTTATTTGATTCGTGAAACTTGATGAGTTATGACTACTCCATCCTTCGAATCTCTCCTGATGTTCGCGCCCTTTGCGCATGACGTCAAAGAGGAGGTATGTCGTATAGAGTACACTACACAGTGAAGCTTCACATATTTAATGATTAATTGACCCGACTTTCCTGACAATTAGTATTGGGTAATAAACAACCCCATATCGAAAGATGAAGCTCCGTCGAAATTGGTACTCTGAAAGTGAAATAGAATATAATTACTCATAATTATTTGGTACAGTTGTAAATGGGTCTGTTGCATACTTTTGCTACAACAATATAGAACCTTGATACTTATGTAAAATACGGCGGAAATAACGATGCGCACATTAAAAACGTTCAAAATCCACTCACTAACTCAGGAAATCACTTCAATTTCAAACAGCCCGCGCTACACTATTTGCACCGGTATACTACTATACATAGACGGAACCACCGTGCATAAGTAAACAACTGATCGTATAACTACAAAATGATGGAATTTCTTTTTTAATACGTGAAATATAAGCTGCATTTGCTGTCTGGTCTTTTCGGTTTATCAAAGATTACAAAATACTTAATATAAGAAATGCAGGATTCTGAACGAAACATTTCAATGTGTGTAAGTTCTGTTGATGTTTACATAAACGAGATTGTTCCATCTACGTAGTTATAAGTCGGTGATATAGTGTCTATTGTAGCGCGGGTTGTTTGAAATGGAAGGTATTTTCTGAGTTAATGAGTGGATTTTGAAAGTTTTTATAATATGCACATCGTTATTTTCCCAGAATTTTACGTTAGAAACAATGAGTTATATTCAGGGGCGTCATTTCAGGTTCGGCTTGAGGGGGGCAAAAATGTGATGACCTTTTTCTTTTTTTTTTTTTTTTTTTTTTGCTCATTAATATTATTTTAGACACTCTACAGCCCTGCATATTCTACGTATATTCTATTTACGGCCCTGATTTCTAACAAAACTTGTTAATGACCAAAATTCTAGTTAAAAAAAAGGTATAATCACTGTTTCACTTTTGGCCGACCCTTGGGGGGGGGAGTTGCCCCCCCTGCCCCCCCCCCGCAAATGACGCTACTGGTTATATTGATGTAGCAAAAGTACGCAACAGACCCATTGTACGGAGATAGAATTAAGCTCAAAAATGAACCGATACAGCGCGATGATCAATGCGTAAAATTCAACAATAATTATCCCTCTTCACAAAGCCGCGCCGCACCGCTGGCCCTTAAATTTAAAACGAGCTTCCCCATCTTTTTCATATAAATTGCACGTAATACGTAAAGAGAACTTTGGTTAGGTCCTCGAAAAAAGAAGGAACAGAGAATTTTTGAGGGTTGACGATTTCATGATAACCATAATGTCTCGTATGCTCGAGATTCAGGTTGAAAGTCGTTTCATCTGAGGCGGCGCGGCGCGGCGCGTGGAGAAGTATGAAGGCACGCAGAAAAGGCCACGATCACAGGTTTCACGCGCGGGGCGTCATACGAGCCAAACGTGCTGCGAGAGGAACTCGACCATTTGTAGTGCACGTCGTGAATTTCAACGTCAGCCATTGTTGCCAATCAAGCCCACGAATGAACTTAAATTGCGACATTAATAAGTCACCGATCATTTAAGTTACCCGTTAGATTTCAATAGCTGCAAATAGCTGTCAAGATGACGTTGGAGTGTATATATGGGCTGTTGTACACTTTTGCTGTAAGTAATCTTTAAGGGCTGATTCAAATGCAAAAACCTACAAAAATAAAGATGGTAGCACTGAAAACTCATGAAATTCTCTCCGAAACTTTAAATGCAATTAAATGCGTTAGCGTGATGGCGGCGTACGGCACTAATAACGGGAGATTTCCATTCCAATTAGTCGCACTTTCTGTACGCTAACAAGGAAGATTCACTGAGTAATTAGACACTAGAGTAATGATCCACATCCGATCAATGGTGTCACGACCAGGGCTGCCGTTTTGCGTATAATCAATGCTATTTTTCTATTCACCGATGATTCCACCGGTTGAGAAAAGATTACACAGTTCAGCTCAGTGTATGACTGTAATGCACGAAAAGACTCTGATCTTTAATCTTTCCTTAATCGGTGGAAACTCCGTTGATTAAGTAAAATATCCGCAAGTTTTTTAAAGTCATCGACGACTCCACCGGTTGAGAAAAGATTGCATTTGCGAGTATTTTAGTTTATTACAGTCATGCTCTGAACTGAACTGTGTAATCTTTTCTCAACCGGTGGAATCATCGGTGAATTGAAAAATAGCATTGGTTATACGCAAAACGGCAGCCCTGGTCACGACACCTAGTGACACCGGTGTCAAAGGAAAGTCGTCTCTTATTAGTCACTTTTTGATGGAGTGACATATTTTTTGATGGGAATCTCCCATTGTTAGTGTCATACGCCGCCATCATGCTCGCGCAAAAGTGTGCTTACAGCAAAAGTGTTGAACAGCCCCATTCAACGAAGTAGAGATATCACGTAATTCTGGATGATATTTTCATTCATAGCAATGAGATTTATTATTGGAATTCAAGCCAGAATAAATTCATAGAAAAGGTCACGGCAGAAATCATTGAAAAAAAAAAAAAAAAAAAAAAAAAAAAAAAAAAAAAAAATCGTTAAATGTCAAAAGGCAACTCTTTTCAAGCTTACCGGAATTTGAGTGAACGCTCAAAAATGTAAAGAAACTCAATTTAGAATGATCAGAATTCTCATCGCTTCAATCGATTGTTCTCGTAGAGAATGAACCCCGTTGAAGCAATGAGAATTCTGGCGATTTGAAAAAAAAAAAAAAAATCTCTGCGTGCTTATATACTCTCGAGCTAGAGAGTGGGGGTTGCGTACGAGAAGCTTTGCCGAAAAATGCCTGAAACTGACTCAAATTTATGTGATTCCAAAAATGTGCAATATAAATAGAGTTGTTGCAAGGGTTGCTGCATTAGAAAAGAATTATCACAGCTATGTTTAACTCAATATTTGCAAAATTTTTAGTCAAATATCAAATAGAATACTTAAACCAGGCGGAACAGATTTTTTCACCTATACATTTGCCCTGATGTTCCTAATATAGACAATAATACAGCAAGAGTCTGTTTCTACTAACGTCAAGTTAAAAAAAACAAATCTGAATAAATCTTGGATCCTTGTTTAGGTTCTAAGGAGCATTGGCGGATCCAGCCCTCTTGATCAGGGGCAAACTTGAGATTTTCGTTCCCCGTTGACCAGGGCTGCCGTTTTGCGTAGAATCAGTGCTATTTTTCTAGTCACCGATGATTCCACCGTTTGAGAAAAGATTACACAGTTCAGTTCAGTGTATGATTGTAATGCACGAAAATACACTGTTTTGTAATCTTTCCTTAATCGGTGGAAACTCCGTTGATTCATTAAAATATCCGCAAGTTTTTTAAAGTCATCGACGACTCCACCGGTTGCGAAAAGATTACAGATGCGAGTATTTCAGTTTATCATAGTCATGCTCTGAACTGAACTTTGTAATCTTTTCTCAACCGGTAAAATCATCGGTGAATTGAAAAATAGCATTGATTCTACGCAAAACGGCAGCCCTGCCGTTGACCCCGCTTTGCTTTCTTTCTCATCTCTTTCTTTCCCTATTCCTTCCCCCTCTTTTACCAATTTTTTGGTCGGAAGGGGGGATGCAATCGGCCCCTTCTCCCTCACTGCATCTACCAATACCTATGGTATAAGAGGGGGAAAGGGCCAAGGGGATTCCAAGGGATATGTTTGTTTGTATTTTATGTTTCGATCCCCCCCCCCCGGGTACATACAAAAAGTACCAAAAAACATATCCTCTAGCACATTTGATGTGGGTTAACAGATCGGTGTCGAAAAAATATGTTGCTCTGACTGACAACGCTGCTTCAAAGGCACACTCGCCGCGTCGCGTCGGATGCGTGAAAAGTCTATTAAATACGCCCCCGTAGTAGTAGCAGTTATTATTACAGTTATGAGTGTTGCGGGTTGCCACCGAGCAGGAATGCACGGCATTGTGGTTTACATTTTAAGAGGGCGCGGCAGGGGCGCAAAAGAAAAACGGCGCGGCGCGCGGTCCTTTCGGTCGCTCGGGTTATGCCGGTTATGCTCTTTCTCTCTCCTCTCTCTCTCTCTCTCTCTCCCTATCCTCTCCCTCTCTCTCTCTCCCTATCCCTCTCCCTCCCTCCCTCCCTCCCTCCCTCCCTCCCTCCCTCCCTCCCTCTCACTCCCTCTCCCTCTCTCTCTCTCTCTCTCTCTCTCTCTCTCTCTCTCTCTCTCTCTCTCTCTCTCTCTCCCTCTCTCTCTCTCTCTCTCTCTTTTTCTGAGTCTGTACCGGGTGCCGGGAGAAATGACTGGAATGTTTCCACCGTGCTCAAGAGAGTTAATGTTTCATGAAAAACCCCAAGCACGGGTAAACTTGACTGGAGAACCCGCCCCCATTATTTTTCTTCTTCATTTATTAAAATTATTATTATCTTTGAAGCGGTTGACGGGGAAAAATTCCGCGGGTCCCCGGTCCCTTTGGCTGTCGTATGAAATGGGTTCTCGGACTTGAATATTTCGGGCGCAATCGAGCAGAAATCGGCGCAGTCTGCGGCAGAGGTTGGTGACTTGAATTTTTATGAAACCGGTGAAATTACTCGCAGAATTTATCAGAATATTTCGATAAAAGTAAGAAAAAAAAACGAAGAAGAAGAAGAAGAAGAAGAAGAAGAAGAAGAAGAAGAAGAAGAAGAAGAAGAAGAAGAAGAAGAAGAAGAAGAAGAAAAAAGAACGAACGAACGAACGAACGAACCGTCTTCTGAGACGGCTATGAGCGAGTAAGCCAAGAGACCTTTGGGTTTTTTTTTTTTTTTTAAGTTTTACAATAAAGAATTTGGTTGGAGACTGCACGAAAATTTCATTAATGGCTCCAATTGCGTGAATAAAAGAGCACAAGAAAAATGGTCCATGCCAATTACGGGTGTCTACGTTGCGTTGAAATAGAGATGTATAGAGCTTGCTTAGTATAACGTCATCATACTAGCAATGCAATTCAGTCTTGTACTCATGCACATCATACATATCGCCTAGTGATTTAGATAGACCTCTTCAATGTGATGTCACGAAAAAAATTGGATCCAAGCACTGCTGGTGGCCTACCTGAGATAAAATCTGAAGCGTCGACTGACATTATTCAGTTCACCTATTCTGTGGAAGTAACAGTGGCGGCTCGGGCAATTTGGCAACCATGTTTTTGCTATGTCAACCGATGCAAAAGTATAAAAATATGGGGGGGGGTAATTATTGCACCTCCTGAGGATCAATTGTTTTACATGAAATTGTTTAAATGAAAATAATACGTTGTTCCTACATTGCACGAGCCGCCACTGGGAAGAAACCATAAATAAGCGATTGCTATTATGTACGAATCAGTTCTTGCGCAAATAGTTGAGAGGAGCTTAGGGGTGGTTAATTTTCAACAAGGTGATCAACCCTTTCTTCAATGAACTTTGACGATTTGAGCTTGTCACTTTCCATTTGAAACGAGCTTTCCTGAAATTCGATTCGCAAAGAAAAAGCTTCAGTTAAAGAAAGCGAAAGAGCATTCATTTTGTCAAAGAACTCGCCGCACTTATAAATAAAGGAGGAGAGGGGGAGGATAAAATGAAAGAAAAAAAGAGAGGGAAAAAAAGAATGGGGAAAAATGAAGACATAATCGAGTTAACTGCGCATCCAGCATTTACGAGTGAGTCTCAAATCGAGGGAACGGAATTAAAGGGAGCGCCGAGCCTTGCAGAGGTGAAAATTGGACGATTTCTTGGACAATTTTTGAGGACACTTAAAAAAAAAATAAAAATTAAAAAAAAAATAAAAAAAAAATGGTGTAATCATTAGATAGGGTTTTCTATATTTCCCCCCCCCCCCCCAATAAATTGACTTACAAACTTAATAAATTCGTTTAACAAAATTCCGAGAAGCCGGTCAAATGAGCTGGTCACAATATAGAAGAATCCCATCTAATCGTAACTTTCTACGCAGAGAAAAGTGATTCATCGTTTAGAAAATAAAGGGACTTCTCCTTTGGGGTCCGTGCATTTGACCTTCATCTAAGATCAGTAGCGCACCGAGAGTTTCTTCATCTCTCTCTTTTCTCCATTAAGAAACGTATGTTAGACAAGGATGGACAAGGGGATAAAACCCCCTCCTTCTGTCCTTTTCCTACTCATACATTCAAATGGGAAATGAGAGAGATGGAAGATATCCTGGTTGCGCCAGTGTCTAAGATATATCTTTTAAAACTTAGTAGATGAGTTCATGAGTAGATTTTGAGCGTTTTTGATGCGCTCGGTGTGATTTTTAAGCATTTTATAGAATAATAGACCTTGCTAACGTAATAGCACAAGTTTGGTGGATCAAAACTATCAATACGCCGCGCCGCGCCGCCGCGAAATTATAAAATCAAATTAAAAATTTAAATAGTGGAAAAAATCAGCTTTCTGTCCGTTTGGAAAAATCATAGTCGTTGTTGATCTTTTTTTCGTGGAGGGGATAAAGAAAGAAAGTCCATTTGACCAGCGGTAGAACTCCTCAATGAGGCCCTTGCAAACTTTTGCCACTAGTGATCGAAAAGTTGATTCTTGTATGAAAGCCTGTAAAAATGACGATGAGTACACCAAAAAATCACAAAACTATATATAGCTCTCAAAATCGGGCTTATTGTTAGTGGCGGAGCTATGAAGATGATATGGGAGATTCCTACATCGAATTTGAGACATATCTCTGTATTTCCGTAAAAAAAGTGATAAGATAGACAGGAATCTGCCATGATACCTGCGTGGCTCCGCTATTACAGCTGCTCAGTCCACCCTGAAAAAAATTTGCTGAATTTAACTCTTTTTTAGTTAAAAGTAAGGACACCAATGGCGGATCCAGCAATATGGCAACTATGTATTCTTCCCATTTGAACGTATGAGGAAGAATCGATTCTCAAGGGAGCCATGGCCCCTTGACTAATCGATTGTTTCTCACGCATTCAAATGGGAAGAATGCACAGTTGCCAGATCGCTGGATCCGCCCATGATGGACACCACTTAAAAACTGTTAGTTTGGCTGTTTAATATAGTTACATTATACCTCCGTGCCGTGTTATTTTAACTAATTTAAACAGTCAAACTGACAGTTTTTAAGTGGTGTCTATACTTTTAACCAAAAATAGTCAAATTCAGCACTTTTTTTTTCAACATTTTACACTATTTTAGGTTGATTTTCGTAATTTTTGCTGGTTTAATAAATCAAATTTAAGCATGCATTTGCTTTTAGCATTTGCTAGAGCCCCATTTTGGAATTTTCTGGTGCTCCTATTTTTATTTTCAACTTATTATTCACCAGAATAGACTCTTTCTGACTGTAGCGAATAGACCCATTACTGTCCAATCAGATAGGTTCAACACATTTTTCCTCCCACCGATCGTTCAACGCCAATCCTTTCGATGTGCGGCGAGACCTTGCTCATCAACTGTCAAGAGCTCGTCATCAAGCCAAGAGAGGAGCTCGTTCACTTGTTCACTCTGTGGCACTTTCCCACTTTCCGCAATTGTCGTGTCTCGCGGTTAGTCTAGCCATCACGGCGAAGGCATGCGACACGACGCGACTCAACGCAACGAAGCCTCATCATTGTCTCTATTGTCACTTTCAGAAATGGCGTTAAATTGCGTCCGGCGATGCCAATTTGAAGTGAAAATGAGAGACTGCAACACTCATCAGGTTGAGCGAGGTAGAGGGTGTGCGGTGGGTAATAAAGCGGCAGTAGTTATCATTGGCGGATACAGGGAATTGCCTCTCTCTCTCTCTCCTTCCATTTAAGCACATGCGTAAGAAAAGAATAGAAAAGGGGGCCGTCACGTGACGTTGGCCCCCTCTTCTGTCCTTTTCTAACGCAAGTTTTCAAATGGGAGGAGAGAGAGAAAAACGATTCCCTGTATCCGCCCATGGTAGTTATATCACAAAAACTGCAAAGAACGATAGTGAGGGTAGATCAGGTCCATTCGCAAAGGCACTATTGAATGATGTTATTTAACAAAGTTGTTGGTTTTTGTTGTTTTTTTGTTTCTTTTGTTTGTTTTTGTTTTTTGTTTTTGTTTTTGTTTTTTTTTAAAGGGGGCCCATTTTGCCTCCCTCCTCTCCTCCCCCCCTCTCTGTAGGTGACTATGTGTACAGTGAACACAAATGCATGAAATCTCTTCTTTAAGAACGTAAAAAATCATCAGCATAGCGCGCAGAAGTGTTTCATTACGGAAAGCACGTCGGCACTATCGATATGAAGGCATTCTTACGCAATTTGGTTGCTACTGTTTTTGCGCAGTGAAATGAATGCAAAAAGAATTCATTTATTTGGAACAAATAAATAGTGCTCCCAAGAGAGCATACATTCCCAGTTGTAGTAATTAAAAATACCCCAGTATAATTGTTGTTCATTTCGTCCTGCTTCGTTGCCAAAATTGACGAAAAAATCATTGGATTTTCCCATCGCGGAGCCACTCCAAAATGTTGCGATTTTTAAGCATAGTCTAGCAACTTTGTGACGCGCTGATTTTCATGAGAAGCAGAGTTAGTGTGAAATATTTTGCAACAGATTGATTTTCGACCGTGCGCAACTATACTTGTCGGACACTGTAACGATACCTAATGAATTCAATGTATTTGGGTATCAAAGCGAAATAAAATCCCTATCAGAACTCCACAGTCCCTTCTTGAGAGGGATGACTAACTGAGCTCGCCGAATTTCCGCTTCTTTTGTATACATACTTTCAACAAATAGCAACACAAAGAAGAAAACCTTAAATTAGATACAAATCTAAATTAGTCAAATATTCACCTGATATCCAGTGGCGGCTCGTGCAATCTGACAACCGTGCACTTTTGCCATGTAAACGTATGAAAAAAGATCGATACTAGGTGAGGCGATGCGCCTCACCAAGTAATCGATTATTTGACTCAGTTTTAAATGGAGGAAATCCATTGTTGCCACATTGCACGAGCCGCCGCTGCTGATATCTCCAAAATTATAAATCTAGTAAAAGATGATGATGATGATAGCTATTTCGGGGACCGGCCCCATCTTCAGATCATTATGAACACTAAAGGGCACTAGACAGTGAGGAGACTGCTGCGTTAAAGAAATAAAAATAAATATCGACAGATTACTACACGACATAGGTAAAAGGTCATATATATTAATAAACGAAAAAAAACGAGAAACCGAAAACCGAAAACAAACGCACGAACTATAATTATTTCCTCGTCACTGTCTAGTGCCCTTTAGTGTTCATAATGATCTGAAGATGGGGCCGGTCCCCGAAATAGCTATCATCATCATCATCTTTTACTAGATTTATAATTTTGGAGTTATCAGGTGAATATCATACTAATTTAATTCAACATGCACCCTGATAAAAATGACAACAGATTTAGATACAAATCTCCCATGGTACCTGCGTGGCTCCGCCATTACGCCCTAAACTTTAGTCATTTTGTAAGTCTGTGAGTGAATTTCCCGATTTTTTGAAACATGCTCATATCGTAATTTTTGCTAGATTCCCCTCAAAAATCAATGAATCAATCGCGCACAGCAAAAGTTAGCAAGACCCCCCACTTCCAATATATTCCCAGATCATTCCAATGCTGTAAACCCTGGACGACGCGATGCTTAAAACAGAATGAGCAGAAAGAGATCTCTCCGGAGCAAGATCACAGCTCATCTTGCGGAAGCGGGAAGAGAAAACTTTCGAGGAGCAGAACAGGAGAGGATTACCGATTCACGAATCTCCCTTCTCTAGCCTTCTCCTCCTACTACCACCCCTCCCCCCCCCCCCCCCCCCCCCGTGAATCTACAGCTGAAAAAGAGACATAAACAATTTTGATGCCGACTCAAATCGAGCTTGGCGAGAGAGAGAGAGTGAGAAGGAGAGAAGCATAGCTCTCGTCCGATGATAATACGGAATGAGAAAGAGTAAGAGAGATAAAGGCAGAGAGAGAAGGATAGAGAGGGAGATAGAGTGAGAGAAAGTGAGTAAGAGAAAGAGAGAGAGAGAGAGAGAGAGAGAGAGAGAGAGAGAGAGAGAGAGAAGAGAGAGAGAGAGGGAGAGAGAGGGAGATAGAGTGAGAGAAAGTGAGTAAGAGAAAGAGAGAGAGAGAGAGAGAGAGAGAGAGAGGGGGGAGATAGAGTGAGAGCAAGTGAGTAAGAGAGAGAGAGAGAGAGAGAGGGGGGGGGGAGAGAGAATAAGAGAGACGTACCCTTCACCCATCGTATTGGCGGAGCAGGGGGATTGGGAGAGTTCGGGGGCGAGTTATTTGTCGTCCTCTCCACCCTCACCGCCCGTCTTCCACTCGCGGAGAATTTTGGCGCCACTCTGCTCGTCTCGGGCGGTCTCGGGCGCGGGCTCGCTCCTGCTCCTGCAGGCTTCAAAACTATCCTCCCCCCTTCCCCTTTCCGCCTCTGCTCCGGCCCCCTTAAAAACCCCTCTACGCACTAAAGTCGTTGTTGATACATTCCGAGGTATCCCCCCCTTCTTCTCAGTGACGCGATTCCGGGGGTGGAAATTTATAACATTCGTACACTAAAACTCCGAATACAACGAATGCTTAAAGAATGAAAAAGTTCGACCCCCCTCCCCTCTCCATCTCATCTTAGAGATTTCCCTCTTCCTCATTTCTCGATCTCCCTCCCCCCACACCACCCCAAGCTCGTCCCCTACTCCGTATCCAAAGCCGGTTCGGATAAATAGAGCAGAGGAGTTTTGTTCGCACCCACGCTCCGTCGCCATTCGGAGTTTCAGAACATGTCCTTGGATTTTGGTTCGCTCTAATTTTCATTTTTGGTCCCCTCTCCTCTCTTCTCCATTTCTCCCCCCTCTTTTCTATTTCTCTCCTCTCTAAATTTATAAAAATTAAATGGCCGAAGAGAATTTGAAGTAGATTTTGATTCGACTTCTGACCGCAATTTAAAAAAAAAAATGCTCCGACGATCGGAACAGTATTATCTCTTATCTTGGCTTAAAATTTAAGAATGAGATATCTTTTCGGATTCTCAGCCCTACTTTCCATTTTGAAGAAGAAATATGCCACAAATCAGGCGTAATGTGAAACTTAAAGCTGAAAAGCCTCTCAAGGACAACGGCGAGTTGAGTTGTGAACTCCGCGCTTTCTCAGAGCTTATTTCCCTCCAGCCTGCACGGAAAAAAAAGAATGGTGTAATTTACCATTCGCATAGTTGATTTTGGCCCCTGCCAGAGTTAAGATAAACTTCACCAGAATTATCGCAAATTTGACCAGATATCAAGGGAAATTGGCCTGATTCCTGGTCAAATGTTCCATAACTCTGGTCAAGTTTATCTTAACTCTGGCAGGGGCCAAAATCAGCTATACGAATGGTAAATTACATCATTCTTTTTTTCCCGTGTGTGAAACACAAAATATGCGATTGATATGAGTTGAACGAGGGATAGTATTTATTTTGTATTCACAACTCACCCCGTTTAAAAATTGTGAAAGCAAAAGTTGGAATAAGGTTGAATGGCTCTCTGGGTCTGAATATGTTATGAAAGAAGGGAATACGTATGTTTAAGATACTTGTGATGAACAATTATCTAATTATTAAGATCTAATATGATACACATTTATATGATTAACAATTATTTTTCTTTTTTCTCAGGTGAGCATTGCATGAACTCAATTATTGGAGGATGGTTGGTACGTAGTATTCTTATAGTTTTGAAAATCACGTTCGTGCATGTGAATCCTCATTTTTTCGTGCAATACATTCTTTTATGGAAATTTAAATTCGCCTTTCAACAACTCTTGCAGTCCGTGGACTCTTTTAAGATACTCCTTTGAAACAACCAAACATTTGAAAACTCCTTTTGCAGAAGCTTTTATATTTTAGACCTTACAATTTCACTTTCTCACTCCTTTGCGATGTGTTTTGAGATGTGCTTTCTGAAACCCTCAGGAGCCACAAGTTATGTACAAAGGGCGTCTCAAAAAACCGAGAACTACCCGAAACTTCAAAACTAAAAACCCTAGCGACGCGGTCTTAATTTTATGAAAACAAAGTTGGCGCATTTCCTTTCAACTGAGCCCAATATGAGCACATTTAGATACAAATTAACGAAGTTATGACAATTTGAAAAGAAAAAATAATTTTACCCACTGTGGGTTTTTAACGGATATTTTTTCGTTGCGAAAAACGAAGGACTAAATTTTCCCCGATGCCTTAATTCTCACCAAGAACCGAATGCACACAAAATACTCCTTATAAACATAACTATTGCCGTCTAACGCAATATGAGACCGATTCTGCTGATTGGTTGATCACAATGACAAAAACACGTTTATGTCTACGAGAAAATATTCGATAAAAAAACCCGTACGGGATCAACCTTTTTATTTTCCATTTCAACCTATCTTAACTCCATCAATATTTCACTAAATGTGCTTATCTTGAGCTCAATTGACAGTAAAAAATGAGCATATCTTTCAAACGAAGTCAAGATCAAAACGATAGCTTGTGTACTATCGACGAATTAAAGATAGTCGCGAGATTTTCACGAGCTAAGTTTCGCCTTCAATTTTCCGGTTCGGCTACTCTTCATACTCCTCACACCTTGCAGGCGAGAGGCCAGTGCGGTTGGGGCTGGAAAGCCGTTGCATATCAGTCCCACACTCACACCCATTACTGAAAATGTGTGAAAATCTCGCGACAATCTTTAATTCGTCGATAGTACTGAAGAGATTACAGCATCAGTCTCGGTACTTTTGGGGCACCGTATGTATTTTCAGGATGACAATCCCAGTCCTCGTGTTTTTCGGGGTTGCAGATCTATCTGACTCGTGGGAAAAGCAGTTAAAGCGATTCCCCAAAAAAGGGTGAATGAAACGCAGAGCAGCCGTTTAGCGTTTTAATTAATTGCATTCAGTTCAGTTCAGTGTATGACTGTACTACCCGAAAATACTCACAATCAGATCTGTAATTTTTTCTCAATCGGTGGAATCGCCGATAAATTATTAAAATTCCCGCAAGTCTTTTAAAGTCTTCGGTGACTCCACCGGTTGAGAAAAGCTTACAGGATGCGAGTACGGTAGAAATCATCGGTGAATTGAAAAATGCCATTAATTATACGCAAATAAGCGGCAGTTCTGAATGAAACGAACAACGGATGGATTGGTCATAATTTGGCAACTGTGACGTCATGTCGCGTTGTCCGCGATTCGCAACATCCCGTCCCCCTAAATTGACACTTGTTATGACACATCTGTGACTCGCGGCTTGGAATCGATTGTTTGGTCTCTTGACGAAGGGCAAATTGAGGTTAACCAAATTGTCGACCTAGACAGACAGTGGTCACTGGTCAGTGGACAGAGGACACGCTCCTTAAGTTTTTTACTTTTCCTCTGATCCCTCCTCCCTCCCTTCTTATCCCCTTTTATTCTTAACTCCTCTGAATAACTAACGAAAGCGTATTTGTCTGGAGCTTAATTGAAAGACTTGTGCCTTTGAACCCTTTGACACCTACGCGCTGAGCATTGTCGGACGGTTTTTTTTTTTCGGACGGCGTAATTATTTAAGCCGCTCGGTGGACTGAATATAGAGCGATTCTCGACTAATCTATTCAGTTTTTGCGATAGTAGACGGTTTTAGTGATGACTTTGTCTGATGATGAGAGTTTCAAACTATCTCTCTCTTTCTTACGAAACCTCCAGGTACTGCTATCTCACTTCCATTTAGCAAATATCGTATAGACACATTTTCTGTGAAATTTTTTGGCAGAAATGAACTTCTTTGGTCATTTTAATGCGATTTGAATAATAACAATGTCGTGTAACAATGACTTACAATTTTCGACGTTAGAAAGAGATGGCTATGCATGAGGGTTACAGGATAGTGGGTGAGATAGTTTGGAACTCTGCTCGAATTTTGTCACAGATGATTGCTACCGATGAGTGCACTGTTTTGATTGTTGAGACTAACCGTTGACTTCGCACTAAAACCTTCTATATACACGTCTCTTCGGTTGCCAGGAAGAAAAGTCCAAGAAAATAAAGTCCAATAAGAAAAAATGTCCACTGTGAAAAACATCCACAATTAAAAAAGGTCCAAATATTTTTAGACCGATTTAATTCTTTGTTAAAGTTACAACATGTCCAATGTTGTTTTACGTCCAAATAAAGTTAATCGAGTTAAATTTGTGCTATCACACATACCCCCGTTTCTTAAAGTAAGTCTCATGACTTTTAATTTGAACCTAGTGAGGACATCTGGAATGAATAAAATAAAATATAAACTGTATAAATAAAATTACTGCCTAACACTCACCACCATATTAGACTGCCACTCTTTATCAGTGGCGGCTCGTGCTACTTGGCAAGAATGTCTTCTCTCCATTTGATTGCATGAATAACAATCGATTCGAACACCAGCAATCGATTGTTGGACATAAATTCAAATGGAGTGAAGATATTGTTGCCAAGTAGCACGAGCCGCCACTGCTCTAGATTAATGTAATCTTGGGTGAAGAGTGATAAATGAAACAACTTCATAGCTAAGATTATAATATTCGTAAGACTGAACTAAAAGAAAATAAATTCCCAAAATAAGACCAATAAAACATGAGTAAAAAAACTTCACAAAGACGCGAGAAACTAAATTTAAATGAGCCAAAGTAATAAAAAACCCGTTTAATTATTTCTTTTTTTCTTTTTTTAAAAAAAAAAAAAAATAAATAAATAAATAAATAAAAAGGTTTGTTCCATAGATGATTCAGTTGAGCAAAAATAAAAATAAAACCTGGGGATCGATCATTTAATTCATCTATAAAATCGATCGTGATTACTGTCCATCTGAGTGACGCTAATGGTCCGAAATTGTAGAACTTGGCTGTGTCTATGGTTACCATCTTTAAAGTGTCCGTAGCCTTCAGACGGCTACTCGTTGGCAGCTGTTGATAAAACGGGCATATTAACGATGGTTACCTTAGAAACAGCCAAGTTCTAAAATTGTGGACCATTAGCGCCACTCGCATAGCCAGTAATAACGATCGGTTTATCGATGAAGTAAATGATCAATCCCCTGATTCAAAACGATTCGCGTCGATGCTACTTGTGCGCCGTGGCCGCGTCCGAACTCAATTCGGCGAAAACATGTTCACAATAAGGAATGTTTAAACTGGCCGCTAAAATTCGTCCGTGTTTTAACTTGGTGTAATTAGCTCTTTCTCAAGGAGCGTTTAATATGAATTAGACGTATGCCCCTCTCCTCGCTTGGTTGCTTAGCAATCTCTATACTAACACGGTGCCCACAAAGTCTGTTCCTTCTCATCCAGCTTTAAAACGGCAGTGAATTGGATTCTTTGTCGATTCGATTGCGTACACTTTTGGGCCCACTGTGACTGGAGAGAGATAGTAGTGGTAAAATCACCTCCATTTGTTGGTTTTTTTAGTAATTGCAAATCCAAAAAAGTGTATCAAAGCTGAAAACAAGACGCGTTGAAACTTTGTTATGGAATTTCTCTATCGTTAGTTTTTTTTTGTTTTTTTTTTTTGTTTGTTTTTGTTTCTTTTTCATATGATTCTTAATTTTAATACAACCATCTGATTAGCCTAAACACTCACCGACAGCACACCACGGCCAGTAATTATATTGACTAAGTGTGCCGGTAACAGTTATTTTCCTCCATTTAAGCCTGTGTAAAGTAACCAATACTTATCGAATTGATTACTGTGGGAAGAATAGACTGTTTTAGTAGAGTGATATATCGTATCGATTGCCGTCCGAGAGCCTCTGGTTCCAAACAAACTCTGGTTCAATGTAATTTCCCCATAAGCGAACTTTTGAACGGAAATTTAGGCTATTAAATCAAAAAAATGATGCGACCTTTTTGCGATTATGAATTTTACGTTCTCGAAAATGCTTAATTATGCCTGGTTCCTTGATTAAAACTGCCGAAATCAATAAGATGTTACAGATTAAATGTTGCATTTGTAGGTTAGAATCGCCCAAAATCCCGCCAATTCCACAACAACGACAATATCATTTGGGTGATTCCAACCTCCAAACGCATCGTTTAATCTGTAATATCTTGTTGATTTTGGCAGTTTTACGGGTGGAACCAGGCAAAATTAAGCATTTTCGAGGACGTAGAATTCATAATCGCAAAAAGGTCGCATTAATTCTTTGATTTAATACCCTAAATGTCCGTTCAAAAGTTCGCTTATGGGGAAATTACATTGAACCAGAGAGTTTATTTGGAACCTGAGGCCCTCGGACGGCAATCGATACGATTTTTCGCTCTACTAAAACAGTCTATATGATTCTTAATTTTAATACAATCATCTGATGAGTCTAAACACTCACCAACAATACACCATGGCCAGTAAATATATCGACTAAGTGTGCATTTCGGTAACAGTTTTTTTCCTCCATTTAAGCCTGTGTAAAATAGCGATACTTATCGAATTGATTACTTTGGGAAGAAAAGATTACAAGAACATAGATTTATTGGCAAAACAATACCGTTGCCTAATCTCACTCTGAACAGAGACGAGTGAGTCTCTCTTTCCTCTGACTCCCTCCTTTTCCCCCTCTTAATATTACGATGTTATTTTCAAGAATTCCTTTCACCTCGTTTATTTTCTGCTTAATTTATTTACGCCATCCAGAGAATGTTAAACCTTCAAGCTACTTAATTACGTCTGCTTTCCCTCCCTCGCCCTCAGTCTCCTTTCGCGCCTCCTCATTTTTTATTTATTTAATTTTCCCTTGTTTTTGTAATTATACAAAACCTCAAGTTAACTGCTCGCGGGTCGTGGCCTTTCGTCTTCGGGACAACTTGTCTTTAGAGAATTTGAAACGACCTCCTTAAATCTTCAGTCATTCGAGGCTGATTAAAAGAAAGCGTCTAGAAAGTTGAAGATTAACTGTGGTTAATTCCGATGAGGTCACTGCAGTCTTCGTGCCGGAGAGCTCAACCCGTCGTCTCTCATTGGCGTCAGTCCATCTTCCCCGGATAGACTGTTACAGCCTTACGTCATGAGTGAACCGTTCATTATTAAATAATGGTGGATTCTTTCTACTTAATTGACCTGTTCTTATTTTATTATTCCCTCTCGTTACCACCCCCTTCTGGGATGTTGAAACAAGTACGGTGAAACAAGTCCTTAAGTCCTGCAAATCTGCCAAAAGCTTTGAACCATTAAGTAATATTTCATAAATATCGATTGTACAAATATTTATAAAGAATGCTTTTTTTTTTGTTTTATTTTGTTTTTGTTTTTTTTTTTTGGCTTCTTAGCTTCATCCAAAATCGTTTTCAGCAATCTTTCAGCCTTTCCTCAAACTTTCAGACATATTTAGAATGTCTTTCGATCGTTTTACTTTGATTTAGTGATCAAGGGCAAAATAAAACCTTGCAAAAACACACGTCTTTTAATCCCCAGCTGGCGTGGGCGCCCGCAGCTGAGGGCAAAGGGGAACACCCCCCCTCCTTCCTGGAATCTAGAACAATCAAAACTCGTACGATAAAAGATAAAAGTTACAAAATAAGATAAAGTATTACTTCATGGAGCAAGAGTCGACGAAAGTTATTCTCAGTTTATTTTACAATTTCAATACACTTTTTGCAAGGAAAAGTCTGTTGTTGAGAACATTTTTTTTTCTATCGTTATCATCGGTTGTCACTTTTGTGAAAGTATTATCACTAAGTAAAAAGTGGCTGTTAAAACTATAAGAATAAAACCATAGTTGTTTCTACCCTTATTTCAATAATAAGACCTACCGTTGCAACGTAGTTTGGACGCTTGAATCTACTCGAATTCCCATTGTCTATGAAATTCCGATCGCCTCTATGGGAGATAAAGCGCGGGAATTTACTCGGAATATTAATTGGAACAATCGGAAATTTTTCTCGGAACTATTCATTATTAATTAATACACCTACAGTATAGCTTAAAAGTGTATCACGGGGTAGTGTCCCGTAGACCTTTCATTGAGATTCAACAATTTTGCCTCTCCCTGGCATCTTTTATGTGGGCGTCCATGCTAGCTGGTCACCTATCAATCATGAAATTGATACAATCATATTAAACAAAATAAATAAGACAAACAAAAAATACACAGCTTTCCTCAAAACCTCTGGTTTTGCTGACTCCCTGCAACCCTATACTGTTCTCTTTTGGCATGTCCAGTTGTATTCCCTCAAACGTTGAAACGTTGTCCCCCTCCACATCACAGCATTCCTTCCTGCGTCTGACGCACAACCAAACGCCAGTTCCGGTCATGCAACTTTCACTCGCTGTATGTATATGTCACGATCCATTGCAAACAAGCGTGACGAAAGGAGCTTTGAGGGGGTAGGAAAACAAACTTGGAAAAGTCGGGGGATGTCACTTCTCTCTCACCACCCGGCGGAAAAAAAAAAAAAAGTTGCAACAGACAGATCCCTCGCACTCTCATCGCTCTTTTTCTTGCGGCCTAAAGTGCCCCTGCAACTCTGACGGAACGCAACGCAGCACAACACAACGACTGATTCGATTCGAAAAGCGGGCGAGAGAGAGGGCGAAGTAAAACGCCGGCCGGCATATAATGACGGGGAAATGACTCTATTTATATCTTTCAACTCCCAAACTAAACTTACGCTACCCCCCCCCCCCCCTGCATTTTCTTCTCTACCCCTATTTCTGCACTCCTTTCTCACCCTTCGAAAATGCCGCGGCACAATAAACTTCTCGATATCGGCTTTCCTCACTTTCCCCTAAATTAAGTTAAGTCTTATCTCCACTTTGTTTTCCAACCCCCTACCCCCGTCGGTCGAACCTTCCTCCCCCACCGGCTTCACTTTTGTTCGCTCGAAAAACACTTTGTCTTGTATAACAACTCGCAATATTTTTAAGTCGGATCATTTACGGCCAGTGAGGGGTAGGGCAAGGAGAGGAGGGGTGGAGGGGAGGAGGGTGCGGGCCAACCCCTGCTGACTTTTGCCCGTGGATTATACGGATGAAACAAATACAAAAGAAAATTCACTTCGTAATTACTCTGAGTTCGTTTTGTCTTCGACTCATCCCTCTCTTTCCATTTTATGAGAGAGTGTAATCCTCTTGGAAAGATATTCGCGTCCAAACGACAACTTTCTTTTTACGTCCTTTCCGTAAGAAATTGCTGATAAATTAATTTAGAGTGTTGATGAAAAAAAGAGGACAAATAGATCAATTTTTGTTTAAATTAAAGAAACTTGAAGGTAAATTGAATAGCAATAAATGGGAGGTAAAAAGGTTAGATCCGCCCAGTTTTAATAATAATAAAAAACGTAAGTATAACTAAGTAAATAATAATGTTTACGAATATTTTATTATTGCTGATAAATTTAGAGTGTTGATGAAAAAAAGAGGAGCGAGGACAAATAGATCACTTTTTGTTTAAATTAATGAAACTTGAAGGTAAATTGGAAAGCAATAAATGGAAGGAAAAAATGTTAGATCCCCCCAGTTTTAATAAGAAAATAACGTAAGTATATAACTTAGTAAATAATAATGTTTACGAATATTTTATTTAATTAAACTTTCCAATCAGTTCAGAAATCAATCTTCAAAAATATTTTTAAACTAATGTTAAATGTCACTGATACTGTTGCACTATGGTCTGGGATAAAAACAAAAAAAACAAACAAACAAACAAAAATTGCTAAAAATCAGTGAATAATAAAATCAAAAATCATCGTTTTCGACCTTCAAAGCTCAAATTAAAATTTTTCAGTCGCATTCACAAGTTTAACTCACTCGTTCAAAGTGTTTTCTGTGATTCAAATTGGTATTAAAATTGTTTAAAGAATAAATTGATGAGAGATTTTTTTCCTGATTTTTGGCCAATTTTCATTGATTTGAGACCATAGTGAATCCGTATCACAAAATTCATTCAAGAGTAAACGGATTAGTTGCAGCTAGTAAGGTAGAGGAGGAAAAACGGATGCCAAATAACGCTAGTTGAATGACTTGTGACCGTGGGAGTTCTGTCAGACGTCTGTTTGCAAACTACTATAATGACTTAAAAAGTCAGTGCGTAGAATGGATCATACCGCTGAATTTCAGCGGACACGCCGCACAGTGAAGCGAGTCAATGGGAGAAGCCGGACGGACATGGCGTGACGACTTTAAATGTGTATATCTGTGTAAAGACGCAACGTAAAAGTTTTAAACTGGTTTCATTAGTCCCCCCCCTTAAATTTTATTATAAGAATCACTCTTTATATTTTAACTTTTAACCGTAAAAACATTTAAATCTGCATTTATACTTATGTATTCCACGTCTGACCCCTCTCATTGACTCTCTCCACTGTGAGCCGCGCGCCGGACGCGTAGTTTTGCATACATGAAACATAAGGACTTGTTGATTGGTTGACTGTTCATTGTTCGTACTCACGGAGCAATGCACCGGTGTAAGTTAACATGGCTTCCGGCCAAACACATGAAACCGGAATCCGACGATTGTATGCGCAATAAAATCAGCTATCATCACCCGTTGCACTTTATAGGAAATTCACTTGGACTTAAACTAACCCTTTTCCCCTCCCCTCCTTTTACTACGGTTTATATTTCATATAGTCTGCTCCTCCATATTGATATCACCAGTTGCGATAATATTTTTCATCATTGAAACGATATATGTGTTTTTTTTTTTGTTTTTGTTTTTTTTTTTTCAGATGTTTTCTTCACCCCAATGATCTTCAAAATATCTTTGTCGTATAACTCATTCCTTAACCCTCCAAGGCCCAGGTTGTTTCAAAAGGACGCCCCACTCTTCCGTTTATAAAGGGAGGGTAGTTATTGTTCGTACTCGGAGGAGTTGAAATTGCCTATACGATACATTGAAGGCGCCCGAAGCATATTATCTTGTACTTACATATTTTCACCAATATAGTCGCGTTTATCCGGAATGAAGATTGAAACAATGTGAAATAGACTAGAGAAAAAAAAACGAGTATACCCGGGCTTGGCCCTGAAAGGGTTAAAAAAATATTCTCGGTATTCTCGTGAATTTGTGTTCGAACAATATAATTAGCTTATACAGTGCATGCTTGAAGACATGGAGAGACGTTTCATTCGTTGCTTTTAAATGATCTAACGTTGAATTAACCTTAAACCTAATGTACAAGGCCAAGTTTGTATCGACAATTCGACATTCCACGCAACCCCTGTTTTATTTTAACTGAACCTTTCTCAATTTTGATAAAACAACAGAAAAGAAAGAAAATATTGTATATTTTTCCCTGTAACACGGGTTGCGTCAAACCGTCAACCCAGAACTTACGCAACTGCTAATACGATTTACATCTCAATGTACTTACAGCCGAGTGATATGGGATCTGAGGCAAAAATTTGTTTCGAAGCCAAAAGTGAACTCAAGTCTGAAATGGTTTGGAAAATGAGCGGACATTTAGTTTTAGGTATGATTTTTTGTCCTTCATCAAGTAAAATTAGTAGGATTGAGGGGAGGAAATAAAATATTGAAACATTTTTAAGATGAGCTGAGCATCCGTTGAAATAATGGAAGGATAGGAAAATTAATTTGGAAAATTGCAGCACTGAGGTTGATCGCAAAATCGATAAAAGGGAAGAAAATGAGGCCCTCGCAGAAAATGTGGAATTGAACCGCATTGAATTTGAGATAAGAACCTGCGGTTTTTAGTGACTTTGAGTCCAGAGAGCTTTTATTTTTTCCCACAGAAATATGCAATTGAAAATTACTTAAAGCGTGGTTTACAAAAGGGGATACAGAAAATATATTCGTGTCAATTTCAAGAGTATTTAATCATTCCTTCGTCGTTTTTAAAAAGCATATTTTGTCAATATCGCAACACGTTTCATATTCCACAAGTGCACAGAAAAAACGGAAAAAACACTTTGGTAGCGCTGACAAAACCTTTGGTAGAAAAATGACCCAGCAAAAGACTTTAGTTGGGCCAACCAAATTTTTTATTCACCCAGCAAACTCTCTTTAGTTAAGCGTTAAGAACCTTTGGTTGGCTCAACTAAAGTCTTTTGCTGGGTCATTTTTATACCAAAGGTTTTGTCAGCGCTACCGAAGTGTTAAGCGTGCCGTATATATACGGTACGCTTTTTGTTTTCATTTTCATATCTAATATATAGGTTGCATGCTTTGCTTATGGCAAAACCTTGGCGGGAAAGGTTTGAAAAATTAAAAACGTGTTTTCTTAAAACTGGTTTCATTAATCGTTAATTTATTGCTGCAATCCAGGAGGTCTCGGCGTCTATTTTCTTAAAATTGTAAAAGTTTTGGTATTCCTGTTAATTTCAATAAGTTATTAAGCGTCAAAGTCGAATTCCTTCAAACGAGAATTCCATACAGGTCCAGCAACCTAAGTCATTTGTGCCAACCTATGAATCAAAATTCCAAGGCAGGAGGGGGGTGGAAACATCTCCCGCAGGAACCCTCTTTGCCCCTCGCCTTTGGGCTCCATCGGTCGCAAGATTTCTTCACGGTGCATTAAGCGGTCGGGCCGCGCAGGGTAAAGACTTGTAAATGTGTCAAAATCTTTTTGACGAGGGTTCCGAAAAGAAGTGACGGCGAGGTATTGATAAAGAGCGGGAGGGGTATAGAAAAGAGAGGGACTCATTCATATCCTTAAGTAGACCTGTTTAGTGATGACGTCACGATCAGAATTGGTTTCAAACAAATGCTCTATCTCTCACTCTCGTTGATTTACCTATAAGAAATCAGATCCAAATTTTCGAACGCAAATTCATGCTAGTTAAAGAACAGTTTTCTCAAATTTTATTGCATCATTAGATTCCACGTATTTTAAAGTATCTTTTCACTCTAACATAATTCCTCACAAGCGAATTTACAATCACAGTTATACCGAAAGATGTTCTACGTTTTGTCCTCGTCTTACTCACGGTCTCTTATGGGAGTATCACCGCCATGACACTCAAACATTCCAACTTCTTTTCGTATCGAAGCTATTGTTCGAGGTATAACACATGTCGTGATGGTGCTGATGAGCCTATATCCTAGAATTTTGTGCTCATAAGAAACTGTGAGTGTGTGACAAGGACAAAACATAGGACTTTCTTCGATATAACTGTGATTGTGCATTTTGATGCGCGATGTTTCAAAAAGTTTGTGGTAGCGGGCTCATATTTTATCACTGAGAAAAAAGCGGCTGTTAAAACGGTAAGAATAGAACCATAGATGTGTTTCGCCTTATTTCAATCATTAGACCTATCGTCGCTATAGTCAGCGCGCTTGAATCTACACGAATTCCGATTGTCTCTATGGCATTTCGATTATTTCTATGGGGAAAAAAGCGCGGGAATATATATCCTATCGGAAAATTCATTGAAACAATCGGAAATTTTTATAAGGGACGTGGAACCCAATGGTGTGATAAACACAACTGGTGCAAAGAACATGTTGTTTACTAGCACTTGTATTTGAAAATTTGGATCGTGTTTCATATGGGAAAACCCACGAGAGCGCGAGTGAGGCGGAGCCTTTTTTTGGAACCAATTTTTTTCATGACGTCACACTAAACAGGTCTTGGTCATTGGAAGCATTTGAAATTCTGGGGGATCCGCAAATTGAAAACCCCTATATGAGCGTCTATGCAATCAAGGGATTTTTGAGGAAATTTTGGGCGTTTTGTTGAAAAAAAGGTATTTAAAATCCAGAACAAAGGGAGGGGGTAAAATTCGCATTAATAGCTCTAAAAAGTGAGAGGGGCTGTCACGTGTCTTCCACCCCTGGACAGCCTCCTCGCTGCGGCTACGGAATTGACTCTGGAATAACTTATTTACCTATCCTAAAAAGTTTCTCGCGTGTACAGCATTTTTTACTGGAAGCTTCTTCAAATTTTGGAAATTATAGGTCCATATGGAACTTTGCTTTTCCAACACGAAAAATGATATCGACCGACGGCAACAGAAAAAAAATAACATTACAATGCGTTATAATGAATAATGGCTTAGTTTTAACTGTAAACTTTCGATACTTTTCAACAAAATAAATGGGGGAGGGGGAATTAAAATCCACAAACGTTTTAAACCTCCACACCTACTAATCTATACCCCTAGAATGCTTGACGTGTAAAGGGCACCTGAAATGGTTAGTTCTTAAAGGATTATTTTTTCATGAATTCGCAAGTGTTCAATTTATGTATATTACATATCTACATCGTGACAATCGCAATAAGTGCTGACAGCACCTAAAACGGAAAAAAAGAAGGAAAAAAAACTGTTTATTATTTAGAATCACGGCTTTTCCGAAAATGACACTTTTTGACTTCAAAAGAACGCAACATCATTTTTGATCCCTGAACAAGCCGTTTAAAAGGTGGAGGGATTTAGAAATATCTATTGTCTATACTTTATGTGGGTAAAAAAGATCGAGCCTTATCAAATAATTTTCTCTTTTCAGCTTTCAATGGGTTTGTTGCAAACTTTTGCTACAGCGCTATAGAGTTTTGATTTTTACGTAAAATCGCCTGAAAATTACATTGGCGGCATTAAATAGTCATAAAATCCATTAATAAACCCACAAAACGCATTTTAAAGAAAGCCAAAATGGCAGTCGTAAAGTCGAACAATCTGTGCACGCGCATACGACGAACATCAAAGACAGGCGATCCATATTCCCCTTTTTCGTTGAAAGGGGGCGGAAAAGAAAATATCTCTACAGTCAAACTGTGATTTTAAAAATTTGCATGGTCAATATGTTGTGTTCTGTGAAGGGTGGTGGGGAGCAAAATATCAAGAATATAGGGCGTTGCAAAACTTAAGTGCCAAACTTATGGAGTGTATTTTTGGGGTCAACATATACCTATAGATACGCTTTATTTTCCTACATGAATATGTGCTGCAAATGTTTCTCTTCTGAGCTAGAGCCCTCCAAAGTTTTGAAAACAAAAAACAAAAAACAAACACAAAAAACAACGCCTTTGACTCATCTCCTTTTAGATACATCTGATCTTTTATTTTTTTCATCATTTCTCACCAAAGAAGCTCAATTGGACAGCACTTGTCACAAAAGAACTGAGTTACATTTTTGATAAAATTGAGTTATTGATTGATAGAGCTAGCAATACTGAATCTCGAAGCAACAAGTGCTTCTTCTAATAACAACTAGTTCCCGTCAAAATTCGAGGTAAAAGTGAGCTGGTGAGCCTCATTGAAGTCATTATCCATATGATGAAATAAAATGAGAACTCGGTTCCTTTTTCTTAAACCTTAATCCGAGTCACATAAGGAACCAACTCCGACTTGGTTCCTTTTATAGAATTGGGAACGGACTTAAGTCCGGATTAACGGATTTTGAAA
This sequence comes from Trialeurodes vaporariorum, assembly GCA_011764245.1. NCBI lineage: Eukaryota > Metazoa > Arthropoda > Insecta > Hemiptera > Aleyrodidae > Trialeurodes > Trialeurodes vaporariorum. Next base: position 85,703,783 of record VMOF01000111.1, on the reverse strand, counting down.
TATCAACAGCGTAAACCAACTCTGCCGTTTGGTTTCTCTTAGGGATTCGTTTTTCGTGATTATGCCAAAAAAAGAAGAAGAAAGGAACCAAGTCACTTTAAACGCTAAAAATTAAGGAGGTACCTTTCCTGCATAGGAAATTCCACTTTTCCGGTGTTGAAATGCAAAAACATAACACGGTAGTTGAATGAAATCAAAACGTAAGTAATTCCGCGATTTTTGTTTAAATGCTAGCTCTTCAACTTTGGACTCAATTTTCTCGAGATCAGCTCCATGTCACATGGTTCCTCTTTGATGAATTATCATTGCTAGCAAAAGCAATAAAGCTGTTCAGACTTTAGTGGCACGCTTTTCCAACACCTGCGTGTTGGAATTTTCCCTGCTTGTTTTTTTTCTGTTTTTACTGTGTGAGGGTCTAAACTCGAAGATAGCTCGGAAAGTCTACCATCAGAATTTCCGAGTCCAACCTAAATAAATCTTGATCTATCCTAGCGTAAGTCAATATCCTCATCGACTTGATCGGAGAAGCAATAAATTTATTCAGAAATAACCGACCAACCGACCGACAGATAATATTCAAATATTTAAATTTTTTTTTTTCGAAGCTATAAGTTGTATGACGGACGCAGTGTGATACTGTAAAAAGGGAGAAAGGGAGAGAGGGAAAAAAACGGAGAGAAGAGTGTGACCCTAAAACGATAGAGGATACGCGAGACAGACAGTCATGGCAAAAAGTCAAATTATAAACCGTGTAAAAAACTCGATGACGGATGAAATAACTTGCTCGATGCGAAAATGAAAAACTGTCGAAAAAAGCGTTCCGATGCAGGGATGCCATATGATCTTATGGAAATTGTCTTCATTCAACTTCTTTGATTTTTTTTTTTTTTTTTTTTTTTTCTGAACATCACTGTGGCGATGAAATAAATTAACCAGGGGGGTGATCACGGAGGATCGGATCGTTTCGTTATCGTTATCGTTATCGTTTGCATTAAATCAAATGGGCTTGCTTCTGCGCAACTCGATCGCGCAGATGATCCCCTCCTCACCTCTTCCTACTTCAAACGATCGAGTAAACGACAGCCTCCAACTCATCGCTTCCTTTCGACCGTTTCAATCGTTACGAGAGGCTCAAAACGATTCGATCAGTTGAGCCACCCATAAGGTTACACGTAAACGATAACGATAACGATAGCAAAACGAAACGATCCTCCGTGATCACCCCCACAGGTTTACCGATTATTCTTAATTACCTAAAAACTGTCATTATTGAGAATCAATCCGTATTTCTCCAACTGAAACAAAGGAGTACTCTAAAAATTAGAAAAACCATAAACGCAATTTTGCTTATTTTACTAACATCTTTTGAACTAATCACACCCGTGACAATAATAAAAAACAACTCTATCTAGAAGGCACGAAATGTTCATTGTTGAATTTGACTTAAAATTCAGAACATACGAGACAAACTTCCTTTAAAAGTTATCACCATGAAAAAGGATAAAATTAGAAAACCATATTTTGTCGTTCCAAGCAACTGAACAAAACAAAATTAAGAATAAAGAAGGTTTATGCAATAAAAAAAACGAAACATCGTTAGTCGGCGCAATACATTTTCTAAGTGTAAATAGAACAATTACTTTAAATTTCATTAAGGCACAGCACATCGATCCCAGTATGTCGCGCTCCTTGTGAATAGAATGGTAAAAAAAATTATAATATACGAGTAAAAATGAAAGAAAAAATGCCTCCCGGCAGGCCGGTAAGACGAAGTAGATTCCATGCTTGGTTAAATCATTTTTTCACAAATTTAAATATAGGTTATAATTTCCGTTGAATTTTTCTCTGAATTTTTCTTTTTTATTTTATCAGCTGCTCAAAATCCAAATATAATTGTGAAAAAGATTATATTACCAACAGAGAAATGTGTAATCTTTACAATGCAAGTGAGAAATAAAAGCTAGGTTATATAAGTTTCTCACAAATTTCAATAAATAGGTTATGTTATGATTTTCTTTGAATTATTCAATTTTCTTTTTTTTTATCAGCTGTTCAACATTTAAATAAAAATGACCATGAGAAAAAGATTATAGTACAAAGATTGAAAAATGTGTAATCTTTGTAACGGTAATGAGGAATAAATCTGAATAAGAGCAGCTGATAAAACAAGAAAATAAATAAATAACGTACCTAAGCAACAGTGTACGTGTAAAACAAAGAAAGAGCAATTATACCAATACGCCATCCTTGTCTTTCACTTGTAAAATCCCATAAGAAACTAAATAGCTCGTAAAACACGTAAAACACAAGGAAAATTCAAGGCAAAGAGCATATGAACTAAAAACATCCTCCACGATAGATACTAAAATTTTCGAAACAAAAAAACAATTACTTCATAAAAAAACACTGCCAAAAAACCCGAAAAACACATCGCTATAACTCGCTTACAACGCAAAACAAAAAAAAATGACTCGAGTAAAAAAGTTGCGTAACAAAACGGCCAACATAAATTTTCCCAAAAAAAACGCTCAATACAAACACTCCTAAAAACAAACCTCAAAAACATTTTACGACTCAAACACGGCCCATAGCGCGAAAACTAACAATCGGATTTACACCATCTTCGAACTCATCCAAGAAATAAACCCAACGAATAGTTGAGAAAAATTTCAAGAACAAAAACCAAAAATTACGAACAGGATCGTGGGACATAAAAACGGTAAAACTGGCTGAAACATACATATAAAGATATAAAAATATATATATTATATATAATATATATATATTTTATATATATATATATATAATATATATATATAAAATATATATATATATTATTATATATATATTGTAATGGGTAGGGGTTTTAGAATGCGTATAGCTCTGGAAGAGACGTAGACAAGAGATACGAAACGAAACTGTATATTCTCACAAACTAAAACTATAATCACAAAACTCGTCAACTCCAACGGCTGACAGCGATGTCCCTAAGACGTCCTGACAGCAACTTCAAAACCTAACCTCACAAATACACACGCTGAGTACCTCAGCTACAAACAATCTAACTCTATAGATGAGAGATCACCAAGATCCAAATCTCACCGGACGTATCTGTGAAGAGTGCGACCCATAAGCTACTGTCAGTGCATCTTATATAGTTCTCAAAACCTAGAGCAGATTCCCTATGTCATAGCACAGCCCTGAGAACACAGTCAATCGGCCTTGGGGATGATTCGAAAATCATACACAAAGTCGGAAATCATGCGGTCAATGACAGCCATAGACGTATTGAGTCTACTCTAGATCCCGCGAAACCGCGAATTCATATCAAAACAGCGCGCGATGTTTACGGCGACTCGCGGTCGTCTAAACACAACACTAACCGACAGTGTTGCCAGATGTCAACTCCTAATATCCTAATATAGTAATATATTGGGTATGGCGGACGCCATCCCATTACTTTCCTCTTTGTTTAGATAAACAAAAAAAACAATAAAAAAAAAAAATGACTTTTGCCCTACTCTGGTTTCCCCCCTTGAATAAAAAATCGAAAAATTGTAGACATCTGACAACCGTGCTGGTTGTGAAAATATGACCCGCTTCTACTTTACAATTTTACCTTACGAATAATTTTACAATTTTTATCATCTTCTTCCTCCATTGCCCATCTTGAGTGAATCGCCCATGTCATTGAAAACCATTGATAGATTGATTGCCAGAAAGTGCCGCCATTGAGAGAAGTAATGCCATCTAGTTCCAGTGCGTTGCTCATGTTGTTCGATGATGATGTCATAGTCACGTGCAGTTGAAGATCGATGTCCAAAATTCCTGTAGGTTGCAATTTGATGTCGAGTTAAACCAATGTAGCGCCGGTGAAAATTCATTGAGTGAGTCCGAGGCCGGAAAATGATGAATCAGCAAAGAGACGAGAGAGATGACCAGAAAAGTGACGAGAAACGCAACCAGCCGATCGCAGTTGCGCTGATGCCAAATTGCTCCATGCTGCTCCAAAATTGATGTTAATCCCGCCGCTCCACAGGATGAGTGAAGAATAGACTTTTGTTAAAAACAAAAGTCCGTGGTTGAAACTCTAGACCCGAACTGTTGAACCAGGTTGAAATGATGACCCAGGTTGAATCACCAAAAACCGCTGCTGCATACTTGACATAACCAGGGATGAAAGTGACCATCGTGAAAGCACCAAGTGACCCATCTGACAGCATTGCACTATTGAACTGTCCAGCAAGCTCCTCCACCAGGCAGCACCTCTTGCAAGATTGTACCATGGCAAAGTCCAACGATGAATCTTCGACCGTAACCCTGGCCGGGACCCTTAATCGTGCGTCTCAAGACGTAAAAGCTGAATCGGGCACCACAGCTCACGATGACCTTGGACTGGTTGAAAGGTTGAGGGTCAGCTCCTCAGCATCCACCTATCCCTTGAAACGGGGAGTGTGGCCAGTCCACCCGCCATGCATGAAATTGGTTCCCAAAATGCGATCACTCAAGAGCAGGACTCGGAGTACCGAAAAACAATAGAAATACACAATAAATTAATAACATGAATAAAAATAATACATAAAATATACAAAAAATATACACTAATAATTCTCTAAAAATGCCTAAAGCTATAGACTGATTAAATAATATAATACTTGTCCCTAATTTTTACAGTGAGTAAATATGAAATTAATAAAACTAAAAATGTACCCTAAAGCGCCTCCACCACCCTCCTTTCGAATGGGATTCTGTAATCTTTGACCCAAGTATAATACAAGAGCAAATATGCCGAAGCGAAGGGAAAAGCTCATATTTGCCCCTTCCTACTCTAAAAAAACATTTATCAGATTTTTTTTTTTACTTTTTACAAATAAAATAAGTATGTACAAAAATCCCCCTCAAATAATCCCTAAATAATTTGATTTTGATTTTTACATTAAATGAGACTTACAATTAATATTTGGATAAAAAATTGTTTCTACAGATTAAAAAAAATATTCACACTATACACCTCAAAATGTTCCCACTTTGATTATGATTTTCAAAAATAAAAATGATAATAAGTGAAAAATACCAACAAATTAAATTTCCCTGTTTTTTAAATGACAAAAAAAAAAAAACTGACAGAAATTAAAAAAACAACTTGAAAAATGTCACTTTCAGTGACATCCTTTTTCAGTGAAAAAATTATCATCATTACTCTCATAACTTTTAATTTCCCCAACCTTTTTTCTCTTAAAATCCTTCTTAACATCACCTTTCAATTTCACGCCTATACCGTGAATCTCATAAAACTTTTCGCTTAGCCCCGCAAAATTGTCCCCTGTGTCATTATACCATGACCCTTCTGCATTGTTGTTACCTATTCCAACTTTATCTTTTAATTTTACTCCAATGCCATGAATTTCAGAAATTTTCCCTTCTTCACAAGCCGACTCTAATTGACCTGATGTCGAAAAGACCGGTGCTGTATTAAATGGACACTCAGATGGCGTCAGCTTTGCTTGAATGTCTTGATATTCATCATCAAATGTAAACAAACTTGAACTGCCGTGCAACAATTTTCCTCCAATTTTCTTCTCTTCGCTCACAAATAGTATTTTGTTTATGTCACACTTTTCTTTCTCTTTCATCGTCGTCTTCCCCTCCCCCCTCTCGTTAGAACTACTATCGGCTACCTTACTCACACTCACTCTTGACGCATCATCATACGCGCGCATGGTTTCAGATTTCGGGCCGTGATCGAGAGTCTGCGTCAATTCAAGATCACCGATCCAGCCGCAAAAATCTGCATAACAATCTTCGATACTTTCTCTCTGCGCTTCCTCTCCTTCCCAAATTCTACTCTTAAACTTAGCACTTAGAAAATTTTTAAGCCCATACTTGGAAATCGTAGGGTAACCAATCAAAACTTCTCCTGTGAGATTCTTTGCTACGTAGGCCATGGTTTCGGCCTCCAGCCCCCCTTCAGTCTCGATTTTGACCTTTGAGGTGCCTATGATGATCAATGTGGAACCGTCGGCATTCCTTAGATTCCTCCGCCCTACTTCACTAATCTGACTTTGATTAACTAAACTTTGAGAGACAACTGTCACTGATGCTCCCGTGTCTAAAACCATTTTACTCGGATTCCCGTTAATTTTCCCCATAATCGTCAAACAGTTATCAAACCCGGTGGACACCCATCCTACTACCTCGTTTTCCGGGTTATACATATTATTTTTGCCCAAAATTTGCTTTATTCTATTTACAACTTTGCCTCTCCCACTGAGACTAAAACATCCTTCTTTGTTGTCCCAGTCCCTCGGCTGAAATGAGTTTAATTTTTCTATCTTGATATTATTTTTACCTTCCGCATTTTCTTTCAACATTTCGTTGATTATATCTATTTTACTGTCCGTCATTTGACCTTTGTTCTGCTTTGGTACCTCTATAATGACTATTGGCCTTTTAAGGGCTATTTTCTCTAATTTTTCTACACTAAGAGCCCTATGGAGGCTAGTGACTTTGTCCATAAAATTGTTTGACCCTCCTATAAATACTACAAGTTCCCCTAATTTTAAATCGTTTTCCAATGTTACTGCTTGTTGGATCAGTTCCTCGAACTTTGCTTTAGGCTGATGAAAACATTCTACTTTATAATTTTTTTCGCCTAAACCCTGCTGTAAATCTCCTTTGAGTCCTTTTCCTGCATAGTCCATAATTAAAGTAACTTTTGTTTTTCTCATCATTGTTTCTGGCTTAATATTTTTATTTCAGACTCGATTGCCTTATCGATTAGTTCTTTTTCTGATTTTTCTACTCTTTGAATAACCAAGGCTCCCCGACTCGGTATATCGTCTTGCCGGGGCGTAATTAGTTTTTTTGAACCGCAGGGATGCTGTTGTTCTGATTGCTTTGAGAGTTACCATTCTGCGGGTTATTATTCTGATTATTATTTTGAAAATTCTGATAGTTATTATTTTGAGAGTTGTTACCCTGATTATTCTGATAATTTCTATTTTGATTATTTTGAAAATTCTGATTATTTTGAAAGTTACCATTTGGTATGTTCCTGCATTCATTTCTCGTGTGACCCTGTTGACCACAACCATAACAAGCCAGGTTGGTCCGACGTACATATCCTTGCCTCTGTCCCATTGGGTTTCCTCCTGACATAATTGAATTGAAACCAAAATCTAATTGTCTCTTGATTTCATTGAGACTCCTTCCTAAGGTTTCTTTGATTTCCTTAAATTCAGCTTTTGTTTCTGTTTTCAATTTTTCGAGTTCACTTTCTATATTATCAATTCGTTTGTTGGTCCCAAGGTCTATTCCATAGTTGACCCCTTGTACCAATGCATTTGATGGGTCTCCTACTTGATATATGTCGCCCTTTCTCAAATCGTTATCGCTATTAACTGCTTTCCTCACATTTTCCTTCAATTCTTTCATACTCGATGTTGGCATTAGGTTAACCAGTGCTTTTATGCTGGGGAGCAGTCCCTGCCTGGTCATTCTAATCAATTGTATCTCTGGAATCATAGTCTCGCTTTTATTTGCAAGTGTTATTTTGTCTTCTATGTAGGAAATGGCTGATTCGCCATGTTTCTGCCTTCGATTACAAAATGTCGTGAAGTTCTCATTGTATTCTTTATCCTCGTAATTGCTTAAAAATAGCTCCTTCACCGCATCCCATGTCACCAGTGCTTGAAATGCTTCTTTATTATTCCTAAAGTATTTCTTGGCGTCTCCTTCCAAAACTGTGCCTAAGTACTCCATTTTGTTGTTTTCTGAATAATTGTAAATTTTCGTAAATTGTTCATAATCTTCGATAAAATCTCTTATGTTTTCGCCCTCTTTCCCACTGAATTTTGGGGCCCTCAAATTCGGAGGTGGCATTCTGTAGAATGGTGGCCTTTGTGCCAATTGTCCTTCATTTTCGTATAAAGCCATACTTCTGCGTGGAAGCCTTCCCTCGGGAACTTCTATATTAAGATAATCGGTGTCGTGAGTAATGTCTAACAAAGGTGTTTCCTTTCTTGGCTGTCCTGCCCTGCTACTTAGAGGTGTGTCCAATAAACTTGCTAACCTTTCAGCTTTCTTATGATTTTCAAGTTTCTTTCTCTGATCCTGTTCCGCAAAGTATTTTCTTGCGTTTGCGAGTGTTCCTAATTCTTTTTCGTAGTCTACTCCTCTTTCTTTACAGACGGTTAATATTGCTGCTGTATTTAAACTGTATATATTTGAAATTGTTCCGTCGTCTCTGTATTCTATTACTGTAGGCTGGACACTATTATCACTATTTAAGTTCTCCTCTTCTTCAACAACGTCGATTATCCCTGCTCTACTTGAATCTATCCCGTATGTTGAGCTCAAAAAATGCTCTATTTCCTCTTGAGTTAATGTCTTAAGTAATTGTCTAAATGATATTTCACTTATTTTTCCCTGTAAATCTGGGTTTTTTATTTTTTAAAATTCTTATTACGTCCTCTCTATTTACTTCCTTTGAAAAACCTTTTCCTTTAAATTTATACACTTTCGGCATGACACTAAACTTGTCATTCACATACCACCATCAACTAGTCCAAAAAAAACTTCAAAAATTGCAAATTAATTTTCTGCTGAACAGTCCCTCGACTTGAATGTCAGTTTATTATTTCAAACCTGGCTCGTTTTTACGGAGTCTGATTTGTATAGTAAACTAGCTTCTGTCAATATTCTACCTCAGCAGATTTTAATTTCAATTTTCCTCCAAAAAAAAAAATTCAAAAAATTTCAAATTAATTTTCTGCTGAACAGTCCCTCGACTTGAATGTCAGTTTATTATTTCAAACCTGGCTCGTTTTTTTTTTACGGAGTCTGATTTGTATAGTAAACTAGCTTCTGTCAATATTCTACCTCAGCAGATTTTAATTTCAATTTTCCTCCAAAAAAACCCCAAAAAAAATTGCAAATTAATTTTCTGCTGAACAGTCCCTCGACTTGAATGTCAGTTTATTATTTCAAACCTGGCTCGTTTTTACGGAGTCTGATTTGTATAGCAAACTGGCTTCTGTCAATATTCTACCTCAGCAGATTTTAATTTCAATTTTCCTCCCAAACAAAACTTCAAAAACAAAAAAAAATTCAATTTATACCCCTATATTTCGTTTCTACCTTCACATCTACTGTACCTGAGATCTCTGTTCTTATAGATCCAGTCCACTTGTTCTCCAAAATGTAATGGGTAGGGGTTTTAGAATGCGTATAGCTCTGGAAGAGACGTAGACAAGAGATACGAAACGAAACTGTATATTCTCACAAACTAAAACTATAATCACAAAACTCGTCAACTCCAACGGCTGACAGCGATGTCCCTAAGACGTCCTGACAGCAACTTCAAAACCTAACCTCACAAATACACACGCTGAGTACCTCAGCTACAAACAATCTAACTCTATAGATGAGAGATCACCAAGATCCAAATCTCACCGGACGTATCTGTGAAGAGTGCGACCCATAAGCTACTGTCAGTGCATCTTATATAGTTCTCAAAACCTAGAGCAGATTCCCTATGTCATAGCACAGCCCTGAGAACACAGTCAATCGGCCTTGGGGATGATTCGAAAATCATACACAAAGTCGGAAATCATGCGGTCAATGACAGCCATAGACGTATTGAGTCTACTCTAGATCCCGCGAAACCGCGAATTCATATCAAAACAGCGCGCGATGTTTACGGCGACTCGCGGTCGTCTAAACACAACACTAACCGACAGTGTTGCCAGATGTCAACTCCTAATATCCTAATATAGTAATATATTGGGTATGGCGGACGCCATCCCATTACTATATATACAATTTATTTTCAACGAGTGGTATTTTCTCACTCAGGGGACCATGAAACGTGCTCATTTGATAAAATTTCCCGAAAAATCCAACATCGCACCCTCCGCAATAAGTAGATTCATGGAATCTACTTAATTCATGGAATCTACTTAAAAGCAAAAAAAGAAAACGGGGGAAAAGATAAAAAACAGTAATGCGGAAGTATCTGCTATGGTGGTACACTATTAATATAAGTAGATAAATTAAATTAGAAAAAATGAAAACTGAAAGGAAGCTAGGAAATATTGCTATCATGAAGAGATAGACGAGGTATTTTGTTACGTTTTTCGCTAGCAATCTACGATGAATGACTTCAACGTATGGGTAATTCATTGTTGAAATCGCTGTAATTTTTACAAAGACTTTCGATTACCCACTCTTACCTTCCATTCTCTAAAGTTCCTCTGTATTCCCAACTCCACGAATTACGTGAACTTTTTTCTTCTTCTTTTTTTTCACCCCAAAAGCATACTGGCGGCCAGTAATTAACAGTGATTTAATTGAGGGTGAAATCAGATCGTGGGCCTGCCCGTGCTCGATCCGGCAATTCCTCTTTTTGCTTCTGCCATGCCGATTCCGGTCGGTATGTGACCGTTTGGAGGGTCCATTAATCAAAACTTTCCCCCTTGAGTCCTCCCCCTCTGCTCCAAGTTGCACCGCGCGCCACTGGTCGCGCCATCTGTGTTTCAACTTCGGAATCGATGCAAGATACGATTTACAGCTTTACAGCTCTACAAGCGCGCGCTGTTGAAGCCGCACTCAGCGGCTGTAAACGTATGAGACTGTATCGCGCTACTGGAAGCTCGAAAGTTTTGAAATTCAAAATGAATCAACGCAAATGGGGCTCTTGCAAACTTTTGCTATGAGCAAATGAATATAGTTAAATCTGATATAAATTCAGCAAAAATCATCTAAATTTACACTAAAACAGTCAGTAGCGTAACTAGCAATCATTCTATTTCTCTTTTTACTCATCCGAATGTACATTGTACAGGTAGAAAAAGGATAGGAAGAGGGGATTGATCCCCCTTTCCTATCCTTTTCTAACTTACACATTTTAAGGGGCAAAGTGAGAGAAAGGTAATTTCTAGTTACGCCACTGAAAACAGTCTAAAATGTAGAAATAAACTCAGAAAACAGCTGCAACGACAAGATAGTATTGGTGGAGCTACGCAGGTCAGTGGCGTAGCGTGCAATTTGGCAACGTTGTAGTTCGTCTATTTAAACCCATGAAAAAGATCGAAGTATTGGGTGTTCGGTGAACACCTTTGCATTCGACCTTTTACATGGGTTTAAATGTACAAAATCTAACGTTGCCAAATTGCACGCCACGCCACTGACGCAGGTATATAGTGAACCAAATAATATGCCTACCATTTTATCTGTTTACGGTAAAACACTCCGAGTTTCAGCCCTCCTTCAAATAATTTGTTTGCTTCCCTTTATCTGACTGAACAATCTGCCAGTGAGGAAAGCCATGTTAATTCTTAGCCAAACAATAGCAACTTAATGCATCACAAGCTATTATGATACCTAAAACTTGCATTTGTTTATTGATGTAGCTAAAAGTTGAAACAATATCTCAGCATTTGACAACCATTTTAAGAGGGGTTCGATGTTCATTGTTCAAAATGGCTCTTTAAGGAATATCTCCCAAAACATTTGTTTCGAAAAAAAAATGAAAGGTCAATTTGAATCAACAACGCTTCTACACCAGGTAGTACCTCCAGTCTCCACGCTCTCTCTCTCTCTCTCTCTCTCTCTCTCTCTCTCTCTCTCTCTCTCTCTCTCTCTCTCTCTCTCTCTCTCTCTCTCTCTCTCTCTCTCTCTCTCTGAAAACGAATCGTTAATTTGTCATCTAATGTTAACCCTTCGTTGACCAACGGTACTTACACCACCAATTTCACATGGACTTGAATGGAAAAAGCAAAAAATCAATACATACACCAATTTCCATTTAGAAATCCGGGACTAAATAGCAGTCCAAAAACCTGACGAGACTGAGAAGAGCCCTTGGGCAACAAAGGGTTAATGAACTCGAAAAATTATAAATTCCGCATAAAAGTGAATCAATCATGAAGAATATTGAGCCAAATATTAAACCAGCTAAGAAATAGACATAAATTCGGTTATTTTTCACCACCTGCAAACAAATTGGCGGCATGCGGTTACTGGTGTGTACACAGACATTTTCTGTTTCTTGCGACTGAAATGTGACAGCTCGAAAGAATCGATTTTTCTTAGAACGCAAATGGATAACAGAGTAAATAGGGAGAGCTAAAGTGCGCCAATTCTCGCTCAGCCGTATTTTATTTCGATGTCTTAAAACTTCCTTTCAAAGCATCAAAATATTCCTTATTACTATCCAACCTTTCCCTCTCTCGGTTCTCGCATCTTGTCTGAGTTGCTCGACCCTTTCATTTTGAATGTCTTTGTCAATTAAATTTTACGAGTAAAAGGGTCTTTGAGCCAACCCACGCCTCTTTTTTTCCTCGTGTTAAGTTAGTCCTCACTCGTTGCTTCGATTATAATTTTGAGCAGCGAATCGTCTTCCATGTCTTCCGAAAATCGACCGTCGAAAACTACCGAAACTTCTCTCCTTATGAGTTCATGGGCTGGTACAGGAATTTGTTTTGCTCTCTCTTTCTGATCATTTGAACCCATGAGTTAAAAAATGATAGCAAATGGGGTCATCAAGTGACTTTAGCCCCTATCTCCGTCCTTTTCTGACGCATATATCAAATGAGATGAGAGAGAGAGAGAGAGAGAGAGAGAGGGAGAGAGAGAGAGAGAGAGAGAGAGAGAGAGAGAGAGAGAGAGAGAGAGAGAGAGAGAGAGAGAGAGACGAAGTCCTCTATCCGCCCATGTATGACTTTGCTATGATCTATCATTTCTCACCGCACGCTTCGAAGGTTTCAGGAAATTTCGTGTATTCAAATTCGTTGAAATAGGTGGCAGTTACTTAAGAAAAGATTTGTCAATTTTATTTCTAACACGGAATTTTGTGCCCATTCATCAACGCTTTTTCCATGTCCAAAATCTCTTTTGGTTCCAAGAGGTTAGAGGACTAGAGGTGGTGAAATAAAAAACAAAGTTCCATGAATGATGTGACAGGTGCTTGTAATTGCGCTCAACAGTAATTAATTGGAACCCTTGAGTGGCGATCAAGAAATAAGGGCCTCTTTTTAACACTGGTTCACAGAGGAAATATACCGACAAAAACGGCAGCGAAAATAATTAAAAAGTCCCAAAATATAAATTTTATTGAAACAGAAGCTCTAGGCAGAAATAAAACCATTTTTCAACGTCGAAGCTCCCCTTAATTGAGTTCATCAAAAATTATTTTCTTAAACGAAGAAATTCTGATGAATGGTTTTGCAGAGTCTCAATTCAAACTACCACCATTTTTTCCAATAGCAAAAATAATTTCTAATGAATTCTAGTAGTATTGTTTACATTAAAAATTCACTCGACCAGAGTTCCGGCTCAAAAATAACATGGAATTTCGTTTCGGGGACTACTTATCATTCTTTAATCCCCCAAGTCGGGAAGATAAGGATCAATATTCGTCACATTTTTCATTTATTTTATTCAGGACCTCGTGACGTTCCCTGCAAATGTACTTTAAAAGAAAAAAAAATAATAACCATTGGAAACAGAGCAATTTGAAATTACAGCTCAGCAATTTATATTTCAATCAAATAAATCAAGTCGAACTATTTTCAAATAGAAATAAAAATCCTAATGCGTGCAATGAGACCAAGCAAACTTTCCATTACTCATCCGTGATAGGAACTAAACTGCTCCATCTCAAAACATGATAAATCCGCCATGACATATGACTCACTACTAATACGGAAAATTCGCGTCTAAGTACAATGAAATCCCCTTTTTCCGAGTCCAGCGCGAAGTTGGCAACCATCGGCATTTTTATCTTGGTCGGAAGCTTCTTCGCTCGTCACTTTCTTCTATGGGAGGAAGGAATATGATGACGGAGAAGGCGGGAGGAGGGGAGAAATCAAAGGAACAAGCGATCCTCTTGTTTTCCAGACTGGATATCAAGTGTAGAATTTTATTCAATTACGCCCTTTCCCCCCTTCTCCCTCTCTCTCCGTCCATCTTAACCGTTTCGTCTCAACCACTCCTCGTCTTCCACCAACCCTACTAACACCCCCACCCCACCCCACCCCATCCCCAACCGACCCCCACCCGACCCCCACCCGACCCCCACCACTCACCACCAATGTAGCAGGACGTGGACGCTTTTTGCCTTTGCAAGGCACCGCACGTCTTTCCTGGGTGACTGCGAGAACGTTGTGCAGACGCCGCGCATTTTGATTTGAAAAAAGAAAGGAAAAACAGACACCGAAAAAAATGAAGAGAAACTGAGGAGGAAAAGAGTATCAGCGATGAAACTTTAAAAAAAAAAAAAAAAAAAAAAAAAAAAAAAAAAAAAAAAAAAAACACTTATCAGCTTTTGTGGGAGCAATTCCTATGAACACTGATGAAACGAGACACGTTTGAGGCTGACATAATCTCCGAAACCGTTGGGGAAAGGGGTGGCTCTAAGATTTCAGAGGGTTAAACCTCTTGGGACGATGCCTACGGTTTGTAAAGGCCAAGCTATCCCCAGTTTTTTTCGGTCGGAAACCTGAAAAACGCCATTCTTTCGGGGTATGAATTTTCCGCGATCTTTGGTTTTAAAATTTCAATTTTTCCCAATATTTATCGCTACATCAATTATTTTATCCAAAGTGCGTCCAACGATTCAATTAAAATAATATAATTAGTGGTTTACCGATATTTTTGAGCTTCTTAACTTGTGCTTCAATCGTGCTTGATCAGTTTTTTGTTTTTTGTTTTTTTTTGTTTAGTTTCTGGGGGAAAAGTACATTCCGGATATGGATCGGATTAATTTTGTTTTGATTGTCTCGACATAGCTCTGTTGTGTTTTAAAATTTATTTTGTGGTTCAAAATTCAATAATTTTAAAGAAAAGTGTCTGATACCAGTGAAAAAAATTTATCAATGTTACCAGGTAACAAGAGGGTTCAAGAGGGTTCTTGGGTTCAAGAGGTTAAAATTCGATGATAAAACAATTATATTTATTTTATGTGTGTTTCATATGTCAAGACTAAGTCACAATAAAGAAATACATAAATAAAATCTTGTGTATAAATTGAGTCTTCTCGACTAACGTTGCATGCAATCAAACGAGCTATACATTTTTCTAGAGTGGCAGTATAATAGGTAACATGCATACCCACTATGGAGGATTCATTTAGGTTACATTTAAGGCGTAATTTTTTCCATTCCTTCCCAGGTATTTCTATGAAACAAACGGAGCCTGGAACATGCGCTCCGATTTGTTGTGCGCTTGCACTAAAATCCATGGGAAGAAATGGAAACAATTACACCTTAAATGTAACCTAAAAATCCTCCATGGTGATTACGCAGATTACCAATTAGACTGCCACTTAAGATACTTTCTAAAACTGGTTGATGTAATCCATCAAAACTCGTGAAGAAGATCAAACTATTTAGTATTTAGTGTGTGGAGAACATATACGAATTCGATCTTTTGCATCAGATGAAAGGGACAAAATGCAACGTTGCCAGACTGCACGCTACAGTATTGGTATTGATGAGATGAAAGGTCAAAACGGCCTCTGTTGGTCTTCAGACACTTGGGCAATAGTAGTTAAAAGGGTGGCCACTTATTGTTAATTTGACTTTTGACCGATGAACTCAACCACGAGGCTGTCTTCAAATTAGCGCTATAGTCCCTGAAAATTACATTAATTAATGAATCAAAACAATCCCCAGGATTTCCACCGGACGCGATGCGACGGCCGAACCCGGCAAAACAATCAACTTCGACAAGCAGAATTAATTCCACTCGCAAATTTCTCCACCGAAACTTCGTTAAACCATAGTTTGTCCGACGGAGGCCGCACAAGGCAGGGAGAGGCACTCTTTGAAACTGGGCCCAAACCTAAATTAATTAGCGAGTTTCCTTGCTATGGTTTAATGTGCAAGAAGCATAAACTGCGCCGAAACGCCACCTCTCCTCCCTCCCCCTTTATATGCCTTTGTTTCTCTCTCTCTCTCTCTCTCTCTCTCTCTCTCTCTCTCTCTCTCTCTCTCTCTCTCTCTCTCTTTCTCTGTCTCTCTCACTCTCTCATATTTCGTAAATCTCAGTTTCATTGTCAAATATTTAGGTGTTTGTTGTGGACGGTCAGAGTTCCGCAGAGAATATTGCAGTAAATTTCAAACTCTAAGATTGTGGCCATCAATCCATTCGTAGACGTAGTGACACCTTATTATGATCAATCCATTCGCAGACGTAGTGACACCTTATTATGATCAATCCATTCGTAGACGTAGTGACACCTCATTATGAACTGCGATGCATCAATATGTTCTAAATAACCCTATGAGAAAGAAATGAGTCTCGTGTAATGGGGCATCTGAATCGACCTTTAAATCATCTGCAGCAAAAATGTGCGACAGCCCCATCGCGTTTTTGTAAAAAAAAAAAAGTAATTGTCGTTATACGTGGTTATTCTATAAAGAACTCCTCAACTGTGCTCTGATTGTTTTGATCAATTCGTGGAAAGTTACTTTCACTCGCCTTCAATTTTCATCGATACATTTTGCTCCTCGTTTCACAGAATGAACTCTTTGCGCCCTTTATATCGCTTTCTTCCCCATGCCCAGATGTAGGGTAGAGCTTGTTTATTTTTATGCTTCACAGTGTTTTTCTCACCTTTTGCGCCGCGCGACGAGAAATCTCGTTGTGCAAAAGTTTAAATTAGTTCCATCCCCCCCTCCCCCCCTCCCCACGTCCCTGCGTCCACTCTCTCGATGCTCCAACTCCTGACAACCATCTGAAGCAAAGCAAGGATCGCTGCAATTGGAATTAAGTATTTCGTAACGCCTCCTGTGCAGTGCGGTAAGGGATTAAGGGCGATACTCAATGTCGGCCGCCCGCACTCATTTATATTGCAATATAGTGTTCGGTGTTCTCGGGTCGGCGCACAGTGGAACGAGTAAATTGGAGGAGTTGGACATGAAGTATATAAATTAAAATAAAAAAAAAATCGAATGCTTTCAAGGTTAAAAAACAAACTGTAAAGGGTGGTAAGTGAATAAAATATTATAATAAAACCAATGGAACCACTTTCAAACTTCTTCGTTGCTTATTTATAAACAAAGATATGCGCATTCAAAGTTGGAACGCCAAGTCCGGTCTCTCCAGGGCTGCCGTTTTGCGTATAATCAATGCTATTTTTCAATTCACCGATGATTCCACCGGTAGAGCAAAGATTGCACAGTTCAGTTCAGTGCATGACTGTGTAATAAACTAAAATACTGGCATCTGTAATCCTTTCTCAACCGGTGGAGTCGTCGATGACTTTAAAAACTTGCGGATATTTTAATTAATCAACGGAGTTTCCGCCGATTAAGGATATTACAGATCAAAGTATTTTCGTGCATTACAGTTAGAGTCCCTGTATATCAAAGAGTCTCGACACGTGAAGAAGAAATCGAAGGAGGCGTTCACTCTGATTGGTTCGGTTCACCGAGAAGGCGTGTACGTCTCCTCGTAGGGGTGTTTTAACGGTTCTCTAATGGAGAATAACACAGAACGCCTCCTTGAGCTCCGTGAAAGCCTAAAATCTAGCAGCCAATCAGAATCTATACCCCGTATGGCGAGACTCTTTGATATACAGGGACTCTAATTACAGTCATGCACTGAACTGAACTGTGTAATCTTTTCTCAAGCGGTGGAATCATCGGTGAATAGAAAAATAGCATTGATTATACGCAAAACGGCAGCGTTGGGTCTCTCGCATGGACTCGCTCCACTGTGCGACGCACGGCACTCGGTCGCCTTACTCTACCGCATGACTATGAGACAACCCCCCCCCCCCCCCCCCCCCCCCCCCCCCCAAGTCAAATAATTTCAACAATCTCCTGGGGATGCAAAACCTGTTGACCGTTTTTTTTTTTTTTTGTTTTTTTTTTAACATTGTTGAAAATGTTTTTTTTTTTTTTTTTTTTTTTTTTATCATTGTGAACTCAGTGTAAATCAGATGTGACCTCAGTTGCTCGTCCCAACAACACACAAATCAATCTTATCCTGCGGGTTAAGTCATTGCCTATGAGAAAATGAGACCATCTTGTCCCTCCCCTTCCCCTCCAAGACGTGTGTGTCCCCCTATCGTGGAAGAGTTTGGGAATGCATGAGTAATTATATTTGGGGAAATTATGAATGAAAAATAATTGACAACAAATAAGTTGTCCGAATGAGGAAAAAAACGATTACTGAAAACTCTGAAGTGAAAGTTCTAACCCTTTCATGCACGCATTTTGGGATTTGAGTTTTTTTGAGATTTATTTAGACCGTTCGAAAGTGGACAGTTTTTTAAGAACTTTGATGGGTCACGCAACTTTTTGAAAAATGTCCATTTAAATTCAATTGAATCACATGTTACATAAAATGGTACACATGTGTACCACTATCCAAGAAAGGGTTAAAGAAAACTATAGTAATAGGTACTTGATGAGCTGAGACATGGGCGCCCGCAGCGGGGGGCAAGGGGGGGGGGGCTCTTGCCCCCCCTGGAATTCAAAACACTCATAATTTCAAGAAGAAAAATGAAAAGACCAAAAGAAAACGAAATGTGAATCAAAGGAGTAATAGTTGACGAACTTTATTATTAGTTTATTTTGTAATTTTAACTCACTTTTTGCAAGGAATAGTAGAGTTGTAGAGTTTTCTTACTATTATTATCATCTGTTGTCCCTTTCTTCACATTATCAAACACGTCAAAATTATTATTATGGTACAATTATTGTACACTCTTTGGATAAGAAAAAAAAGTTTTTCCTTTTTCCTCGGCGTGGGGGGGAGGGGTTTACCTACACCTTTCATCGAGGTTCAACATTTTGCCCCCCCCCCCCTTGCAATTTTTCTGCGGGCGCCCATGCGCTGAGAACAATGGTGTCTTTGGTTTTTTTTCCTAAAAGACCCGGATTTGGAAATACAGCCACATAAAGTTGCAAAAAAGTGGGTGTAGTAACGTCACTACGCGGAATTCCTATTTAACACAATGTATTTTGGACCAAAATTTCATCTTCTCCGGAACAAATGGACTTAATTAGAAACCAAAGGCATCTTTGATCTCAGCTCATCAGGTACTTTCATTTTCTCTATTAAAAACATAAAATGTCAAACCCTTGCAACTGCCCCATTAAAAACGATCCTTAATCAACGAGCTATAACTTCAGAGTGGCAAATCAAGGAACACTGTTCACTGGTTCACGGTTGTCATCTACGGCGCCGCCATCTTGCCGTAAAAATCGATTTTTAGGTTAAATTTTGTTGGTCATTTCCGGTCGTTTCGTAAACAAACTCGGGCAACGACCAATGAGCTATAACTTTAGAGTGGCAGCGGATTGGTCCACCTTGTGCCACACAGGGTAGAAGGAATCCCGGGAAAAAGCGGAATTTGGACGGCAGATTCCAAGGTTTGAGGTTAAGTTTTGTAGGTCGTTTCCAAGTCGTTTCCGGCGATGCCCGAGTTTGTTTACGGAACGACCGGAAACTACCTACAAAATTTAACCTCAAAATCGATTTTTACGGCAAGATGGCGCGGGTGGCGCCCTAGGTGACAACAATGAACCAGCGGAACGTTCCTTGATCTGCCACTCTAAAGTTATAGCTCATTGGCAACGACCTACAAAATTTAACGTCAAACCTTGGAATCTGAGGTCCCAATTCCGCTTTTTTCCGGGATTCTTTCTACCCAGTGTGTCACAAGGTGAACCAATCCGCTGCCACTCTAAAGTTATAGCTCCTTGTCCTTAATATGGTTCAAAGAGAGTTCAGCTAAATCAAGATAGAAATACAACATCTCAACATTTGATGCTCGTAAATCTCCTGTTCAGAATTAAAATACATTTTTACATACATCAGGCAATGACGGCAAAAAGTGTTTCGCAACAAAGTTAAGGACGCCTTTGTTAAGCCCACTGCTGTTACTGCTGTTAGTGACAAACCTTCCTCGTATATTACTTATACGAATTCAATTCCGTTGCATGTAATTGAAAAAAAAAATCCCGTTTTCGTTTCATACAGTATTTGTATTATCTACTTCTCCTTATTTATACTTTGAATACCTGCTGATTTGACTCGCGTCTCTTTTCTCTTCTTTGCGGTCGTCATTTTTTCCCGAGAGGTACTTTCAACTTCGTGAAAATCGTATCAAAATATGACATGTAATTTATCGAGTCGTCTACGCTCCCTCCCTTTCTTCTCTACCGCGATTCCTCAATATCCTTAGAAATTCAATTTCTGCTGGATTCTTTTATTTTGCTACCGATTCAATTCTTCATCATTGAATTCAACGATTCTTCTAAATTTAAACGAATTCAAAGTTTCATGATGCTTCCCGAAGCCGCCGTCAACAGCGTCAACTCGAAAATAAATGCAACGAAGAAACGAAACTCGGAACGAATAAGGAAAATATCGAAAAAGGAATCGTTATTTATTGAATTCTTAAATAAAATCGGTTCGCGGTCCGGTTCGTGTCGACGGGGACAATGGGTTCGCTTTGAGCCGGTTCAACATGCAAAGCAAATGTGTTGTTTTTGTTTTACGTCACACATAATCTATGTATCGGGTTACCTGAAAAATAATAGACTGAGAGGAGTTGATGTAATGGGTCTGTTGCAAACTTTTGCTTCAGCGCTATAGAGTGTTCAATCTGATGTAAAATCGCGTGAAAAGTCCATTGGTGGCATCAGAAAGTCATAAAATGCAGTATGAAACTCACGAGAGACGTTTAATGAAATCCAAGATGGCGGTAAAATATCGAGCGACCTGTATGCATGCACCACGAACATCCAAGGATAGCCAACCTCACAATATCGATCACACCCAATCACAACGTAAATAAACACATAACCTCTGAAGCTGTGAGGTTGTCAACGTTGGCAATCCTTGGCTGTTAAAGGTGCATGCATACAGATTGCTCGATATTTTACCGCCATCTTGGATTTCATTAAACGTTTCTTGTGAGTTTATTATCGCATTTCATGACTTTCTGATGCCACCAATGGACTTTTCGGGCGATTTTACATACGACGAAACACTCTTTATCGTTGTAGCAAAAGTTTGCAACAGACCCATTATCAGGATGGAATTCTTTGATTGATTGACTCATTAAAACATTTGAGTTGAAGTAAATTAAAGGATAGTTGCCCGTAGCAAAGTAAAACGAATGGGTGAATGGTGATAAAATACTTTTTTTTAATCATGAATTTCCTCCACCGATATTTTAGAATTCTAGTACCAACATTGTAAACAGGTAATGAAAAAAAAGTAATCCTTAGCCGAGGAGAACCATAAAACAAGCTTTGCTGATTTTTAGTGCTTCGTCTAATTTTCGAAATGTTTTCATCAGTCATAAAATTCAAACTCGGGAAGGTTGAAATGACAGATAGACGAGCTAGATAGTGTTAATGCCGGTATAATAATGTAAAGTGTCTTACCCCTAGTTGATGGCTTCGTGAGGGTGATTTGTTTCTTTTTCATTATTTTTCTGAATTTCATAAATCTCCCTGAAATTACTGCTGAGCTAAAAACTCCCCGTGCTCCATGTCGTAATCTGTACGAAACACGGACTTCCATAATTCCGAAATCGCATATGGATTACGGAACTCTCAGGGATTTTTATGAGAATGTAATGGATATGCATTTCTGTAGAAATCCATGCCGCATGCTTCATATTAGGAATTGGGCACGGAAACTGCATTGGACATAATTAGAAGGAAGTGTTACTAATTGTCCGACTCAGTAGCGTAGAGTACAATTCAGCAGCGTTGTATTTTGTCCATTTAAACCCACGATAAAGGTCGAATAATTAGGTTTTCGGTGAACATCGTAAAATCCGACTTTTTACATGGGGTTTAAATTGCGACGAAGTGGAACGTTGACTATAATTGCACATTAGATCACTCAACTAATGTATTCTAATTACGAAAAGAGAGTCTCTGCATAAGAATGCAAGTGAAACTACGGGCGCCGCCATTGGATGCGTTTTTGCACATTAGTTCACATTCTAAGGGCCGTTGATGTGTTTTGGTCCACTGCAAAGATTACAGTGCTGTATAGTTCCTAATGGTGTGGTCTTTCACTGCTTTTATTGCTCGACTTCTATTCACGCTTTCAAAGATTCTTTAGGGAAATATAGACTTTCGTGAGTTGCGTCACGATTAAAATCAACAAGTTCATCGAAAATCAACTCTTTCATCCGTAAAACACCGTTGGACGCCTTAGTTTTTAGGTGTTTAAGATTAGGTTGTACAAGAATGTGCAAAAACGCATCCAATATTGCGGCGCTCGTAGAGTCTAAAACGCATGTCCAACCAGAATTTGACTTCCCTACTGTCTGAACTCTCTACTTACAGGGACTCTAATATTACGCTTGGGCGCGGAATTCGTTTTAATTCCCAGCGATTCTTTATCTGATGGAATACCGGAGGCTTGAAAAAAAAAGAACAAAAAAAAAAAAAAACATCTTGATTTTGACCGAAGGTTATGACTCGGTCTTTTTTCAACTTAATATTCTCCGAAAAAAATTGGAATTAAACAGGAGTTTAAATCACTATTTGATTAAGTTATTTTGTTTGTTTGATCCCCCCTCCCCCCTGCTCCAAAAACAATTTTGACACAAAGAAATTACTTTCAAAATTCGCTACCTCGGAGGCGAAAAAAGGGATGCAAAGAAACTGTTTCCTCTGAGTAAGGAGGTACTCAATAGGCTCCCGCTTACGACCCACTTCATTATACTTTACTCGTTGCGGCAGCCAACACTCAAACCGCAGAGCCACGGCATGATCACAAACGCTGCGGCAACGAAAAAGTTGATTTCAAAAATATTAGCCGAAGAAATTTTATTTCAGCGGTTTTTGAGGCTTCTCTGCTTGGTTTTAAGGTTGCACAAATTTACTTTGCATCCCATCATAAGATGAGAAAATCATTCCTCGCGAGCTCAGTTAGGAGAAGCAACAAAGTGTAAAAAGTCAAAGGGTGAAAGTCGCAAGAGAATTATTCAAAACTTGAGGAGATCCAAAGAAAAGGGGCGAGACGGGATCGGGAGTAGCGCTTAAAGAATAAAAGTTGAGGCGCTCGGATCAAATGGAGGGGGGCTGATGAAAGTGGTGGGAGGGGGAGGGAGGGGAGGGGAGGGGAGGATGGGGATGCAATCTACTCGTCACTGGCCGGAGGGAGACGTTCCGGAAAGGGTGGTGGGGGGTGAAAGGCTCCCTAATAGACTCTCAGTCGTAAACAGCGTAATTACTCCACTTTTGAGCAACGATGAATCCCCTCCCCGGCCTCCTCAAGCCATTCAGTTTTACTTCAGCAAAAGCCGCTTCAATTTCACGCGCCACGCTTCGGCAGAGTATCTGCCGAGGGACTGAACATTTACCATCACCCGCACCCGCTGCCGACTCAATGCATTTGCATATGTGACCTGATCTGCCACAAAACACTGATGTGAGAAACGTACAAGAATGTTGAGAACATATGCCCTCTCCGGAGATGCGATGACTGTCACTGGAATTCTGGTTACAGCCACCGGATGACCATAGTTCTTTCGACAAGAATTCCGGTTACTTTAGCAAGAATTCTATCGCGAAGGTGATTCCAGGCGAAACTTTTTCAGATTTTAATCCGCCATTCCTGATAAAACTGAATACTAAAGGTAACCTGAAATTGTTTCAATTGACACCTAAATTAGGTGATATCACCAAGCATTGTTGGGATATCACCTTTGTCTTCTTGATCTTTGGTGCTCAGTTTTGCCAGGAACTAGTCACTTTTGGGGAGAGTTGTATTTTTGGCATTTTTAATTGAAAGCAAAGAAAACATACAAAATCGAAGAACGTTAGAATCTTTGTAATTTTTATGGATTTTTTTAGCCCAAAATGAGCAAAATTGGTTGAAAACATAAGCCGTAATTCATGAAATGCAGTGAGTGCAAGTGATAATATGTCCATCTGCCTCACTCGCACTCATTGAGGCTTACGGGAATTTTCCCATTGCTTAATTTCCGGCGTTAATGTTGAGCATTTCAGCTTGAAACTTTCAAGTTTCAGGATATCTTAAGTATGCTCGCAGGAGCTGACATTCATTAAATTCGTACTTTTTGCGTAAATTCGTCAATTTTAACCAAAAACTATTAACTTTAACTTTTTACGTTTTTTCTACGGTTCGAACGAATCTACTCTGGAAGCATCTTAACCCTTTAAGGACCAGGTTAGTTCAAGAGAACGCCACTCCTCCGTTTATAAATGGAAGGTAGTTAACTGTTAGTACTTGATGGAGTTGGAATTGCCTATACGACGGATTGAAGGCGCCTGGCGAGACCTTATCTATTGTAGTGCGCCTATCTATATTCGTGTTTATCCAAAATGAAGACTGAATCAATGTGAAATAGACTAGAGGAGAAAAACGATTATACTCGGGCTTGGCCCATAAAACTCTCTAGAACGGAATCCCAATTGAATTCACAGGAATATTTTTCTCAGTGAAGAGTTCCCTTTTTTGTGATTTACGTCCAGAGCCACACCTCATGGGATAAAATTCTGATGGCACAACAAAACATATCTCATATTTTTAATGATTATAGTAAAATTTGAACAAAGGACTTGAACTTGTAAACAAATCGAGAAAAAGTGACACACCGGTAACATTTTAAGAAAATGGAGAATGCAGAAGGCATTGTGTTGGACACTTGTTTTTTGTTTTGTTTTTTTCTTTTTTTTTCTTGTTTTTGTTTGTTTTTTGTTTTCAATAAGTGAAGACAAACTACCGAAGAAATGGGTTAAAGCTATAATAGTGCAGTTGACGTAAAAAATATGGTGGGGTTGTGGGGGGGAGGGAGGGAGTTAAATGAAGACCACTTCGTGGTATCCTCATTAGGAGCTGTTCCCTTCTGGCACTTGAAAGAACTTTGTGGAGGGTATTAATTATTAACTTTGATCTCTTTCGCCACCGGATTAATTGACTGCTAACAGGATCGATGAAATCGTACAAGCATCTTGATGGTCACTGCAAGGAACTTTTTGAAGTGCACTAATTATGAACTTTGACCCCTATTTCCACCAAAGCGAAATGAATGGGGTAAAAAAAAAAAAAAAAAAAAAATTGTAAGTAATTGAAAAATGGTTATAACTTTTGAACAAATAAGAATAAATAAAATAAAATTAAATTAAATAGGACTCGGTATGTGCCATCCTTCATATTTTAGAGGAACTAATTTGTTGAGGAGTAGGGACGCTGCGCTGTAGGCATGAAAACATATACACATAGGGGAGACAGTGAGCTCACAGAGTCTGTCAAGTTTTAGGAATACTTCTGGATTCACAACATTTAATATGAAAATCACAATTTCCAACACCCTTTCTCGATTTTTATAATGTCAATATTTGTGAACAATTATATTTGACTAGCAACCGTATGGATGGAAATACAATTTAATATTCATTTCAATTCTAGGGTTGCACGCTGAAAAATTGTCATTTTTAAAAGCTCCAAAATGAGCTATTGGTCGATAGTTTTTTTCAAGCTTGAAATTTCCGACTCTTGTGAGTATCCTCTATCACCTTACAAGACGAGTGGGACCGAGTTCCGATGTTGGAATTGAATGTATTGACCAATTTGTTCGAGTTACAATTTCAAATAATCTTGATGGAGAACTCGATTTTCCTAATGTTCTGTTTGTTTCCTTGTTGGGAGGGTGATACGTAATAAACATAGAAAAAAGAAGACTACGAATGATAAAGTTCAAACGTGAACAGAGGAACTATTTCGCAATATTAACAAACTTTTCGTAAAAAAATTAGCCAAAAAAGTCAAGAAAATAGTTTCGATCTCTTTTTATCGGTGAAAATACTTTTTTTTATCAAAATTATTGCCAATTTTATTCCAAAATAAATGGCAGAGAAAGTTTTTGGAGATCAATTTTTTGAAAATTGGTCCTTTGTGAACTTTGATGACTGTCCATAATTATTTAATGAATAATTTGACTGAATAATTTGACATCACTTTTTTCGAGTCATTTTTGCTTTTGTCCGTTTTCTAAAGGCCTTTTTTGACATTATGATCGGGGTTACTATGTGAGATCTTGAAAATTCTTTACGACTAGTTTTGATCCGTCGCGTCGCGACGTTGTTATGTCATTACCAGGTCAACTTAAAGTTAGACTTAAAGTGAAATGTGTACCCTATAATAAGCAGATTCTTCTGTAAGCTGATACTAGTGAACATAAATTTTTAAACTTGCAGTATGTGGTTGTTTCGACCGTTATGGACCTCCAAGCCGATTTTTTTGGAACTACACAGATGGGTTGACTGTTCTCAGTGGGCTAAATGAAATGGATATATTTTATCGCGGTCAGTTAATTTAGTGAACTTTGAATTTTTGATACAACTCAAATGGTTATTTATTAATTTTCTTCGGTAAAAATTTATTTATATTTTCAAAAATTAAACTTATTATATGAAAGGAATGAAATAATTAATATTAATCGGATTGCCTTTTTCTCGATGAATCACACTTTATATTTTTAATTTAATAACAATTTCATTACCTAAACCCATATCTTTATTCTATGATCTGTCTGCTGCAGTAATCTCCAAAAAAGTATATTAAACTCTTTAAACAAACTTGTTACAAACCAGTATTGCTTATTGTGGATTTACTATTGAAGTACGTAGCCTATTTTTGTTCAAAATCTGTCCGTTCAACAAGAACCAGTTTTCCAATCTGATTTTGATGCCATATGAATGTATGATGATACCTTCCATTCGCTAACTTTCCTTTGTTTGCTTTATTCGATGGTTGCTGAGCTAGCTTCTAAGTTGATACCACACGACCCATCACCTCTGTACAAATAGTAGTAGCCCTGGAACATTTGAGAATATATGTTGTAAGAAAAACCCTGTTTTCTTTCGCAATATGCTACTTCAATAGTCGGTAAATGTTCGAATCATCAGTGAAACCGGTGCCTTATTTACAGACACTATATTTTAGATACCAAAGAAAGATTCATGAAATAATAGCAAAATAACCATAATCTTCTTGAAAAAAAAATGAGATGAAGAAATTGAAAAATTGTAAATAATTTTTGGAGGAGTAGACTACTACACAAGAAATACACAAAGCAAAGGAAAGCTTCTAATATCAAGATGAAACTTAAAAAATGCATGATTCCAATGACATACAAGATATATAACGCCTCTTTATCTTTTTTGAAGATAAGTAACTGACTGGGGAATAAATGGAATTCCTCCTAAATTCAGTTTCACGAATAAAAAATAGAGAATTTCGCATCTTCATTGTCCACAGTTGATCCTACATACCAACAAAATGGTATTTGTCAATACGAGTAAATATTTTCACTGATTTAGATTACTATCGAAAATGTCACTTACCTTATCACCAAATCTTTCGGACCAACTGTTCTTTGCAACCCAGAATGGAAGCTTCTTCTTTTTATTTCCTTCTTTGAAAACTGCAAAAATGTAGATTTTATTTTATTTATCATAGAACTTAAACTGACTTCAAAATTTCCGACTCTTCCTAGAGTATCTGTGTGATATTTCTCCAATTTAAAGGAGGTTCCAAAGATTTACTCCATTATTTGAGCGTATTATTTTCAGTATTTGAGAGTATTTTTGAAACCAATAAAAACTTCTTCAGTATTCAAGGGCATTGAAACAATCGTCTGATAATATCCTCTCATCATCGGTTTGACATCCGAGTTTAGGAGGTAATATTTGCCTTTCTTTAGACGAGCTTAGGAGTTCAGTCATTTTGAATACTGAGGACTGAGGGGAAAGCTCATACAAAATCCTAAGTAGTTATCTAATTTCAATCCATGTCAAATTCTGATTTGCTCAATGCTCATTCACTACTCTTAATAGAATATTTACTCTCGTATACTATGGGTGCTAAATTATCATTGCTGGTTATTATGTAAAGGGGATTGAGGCCACGTGTGAACAATTCCTTAAATTGACACTTAATGCTATTCACTAAGCTTGTGAAGCACTGCTTACCTTCTACCCTGAAATGTGAATATCATCAAATTTATTTCCATGAATACGTCCCATGGATTCTCCTTATCAATATTTTCCACCAATATACTGAGTTCTCATGAACGGCTCCCATGAATGGTTCTCATGGCTGGTTCTCATGAATAGTTCTCATCAATGGTTCTCATGAGTTCTCGAGGTTGAATGTGTTTTCATTTACAGTTTTAAAGGTTTTTTTTCTGGGGGAGAAAAAAGACTGGTGACTTACCTTTGACTCCATAACCGACAAGAGTAATACCATGATTGAGATCGTCTTCTTTCTTGCTACAAATACTTTCGGGGGGATGAGCGATTCCTGACTTGTAGCCCTGAATGAAGTCAAACGTTTTTAATAATAAATACTGTTCATTCAAAGAACGAAATTTTGTTGATGTAATTCAGTTTATCGAAATTTAACAAAGAAGATATTTAAAAATACACCTTTCTCTTGGGAGTTTATTACTCTTTTTGTCACCCCAAACTTTCTCAAATGCACACCCGAGTAACATCATGGCATCCTTTAAATTTGTTTAACACCAACACGGTTTTAAATCCATCTGAAAAGTTTGTATAGTCGGTTTTTCCTCTTCATAGCTCTTTACATTAATTTTTTTACTATAAATTGAGCTGTTTGAAGCCATACTTTGGGCTTGAATGACAATTTTACGAGGATAGCAGGGTTTTCATAGCAGCATCTTTTAAGTTCTATCACAGAGAGAAAAAAAAATTATCGGTTGGATTACAAAGTTGGATTCAGTATCGTATTTGAAGTATCCTCCATTTTTACCCACTCAAAGCTTAAATTTTGCTGCAGCACCCCTAAACATTGTTTGAGTTTTAGTTATTGAATTTATAGAATATGCATAGGTTATATTGGCATCTGATCTTAGGCACTCATCGATCATTATCTTCATAACACGAAATAACATCTAATATATTAATGATGACTATAAAAAAAATAAACGTACAAAATGTTTGGAACGATGTCCTAAGTTGTTTGTTTCTCATTTTTGGACTTACGAATAGCTGTTTAGCTTATTTATACTAGGCATAACTCGTCATCTAAGTTGTTTTCAATAAATTTTAGTGGGCTGGGTAACATTGTTTTAGATACTTACCCACATCCCGTTGGCATCGAGTGCAACAGAAACCGGACCGTAGCTGTGCAAGTAAGCTGCAATTTTCTTTTCATCCCTTGGTAATGAGACGACGGAGTTCACCTTGAGGATGGCCGCCGATTTATTGAAGGCGCAGGTTCCGTCCCTATACGTGTAAGGATAGTCAGAGCTTCTCTCAAGACCGCCCGCATCACGAACATACTCGCATGCAAAAGTCATCCAGCCTCCCTCGCAGCCAAAGGATTTCTTATCGCAGTCAACGATCTCTGTAAATTCAGCAAAGTTTTGGTGCAATGAGTTTAGCTCTGAAAAACTTAACGCTTTCCTTAAACATCATCATTGGCCCGGCTCAGTCATTATATTGTTTTTTGTTTTGTTTTTTTTTTTACCTCTTAAAGTGGATAGCTCTGAAACTCAGTAGTTTGCCTTTTGTAAGTACATAATACAAAAAGAAAAGTGAGGTCCCATAATTATAAGGTTGAGATGACTCACTAATGTTTCAATCCTGTTATAAAACGAAATTTATGTCCCGGTTTGTTTACTGTTCTTCTATATTTACGCATTTTTATACGATGGATCTCTTGCAAGTTCTTCTTGAGATGAAGGAAATGTGGACTCTTAAGTGGCGAAAGTACAAATGTGTCACTAAAAACCTCCACTTATTTACCCCTTAACCTCCTTTTGAAAATAAGAAAAACTTTCAAGCTCGTGAATTTAAAGTTATTGCGGCAGAAGTACAACGAGGATAGCCTTGCTTAATAATGCACTCTCTTGATAATTGCGCAGAGAAGATTTACAGAATAGAAGATTGGTGGGCTAGACAATGTATATCGATTGTCAGTATTGAAAAATAGACGAATTGGATGTGTAGGTGGGACTACTCCGAGTGTGCCTGCGTAAAATCGCCATTTCTAATGGTCATTTAAGGCTTTTACTAAGCTATGAGTACATTTAGAAGGTTTCTAATGCAACACCGTTCTTGCTTTGAGCTTTGCCTTAGACTTTACTTATCATTCATGATTATATCGAGAACCTGAAGATTTAACCGTAATGTTTGAACTTACGTTGCTCAGAAAAAAGTTCCATTTGTTTGTGTTTGATGTAGTAGAGACCTTCCAAGTTAGCAACTGCTGAAAATGCCCAACAAGAACCGCAACCTCCCTGAAAATTAAATAAAACGAGTCGTGAGAATAGTGAAAATAGATAATCATTGTTGAAATTGAGATACGGTCTAAATTAGAGATACATATTTTTGACGCCCAAGTGAGTGATAAGAATGTCTTTATTAACGTAAAATTCATGGACAGACTTAGGGCAAGCAAGTCATAACTTTTATTGAATAAAACTAAACAAAGCTCGCAAATGAATGGTTTTAACAAAAAAAAATGCACCTGAAATGATCAGAAGATATTTAAATATCAAGAAACAAACAAAAACAGGATCGAATTTTCAGGGTTCCATTAATTGACGAATGAAGGCTTTCGTCCATATCGACTCACCAGCTTTCAAAGTTTTCTTCATTTTTGAAAAAATTAAAGAACCCCTGTCTTCTGCCACAGTTTTAAACCACGGTAACTTAGGAGTGAACAACAGTTATTTTCGATATGTGTTTTTTCTACCCAAGACCTGAAGATGGAATCTTATTCTGAAATGGCCATAGTCGTTCTACCCAAGACCTGAAGAGTGAAGATGGAATCTTATTCTGAAATGGCCATAGTCGTCTAAACCGATTATAAACTAAGGAAATCAGGTATATAATACAATCCAACTATTGAATATGTGTTTTTTCTACCCAAGACCTGAAGATGGAATCTTACTCTGAAATGGCCATAGTCGTCTAAACCGATTATAAACTAAAGAAATCAGGTATATAATACAATCCAACTATTGAATCTAATTAAACCTGATCATGAAATTTACTCATTTATCATCAGTTATTTAACCATCTTACGTTTGCGTTCAATTTAATTAAACCCAATTTGCATTCAGTACATTTTGTGACTTAACCAACCTGATACTTAATCGGAGATACGGCTCCTTTCTCTCGCCAGTCCCAATCTGTTGGTATCTTTTTATTCAGATCTTTCTTGTTGTAAGGCTTTCCTGGTCTTGGGCCTGCTGGTCGCTTCAAACCCATGAATTTTTCTTTGAATTCCTCAACTTTAAAAGAAGAAAATATTTAGTTTATACAAGTAAAACACTTCTATTTACCATCAAGAATACTCAAAAAATTAGCTATTTTCTTTTCCTCAAATTAGCAGAGATTTCAAGCTGCAATTGCGCAATGCCTCACTGTTCAACACATATTTTGTGTCTCCAATGTTCTGACTGTTTCTGGGTCTATTTGGCGCGCTGATTCCGGATATGGCCTCCGTTTGGCGGTATCAGCTCTAGTTTTGAAGATAAAGGGCCGACAAGGGCCAAAAAAAGCACTAAATGCGCTTAAAAATTGTTTTTTTTTTCTTTTCAACCAAATCAAAATTGATGCTGGAAGCAAAAAAATAATAATTTGGTCTTGTTTGTCATAAAATTTTAGTGAAAAAATGTGCAAAGCAAATTTTTCGTTGAAGTCACCCTTGCAAAAATCCAGATCGAACTTTTAAACCCACAGAATCGGCCGATTTCACTCCCAATGGGGCAGTTGCAAGGGTCTGACATTTTGTGTTTTTTATAAAGAAATTGATAGTACTCGATGAGCTGAGAACAATGATGCCTTTGGTTTTTTCCTAGGTGTCTCGGTTTCGGAGATACAACGGTGTAAAGTTGTAAAAAATCGGGTGTGTAGTGACGTCACTACGCGGAATTCCCATTTAAAACAATGTATTTTAGGCGAAAATCTCATCTACGGAACAATGGGACTTAAGTAGAAACCAAAGGCATCTTTGTTCTCAGCTCATCAAGTACTTTAATTTTCTTTACAAAAAACACAACCTTTCAGACCCTTGCAACTGCCCCATTCGGCCTTTTCTAGTCTTTCGAGCAATGGCGTAGCTTGCAATTTGGCAATGTTGTGCTGTGTTCATTTAAATCCATGTAAAAGTTCTAATGTGAAGGTACTCACCAAATACTCAATCGTTCGATCTTTCTCATAGGTTTCAACGGACGAGTTTGCAACGTTGCCAAAAAAAAAAAAAAACTAAAAAAACGTCGACTAAAAAAAAACTGCAAGTTCAACGTTGCGGTTCTTCCATTTAAACTCATGAAAAACATTGAATTATTGGGTGTTTGGTGAGTATCTTCGCATTCGACATTTTACATAGGTTTAAATGGACACAGCACAACATTGCCAAATTGCAAGCTACACCATTGCTCGAAAGACTGGAAAAGGCCGAATTGGGGTTGAATTCGGCCGATTCTGTGGGTTCAAAAGTTCGAGCTGGATTTTCGCGGATAAGGGTGACTTCAACGAAAAATTTGCTTTGCACATTTTTTAACTGAAATTTTATGAGGAACAAGACCAAATTATTATTTTTTCGCTTCTAGTAATTATTTTGATTTGTTTGAAAAAAAAAAACAATTTTTAAGCGCATTTGGTGCCTTTTTTCGCCCTTATAGGCCCCTTATCTTCATAACTAGAGCTGATGCGGCCAAACGGAGGCTATATTTGGAATCAGCGCACCAAACAGACCCAGAAACAGTCGAAATATTGGAGGCACCAGAATTTTTTTTTTTTTTTACCTGTGATCAAAAGCGAGAGGGAGAGAGGGAGAGAGAAACTGGATGTTCTCTCTCTTTAGGGAATCAAAATGAAGTTAATTAGATCATTGCCATAAAGAAACCGAAGAGAGCTATTCATTTTCCTCTTCCTGTTTAACTCGCTCCTGATCTAAATCTAACGCAGTCTTTCTCTTGGATAAATAATGCTTTCGTAGCGTATATTTTGCAGCAGTATTTCAAAACCCTAGTTTTAGATCCCTCTCAACCAATTCACGCATCGTTCATGATATGGTTTTCAAGTCTCGCAAAACTCTGTGACCAAATGTTTACGTTCGAAAAATGTGATCTACCAAAGTGACCATCAAATGATCTCCGTTTCGTGTGGCCTCTTGTCATTAACTTTGACATTCAAGTGAGCGTATGCAAAGGTGATAGTGCATCATACCTACTTGATTCAACCTGACAGATTAAAGTAACAATCACAACTGCAAGAATGAAATTCTTTTCAACAAAATCCCTCTAAATGAAACAAAGATACTTGAGTTGGCAGAAATAGATGCAATGGTATCGAGACTGCAACAACACTTCGAAAATAGTGAGATCACATAGCTGCAATGGTGGCCGCGTGATACATCAAATAAACACATTCATAAAATACGAAAGTGTTTGTTGTAATTTGATCAGTGGTATATTGTCATTTTAAACTTACACGTCCAGTCCGAGAAAGCATCAACGCCGTAAACAGCAGTTCCTCGGTCAGCTTTGTTCATTTCTGCGTACCTCCTTAGATTTTGAGCAAAGATACGCATTCTGTTTTGTCTCTCTATGGGAGACACGTAGACTTTGTTGAATCTGTCAACAAAACTCTCAAAACTAGCTTGAACAGCTTCAAATCCACCAACGGCGGAAAAAACGTCATTATCACCCTGAAATTACGGGAAACAGATAAGTGGAGTCTGAAGCATAATCTCAGTTAAAATGCAAATAATAAATATACGCTTAAAAACGCTTAGCTAGAAACACATGGAATTTGGGTACAAAAAGAATTGCCATAAATCAATCATATAGCCATAGATAGGGTCTATTCTGGTGGATGCAAAAAAACACTTGAAAATAAAAACCGCGGAAGTATAAAAATGTTCCTAAAATGACTCACAAACTCAATAGGTAAATGCGTTTAACAAAATCCCAAGATGGGGGTCAAATAATCCATTCACAATGGGAATCAGAAATTGCTATGCTGGAAAAAGTAATTCCTCCTGAGAAAGCTGCAATGGGGCTGTTGCACACTTTTGTTACAAGCAATTTAACGGTCGATTCTGGTATAAAAACCTCGAAAAATAACAATGGCAGCACTAAAAACTTCCGAAATCCACTCTTAAACTCAATAAATGATTTTATTTACGAGGGCGTAATGGTGGCCGAGGGCAGTAACAATTGGAGATTCCTATCTTAATTTCGCCACTCTTTTTTTGCTGACAAGGATGATTCACAGAGTAATTAGTCATCAGAGTGATGATCCACATCCAATGAATGGTACCGCAATACCTAGTGACACCGGTGTCAAAAAGAAGTCGTCTCTTATTGGCCACTTCTTGATGGAGTTACAGTATTGTTAGATGGGAATCTCCCATTGTTACTACCCTCAGCCACCATTACACCCGCGCAAATAAAAGCGTTTATCGAGTTTAGGAGTGGATTTCGGAAGTTTTTAGTGCTGCCATCGTTATTTTGGGAGGTTTTTACACCTGAATCGACTATTAAATCGCTTATAGCAAAAGTGTGCAACAGCCTTATTAGATGGCACTCTCTCATTGTTACCCGCTCTTTTGACCGCAGTCTTAGATTTCTCTTGAAACGCCTTTCGTAGGTCCTGGAGTAGATTTTGAGTTTTTTTACAACGTTTGCCACAGACCTATTAAACTTGAATGAAGATACACAATCTTTAATTAACTTAAATTGACTCCTAAATTCAAGAGCGCATTATACTTTCTCAGTCCTAACCATCACCTGCTGCCACCGGTACCCTAAATTCTAATCAGACTTGAGTCTTTCCACTTGTGAAAAACATTGATGTTTGAGCGGGAAATTCAAAATGTCAATTAATCAGCAGATTACGTCAACAAACGTGAATCGTGTTTGTTTATGTTTATGTTATCGTGTTACACGATAGTTGTTTAAAGTGTTTCATTCTTGTAACGTGTCAATCGAAGAAAGTTATGTAAAATTCTAAAAATAATCAGTAGTTTAGTCACGTTTGTAGGTATTGTCTGTTTGCATGATAAGCCAATACGCTCATCTTTAAAATTTCCAACCAAATAGTTATTCAAAGTGAAAAGTGTCGGATAAGACCTTTTTTTGAATATAAATTAAACAATCTAACACGGATATTCTGAAATTTGCAGCATATATTAATTTCTTGTTGAATCTCATAACCAAGCGGCTAGTTTCGGACCAAATGCGCTCAATAAGCGGTCTTTCGTGGCTTGCTGAATACCAAAAGGCATCTGCGTCATCACAACCTCAGTTTCAAGTATATTTTAAATAAAATGGTACATTTAATGTGGATCAGAAGTGGATTCAGTTGATCCGTGTAAAATGAGACGCGAGATAGGAATGTCTAGAATACTTAGTAATCTCTCAACACAGTTTTATCCGGAGGAGAGAGTAAATATGAAAAATATCAACGAAAATAATTTCTTTGGAAATCTAAGTTGGAGCTTTCCTTCAAACCTGGGTATTCATTTTAAACTTTAAATTGGTCCGCTTTTTTTCTGATTCTCTTTTTTTTATTCCGGCTCATTAAAGTTGATGGTGGCTCGTACGAATCATGAATTACATCAGTGAGTCCTCAAAACAGAGCGGTGAACTTTAGTCAGTGCAGAAAGGTAATTTGTAAATTATTCAAACCATTAAATGAACTTACCGAAGGGTTTGCGTTATCCACGTCACTTGAAAAACTTGACACAAAATTTAAAAGTGTCAAAAACACCAGCGCAAAGAAAATCCTTAACCCTTTCATTTTCTCGCGCCAAATCAAAATTCAAACTGATTTGCGTCTTCGTTTTGAGTCAATATTTTATTCACCGCAATGAAAGCATCATCTCATAGAGATTTATCTAAGCCACTTGAGATTTTTTTTTTTTCAAAACTTCAAGCTGGTTTATCAAGAATGACCAGATTCTGTTCTTATGCACTCGAAAAGCTCATACATGTGTGTCAGCTTTTATACACCGCCCCTTTTAAGTCAATACTTTATCTATACGCAGAGAAGAGAGTAAATAGGTGAGAGCTGCTGAGACATTATGAATGAGCTAATAATTTTCTCAGAACAGTAAAACTCCCCCTTTATTTAATTTTTTGAAGATTATAACCTTCTCCGTACTATTTTGTAAAAAAAAAAAATTGAAGATAATATCTTATTAGTAATGATTACTACCGCGATCTGCGATGCATCACTTGGTAGAAGCAATTCAGAGAACCCTACCTCCGATAAAATAAGTTCTTCGTTTCATGGCTCGCCCATCCTAATCAAAGGTAAAATGACATCATTATACCCAAGCTATGTCTGAATGTGACCTTTGTGATATTCCTTGGCTGGACTAAAAACTTATCAAGAAATTAGAGGTGCCAGGTTTATGGTCTCAGATTCATGGTCCTCATGTGTATATTAGGGTCACACAAAGACTGGTGTTCCAGACGGTACCCGACTTTTTTTGAGACCAGAAAAGACATTTTGAGAAATAACTTTTCTTATGAGAGATGAAATTGTCAATATCGACAAAAGCACTCGACTGAGGATATAATTCGGGTCTCTCTCGTTGATTTACTTGACTGTCGAAATGTTGTCTTTGAGCAATCAAGAAACGCTTTACCCTCCACTCTCTTGATATTCTTTGTTTTCCTTGGATGGTAAGAATAAAATCCGTATCCGAGCTTTCTACAAAACGTTTATTCAACGCACGGCAAGCTTGCAGTTTTGAAAGATGATGGATCGAGCTCAGTGTATAATTTCAGAGCTTTTTCATCGTTTGAAACTCCAGTGTGCTTACTTTTTACAATTCAAGAGCAAATACTTGTGCACACGAAACTTGTTCAGATAAAGGTCTCAAAAGAAATCTATGCTCGGACGATTCCTTTCAGGTGCTCAAAAAAAAAGACTTGTCACGGGCATTCTGTTACAATATGATGTACAAGCACACACTTTAATTTTAAGACTCCAACGACGCGCGAATAGCGTATCAAATAAAGATTTCACTCTTCCACTCCTGAGTCTCTAACTTAAACTGACTGCTTGTAGTCATTCAATAAAAGTTCAAATTCCATAGATTATGGAGTTCAAAGTTCATAGTCAAAAGTTTTCGTTAGCAACCGGAAATTGATCATTATAGAAGAAGCTCTCTCCACTACGGTGGGTCTGTTGCGTACTTTTACTACAACAAATATAGAACCTCGATTCTTACGTAAAATTTGGCGGAAATAACGATGAGCTAATTAAAATTGTTCGAAAACCACACATTAACTCAGGAATCATTGCCATTCTTAACAGCCAGCACTCTACACAAGACACCATTTGCACGGACATTCTACGACAGGGACGGAACCACCGTGTTTACGTCATTAAACGACATCGTCACTACAAAACGATGACATTTCCTTCTAAATGGGTACATGAAATATTGGCTGTAATTGCTGTCTGGTCTTTTCTGCCTTATCAAAGATTACAAAATAATACATGAAATGTTCGCATCTAAACGAAAGATTCAAATATTTATAAATTCTGTTGATGTTTACTTAAATGCGGTGGTTCCGTCTATGCAGTTGTTGTTTGTCGGTGATAATATTGTCAAAAGCAGCGCGAGTCGTTTGAAATGAAAAAGATTCCCTGAGTTAATGCGTGGATTTTGAAAATGTTTAATGAACGCATCGTTATTTTCGCCAAAAAGTTAAAATGAATGAGTCAAATTGCTGTAGCAAAAGCACGCAACAAACCCATTATTTATTTTATAATGTAGTCTGTTTGAAGTAACCCAACGCATATGTTCTAGTGTAGTTCTTATTGCTTCCTGAAAAACGTTCATGGGCTTTCCAAATATTCTGTTTTTTCTCAAAATTTAGCACAAAGATGCGATCGAACGTTATTGATTGCTTTCTCTTAATAGATAAAAAAATAAACTTAGTCTGGTTATAAAGCTGAGTCATTCGAGAAAAATCACAGTTATTTCTGAGGTACAGAAAAAAAATTACTGTGCTCAAGTGAATTTGATAAGATTACCTGTATGCTATAAGAATGCCGGCGTAAAACACGATCCTGTTGAGATATGCGCGCGAATACTCATTCTGTGCTCGAAAAAGTAAACATTGAAGATATTGCTGTTGCTTGATCGAATTGGTAGGGTTGTCATATTGCTTGAAATCTTGCAATTTTTCAAAGACGAAATGGAAACTGTCGAAACAGATGCAATGTCACCTTAGGCAACATTGTCTGCCCTTTGAATTCTGTATTGGTGTTCAGAAGCAACTTAACCAAAGTTGGTTTTTGTATTATTCATTTGAACTGGACTTTCTATTGCAGGACTAAGAGGGGGGGGGGTAGACAGACCCAAGCTAGGTTTTTGTTTTACGATAAGTTGATAAGAATGGACAAAAATTATTTTCTTTCCAGATTTGTTTTACTGAAAGTATGGCAAAAACGGACATCATTTTGTATTACTACCACGTACAGGCGTAATATATTTTCGCTGAGGATTTGAGTGGGGTCGTACAGTTTTGATCCAGAATGATGTGACTGTTGATTTTTGGTCATTTTTCCGACAGTTGCATGTTCCTTAACCTTAAAGTGGGATGTAGTATAATAGTCGGTGAATTAAATAGTGTTAGTTGACTCCTTAAATTTTGACTCAGGTAGGTCACCAGCAATACTTGAATTCATTGTGATAAGTATTGCTGGCAGTGGGGTAGCGTGCAATTTGGCAACGTTGCAGTTCTTCCATTTGAACCCATGAAAAAGATCGAACTATTGGGTGTTCGGTGAACACCTTCGCATTCGACCTTTTACATTAGTTTAAATGGACACTGTACAACGTTGACAAACTGCACGCTACGCCACTGATTGCAGGTTGCCTACCTCATCTAAAATTTGAAGCACCGTCTAACATGTATCAATTCGCCGACTGTACATCAGGTCTCGAAGGGTTAAATAGTCTGCTGGTAATTACTCGCTTATTTTAAAGTCGGCATCCTCGCGATAGGGCCCAACCTTTCAGCGCGCGGTAAGTTTGTTCAGAACTTAGAGAAGGAAACTGAAAGTTAAAAGGCGAGAAACAAAACTGGAACCTCTTAACTCCTCGCTCCGAGTCAAACTCTCAGATGTGGGCAGCGTTGCCGCAGCTACTTGAGGCATTCCCACAAATTTATTCCTGAAACACTTCAAGAGTTAACGTAATCCTCTGAGGAGATGACAACCCGGCGACACAGCAGATGCAAGACCTGTCGACTCGCTTCATTCCTCTTCTTTTCCGACGGAAAATTTCAAAGCTTTAATTCGATTACCTCTTTTTGGGCTCTAGCTCAATAAACTCTCCGAAATTTTTAATTGGGTAATAACGTTCTAATCTTTGATCTAATTCCTCATTGCTACGATGCCATAACCGTGAAACCGTCATTAATATCTTCTGCATACATATACTTGAGCCGATAGATGAAGAAAAACTTAAACTATAAAGTTTCGGCAAGATTTTGTTAGAGCACCATTAATTGTCAAGTCATTCAACAGACTCATCTAGAGTGACGTCAAAGAAGTATAAAAGAAGAAGAAGTCAAGTCGATGTCATCCAGTAGCGCACCGAGAGTTTCTTCATCTCTCTCTTTTCTCCATTAAGAAACGTATGTTAGACAAGGATGGACAAGGGGATAAAACCCCCTCCTTCTGTCCTTTTCCTACTCATACATTCAAATGGGAAATGAGAGAGATGGAAGATATCCTGGTTGCGCTAGTGATGTCATCGATGCCTTCGTCAAGCCTAGTGGCGGATAGAGTCCCTGGGTAAGAAAGAGTCAAGACACGTGAACGAAAAGGAAGAAGAAGGAGGGGTCTTTAAGGGACCAGAAGGCACACCTCTTTTCTACATTTTCATCCAACGATCTTTCCGCCAAAGAGTATTTATACCATGTATACTTGTATAAGTAATCTTTGATAGGTCAAACTAACCTCTGATTCCCTTTGGCTTTACTGCCGGTTTTAATCTGTAGTGAAAGAGTAATGCGTGAATTTTATTCTGTCCAGCTTTTATTGTAATTATATAACAGCTATAGATAATTTTATTCCTCTACAGCTCTTTCACCGAAAAATGTGTTGGAAATCGTCTGAATTTTGAGGAAATCAGGGACAAAAGTTGGGCAATATTTCACGATCATGAAAAATGTCCAACGTTGGTTATAAAGCTTTCTATTTTTTTTTTTATTTTTTTTTTTATTTTTTTTATTTTTCAAAAAATTAGAGGCAGTTTCCTCAACATTTGTTGGTGCAATATCAGCCCAACGCCCCAACCTTGATGGGTAAATATCGGTAATTTTTCTCTCATAGTTGCAATTGATCGATTACACTGACGAATGTTAAGGAAACTACCTTGACTTTGGGGAGAGCAAGGCCAGAAGTTGCGAGGATTGTTCTCCAACCATGGAAAATTACCAACGTTGGTGGAATATTCTGAACTTATGGACTCGATTTTTCCGAAAATGGTCTGGTGCAAACTTTTGCTACAACGCACGTTGGGACGAATCGTCACAAAGTGAGACATTCGCGTATATGAGCAGTTATTTGCGACAGATTTTCACGACATTTGGTGGGTGGGGGTTTTTTGGGTCGCTGAATTCATTAATGATATTAGTTTTTCAAAATTTCTGAATCCAAGATGGCTGCCACTAAGTATGACCATGGCGGCCATCTTGGATTTACACATTTTGAAAAACGAATATCATTAATGAACTCAGCGACCCAAAAAACCCCCCAACCCAAGTTAGAATAAATTACATGAATTATTGGTGGAGAAACTAATTTTTTAGTACAATCGAAAGCCGGCAAAACCCCAATTTTGGCTCGATTTTAAACTTTGGGCGGTCAAAACACTTTAACAAAAAAATTTCCGGCATCGCATCGTGGCTTGCACCATCCGAATATTATTCAAAACGTCACGATTTGTTTTTAAATTATATTCACCTCCATATTGCACTGCACAATACTAATGCAAAAACTAACCATACTCCAAATACACGAAATCACCACCGCACCACGGATTACGGGAAATGTGTCACATTTAAAAAAGAAAAAAAAAAACCAAGGGGAAATAACAGAAAAACTATAAAAAATAACCACGAGACAATAATTTTCTATTATACGAATAACCGGAGCCGAGTTATACTATTGGCACAGGAGGCATTTGCGCGTTGATTTAATGTAAAATCTGCGTAAACATCTACCTTTTCTATTTATGTGTTAAAATTGGGAAAATAACCATATTTAACAAAACTTTGGACGGCGTAATCTTGCAATCAATCGTGTCGCATTGTCGTCGGTCCAAGCTTAAAGATAAGAGAAGTGAGGCGGACGAAAGTAGGGTCGCCGCAAGTGACGGTATACTCACTGCAGTTAGTGAGTGTCGGAGGATAGCCGTTTTTTCGCACGCCTCTCAGTCTTTTTTTTCGCATAACTCTCGTTAGAGGTAGCAAGAGGTAAAACTGAAAAAAGTATCTGAAAGCTGAGGATATGGAGAATATTATGGTGTAAACCGTTTTTTGAACTTTTTTGAACATTTTTTTAAAACTCCATCCAAAGTTTAAATTTCAGTTTTTTTCGAGCATTGTCAAAAATGTAGTTTTTTGAAGCATCAAAACTTGAAATAAATAAAAATAATGTCAAAACTATTCACTTTAGGTCCTAATGAGACTATATATTGCAAAATATTCCCTCCCGAAAGAAAATATTTCTGTTTATAACATTTTAAAAGTATACTTTTAAATTACTAATTTTTCGGAAAAAACACGTCGGCCAACTTTGGCATCACCGCATACATAGTATGCACCTAAAAAAACGCAAAAGAGGCTTGTTTCGTGTACATTGGACCCTAAAAAGCCCATTTTCATCAAAAATTAATGCATCTGGTGACCTTCACATTTTCGCTGAATGTCTCACTTTTTGACGATTCGTCCCAACGTGCAACGGTACGAAGGATCGATTCCTAAGGAAATTCACTTGAAAAAAACGTTGAGTTCACCAGAGTTCCAAAATCCACTTAAAACTCAATAAACACGTTTAACAAAATTACAAGACGGTGGTCGAATGAGGGATTCACAATGGGGGAGTCCTATCTAATTGCAAATGTCTCTATGCTAAGAAAAGTGATTTATCATAGTAAAAGCTATAATTCGGAGGGACCCTCCGATTTTCACCGACTCATTCGCTCACCATATTGTAATTTTTTAATCGCACTTATCGAGTGGGGTTTTTAACTTTTTGATGCTCTCAAAGTTATTTTCAAGTGATTTTGCATAAGGATCGACCCTACGTAACGCCGAAGCAAAATTTTGCTACAGACCCATTCAGACAACATCATCATACATTATATGATGCAATTTCAGCCCAACCATTACTAAGCCTTTCATACCTGAGAATACTTTTTTGTTCAGAAACGCATGTTTAGCCATCATAGGTACAATCATAGCCATATGGGTACAATTTTCTCATATAAAACGATATGCATATCATATTTTCATTTTTCCCATAAGATTCTATGTTATTCAGGTGTACATTGAAATGTACTACCAGTCAATTAAAGAATGGGACTGAAATATATGTGCTCGGCCGCTTGGCACGTGAGGAACCACATATTTTAGTCCC
This sequence comes from Trialeurodes vaporariorum, assembly GCA_011764245.1. Taxonomy (NCBI): domain Eukaryota; kingdom Metazoa; phylum Arthropoda; class Insecta; order Hemiptera; family Aleyrodidae; genus Trialeurodes; species Trialeurodes vaporariorum. The sequence continues at coordinate 85,661,112 of VMOF01000111.1, read as the reverse complement.
ATTCTTTAATTGACTGCTAGTACATCAGGTCTGAAAGGGTTAAGCATCGGTGTGGCAATCAATCAATAGATCGAAATGACCTCGTCGCAGGGCTGCCGTTTTGCGTATAATTAATCGCATTTTTTAATTCACCGATGATTCCACCGGTTGAGAAAAGATTACACAGTTCAGTTCAATGTATGACTGTAATGCACAAAAATGCTCGCATCTGTAATCTTTTCTCAATCGGTGGAGTCGTCGATGACTTTAAAAAACTTGCGGATATTTTAATTAATTAATAGAGTTTTTACCGACTGAGAAGAGATCACAGATCCGCGTATTTTCGTGCATTTCAATCATACATTGAATTGAACTGTGTAATCTTTTCTCAACCAGTGGAATCACCTGTGAATTGAAAAATGCGACTAGTTATGCGCCAAACTGCAGCCCTGCTTCGTCCTTCGAAGCATTCTTTGGTTTTAACTCTCAACTCAACCTCGCGGTCATTGGAGGTCAACCAGCAGGTCGATCATTTACTTTATCGTTAAACCGATCGTTAAAACTGTCTACGAGTGATGCTATTGGTCGAAAATTGCAAACCTTGGATGTTGCTATAGTAACCATCGTTAAAAGTCTCGTTTATATGAAGGCTATTCATGAGTAACCTTTAAAAAACGGGCACTATAACAATGGTTACCATAGCAACGGCTAAGTTTTATACTATTTGACCAATAGCATCACTCATACACAGTCTTAACGATCGGTTTAACGATGAAGTAAATGATCGGCCTGCTGATGACAACTGTGAGCACCTGTGTTGCCTTTTATAGCATAAATTTTCCAAATTTCACATAAAGTCAAATGAAAAAGATCGGATTCCCTAGTAGAAATAAACCTCAAGGATTCTCAAGAACCCTCAACGATTTTTGAGGGTACCCTCACAAATCATGAGGTTACCCTTAAGATTCTTGAGGGCCCTCAAACATTCTTGAGGGAGCCATCAAAATCCTTTGAGGGTGCCCTCAAAAATCTTGAGGTCACCCTCAAGATTCTTGAGGGCCCAAAATATTGTTGAGGGTGCCCTCAAAATCTTTTGAGGGCAATGAAGACACCACCAAGATTCTTGAGGGCCCTCAAACATTGTTGAGGGCGCCATCAAAATCTTTTGAGGGTGACTTCAAAAATCACGATTACGCCCTCAAGGTCTTGAAAACCAATAAAAACTGTTTGATAACGCCCTCAAAATGATGATGCAACGTTTGAACGTTCTCCCAAGCTTGAGGACCATCAACAATTGTTGAGGATGACAGCTGATAAATTGTCCTCAGAAACTTGTGGACATCATTATCAAGTGATATGATGACAAGGAAGCATAAAATGTGCGATCTTACGATCCTTGGATCCTAATCCAGGGTGAGTGTGGTATTTTTTCCATGAAACAAGTGAATGATTTCTGTGAAGTGTAGCAGAATCAATTACATAACCTCCAGGCGCCACTAAAGTTCAAGAATCTATTACATAACTTCCAGGGGCTGGAACAGTGTAATAAAATCAATTACCTAACCTCCCGGCGCCACAAAAGCTCAAGAATCCATTACATAACTGCCAGGGGCTGGAGAAGTGTAATAGAATCAATTACATAACATCCAGGCGCCACAAAAGCTCAAGACATCATTATATAACTTCCAGGGGCTGGATAAGTGTGAAGGAGACCATTACATAACCTCCAGGCGCTAAATGAGCCCAAGAATCTATTACATAACTTCCAGGGGCGAGAGAAGTGTAATAGAATCAATTACCTAACTTCCAGGCGCCACAAATGCTCAATAATCCATTACATAACTTCCAGGGGCTGGAGAAATGTGATAGAATTAATTACCTAACATCCAAGTGCCACAAAAGTTCAAAAATCCATTACATAACTTCCAGGGGCTGGAGAAGTGTAATTAAATCAATATACATAACCTCCAGGCGCCACAAAAGCTCAAGAATCCATTACATAACTTCCAGGGGCTGGAGAAGTGTAAAGGAGACCGTTACATAACCTCCAGGCGCTAAATAAGCTCAAGAATGCATTACATATTTTCCAGGGTTCCAGTTCAAAATTAAAATCAGTGTGACTCCACCATCAAACACTGTTTCGTTTATCCAGTTTCCCTGGTAAACATTTTAGCAACACAGCACCATGACCGATGTTGTGATCGGCTTCATGACCGATGAAGCTGGCACTATGTTTTCCATGGTGCTCATGGTGCTATGATGCACTGGCACCATGACCGATGGTGCTAGCACCATGATACAAAGAAAAATTAAAGTTTTCGTATTTTGTTTATTTAATTTTAGAAATCTGATAGCAGATTCGGATTCCTCGACCAAAAATACACGAGAACACCAAGTTTCACGCCAATCGGACAAAAACAAAGCGTATTTTCTTTTCAGACGTCCGCGCAACCTTATATACCCGAATTTCGTCTCCCATCATCAACTGTCGGAACAGTGTATCGGTTAGGGTGTTGGACTAGGGATCGGAAGGTTGCGGGTTCGAATCCCGGGCAGGTCGGTACGATGTATGAAAAATATGTGACCAATGAAGTTTGAATAAGTACATACGAGTCTACTTTTTGTCGACTACATAAATCCCCAATATTATCCCCTTCCCACCAACCCCTCCCCTTTAACGCCCCATCTCATCCCCGAATGTATCCGAGAAAAACCATCAAGATTCGTTGAGGGCACCCTCAAGATTCGTTGAGGGCACCCTCAAGATTCGTTGAGGGCACCCTCAAGATTCGTTGAGGGCACCCTCAAAGCCCTCAGTTCCAATTACCCTCAATGAGGGCTTTTCTCTTGAGGGCCTTGAGGTTTATTTCTACTAGGGTTATCCGATCAATGGGTCTGTTGCACACTTCGGCTAGAGTGTTTCAAAGTATCAATTCTTGTGTAAAAAGCTGCAAAAATAACAATGGCAGCATTAGAAAACACCAAAATTCATTAAAAAACTCACAAATTGCGAAGAACACTAGACACTCTTCACCCATGTAGCTTTCCACCACGTGCACGATATTTCGCGAAATTAGCGCGGCACATTCAAATAATCACGGCCGGCTGTCATCACAGCTGACTTCATAAACAAATAAACAGTAAACACTGACGGCATCTGTTCGAATTCTTACGTTTCAATATCCTCAATTCCTCACAAAAGGTTGTGAAAGGTACGGAGACCGATATTTGTGTCTAAAACTTATCAAAATGAACAATAACTCATAGGAGTTCCAAGGATGATTCCAACTTCGATCATCATGCTTGGAACTCCTGTGTGTTATTGTTTCGTTTTGATAAGTTTTCGACACAAATGTCGGTTTCCGTACCTTTCATAATCTTTTGTGAGGAATTGAGGATATTGAGACATAGTAATTCAAACAGACGCCGTCCGTGTTTACTGTTTATTTGTTTATGAAGTCAGCTGTGATGACAGTCGGCCGTGATTATTTGAATGTGCCGCGCTAATTTTGCGAAATATCGTGCACGTGGTGGAAAGATACAGGGGTGAATAGTGTCTAGTGTATTTCGCAATTTGTGAGTTTATTAATGAATTTTGGTGCTTTCTGATGCTGCCACTGTCATTTTTACCACTTTTTACATAAAAATTGATACTTTAAAAAGCTCTAGCCGAAGTGTGCAACAGACCCATTCCAACAGTGGTGAGCGCCGTAAACTCATGGTGGATTGACCCTCTCTAGTTGCGATCTTGCCGGTATCCTAGCTTCAAGAAGTTCTCTGATACAGGCTTCCTCCGCTCCGTGGGAGATGAGGCAGATTCCGTGAGGCCAAGAATGTTGTGCATTGTAAATGTAGCCAAGCTTCCAGTGAGTAACCGTCTAACCGAACCTCTACTCCCCTCTCCCCTTCCATCGCAGAGTGCGGTTCAGGGAGAGGGAAAAAAATAAAACTTTACGGTGAGAGGTTTGGATGCGATCGGTGCAATTCATCGAGAACAAAAGGGCTCAGGCGAGTACGAGCGCGCGCTTTGAGCCCTGATTAGACCCTCTCGCATCTCAAATTAGAAGTTCCACCCTTCTCCGCTACAACAGAACTATTGTTCCTCTGCGGAGATCCGCTCCTAACTTTTGCATAGTTCTCTTGGATAGGCTCAACTGTGTCTCACTGTGCCAACCTCGAATATTCCAAGGTTTCGGTTTCTGGAACAATTTTCGGAATTTTAATTAAAAGCAACATCGGGATTGTAAGACGCGCTATGTATCTTCATACTGAGGAAACGCAATAATTATCATTTATTATTACATTAGAGCCCGCCCTGATTGTCTAGCCCAGTGATTCTGAACTGGGACAATATCGTCCCTCAGACAGTGATGTAGAATACCCGGGTATTTATTTCTTTGGGTAAATGCCCAAGTATTTTTACATGGTATATAGAACTTTTTTCCCAATTCCAAAGACTCCGATTTAATTCCGAATCCAAAATTCCGTAAAAAGACATAGAATGGGGCAATTGCAAGGATCTGAATTTTCGTGTTTTTTTAGTACGCCAATAGAAGTTCTCGGTGATGAGCTGAAAACAGGGATGCCTTTGAGTTCTATGGAGATGCAGTTTTAGCCCAAAATCCCTTGTATTTAATGGGAATTCCGCGTTGTGACGTCACAACACACGCAACTTTATACGAGAGTATCATTGAAAGCGGGACTCTAAGGAAAAATCCAAAAGCACCGCTGTTCTCAGCTCATCAATTTTTTTCATTTTCTTAATAAAAAAAAAAACTCAGAATGGGGCAGTTGCAAGGGTCTGAAATGTTGGGTTTTTTGTAAAGAAAATGAAAGTACTCGATGAGCTGAGAATAAAGATGCCTTTGGTTTCTACTTAAGTCCCATTGTTCCGGAGATGAGATTTTGGCCCAAAATACATTGTTTTAAATGGGGATTCCGCGTAAAGACGTCACTACACACCCGATTTTTGACAAATTTACACGTTTGTATCTCCGAAACCGAAACACCTAGGAAAAACCAAAGGCATCATTGTTCTCAGCTCATCGAGTACTACCATTTTCTCCATAAAAAACACAACATTTCAGACCCTTGCAACTGCCCCATTTCAGACCCTCGCAACTGCCTCATTCGCAGTATTGAAAAGAAGTCAACATATTTAAATCTTATTTTATCATTTTAAGAACCCGAAGGAAAAATGAGAAATTATAAATATCCATTTACCCGGCTACTTAACCATGGGTATTTACCCGACCTGCATCACTGCCCTCAGGTGGTGTTTCATTCAAAATGGGAGGGAGAAGGGGGAAAAGAATTGATGAAATTTGCAATGGTTGTAGTTTATTTTAGCCCCGACCACAATGTTCGGTAAATTGAAATACACATCCATCTGCATTCAACGTTATCAAAAGATCGAACAAATTCTGACTTAACCTTTGGGAAGTTAACAAAACGTCTTGGAGAGTTTACCCTTACCTTATAATGGAGCTGTTGCAAACCTTTACCTCAGGCGTATTAAAAGTTGATTGAGGTGTACGGTACAGCCCCGTAGAAATAACGATTAGCGCACTAAAAATCATGAAATCCATTCCCAAACTCATAAAATGCTTTCAAACGCGAGATCGTAATGGCATAACTTTTGCCGCCTAAAGCTTACGGCAATTGTATGCTTGCTTCTTCTTCTTCTTCTTCTTGTAAGATGTTGCGAGAACACCTTGAGCGGATGAAGCTGATTGAGATAGAGAAATCCAATTAAATCGGCGGCAACGGCTGCCATTGCGTTCTCGCGTTTGAAAGCATTTTATCAGTTTGGGAGTGGATTTCGTGATTTTTTAGTGCGCTAATCGTTATTTCAACACAGTTTTACCCCACGATCAACTATTAATAAGGCTGTAGCAAAAGTTTTCAACAGCTCCATTGGGACCAAAATTAACCACAAGCAGTGTAAATTGCATCAACCTAGTTTTCCTTAGCGGAGCGATAAGATTTCGACCAACAACAAAACAATTACAGAGGCATTGAAGAAAAATAGGGCAAACCCAAGACAAGAAAGTCATTTTGAGAAAGCATTGGGGTGCTAAAAACGTGTTAAGTAGTGAAATTGGAGAAACTATTAGAAGGGTCGATCATGACGAAAATTATTTATTTAGTTGAAAGAAGATTTAGCACGTGTGTCCATTTGCTCAGCTTTTAACGACACCGGTTGGATAATTGCAACGAAGGTGACATAAATTTAAGTTTGAACAAAACTTGAACCAACTGCTGAATCACACCACACACGCGAGGGGGAGGGCGATTGGGAGGGAGAGAGAGAGAACGCTTAGATCTTCTTCTGCTGTTGATTCTATGTTTGTATAAGTAGAGTCCCTTGATGGAAATATTGTATAGGGAGTACCGACACGAGCTCAACGAGTTGTGATTGGTCGTTGGTTTTAGGCTCTCACGGAGTCGAGCAGGAGTCGACGACATCGAAGGCTCCACACGAAAGGAGTCGATTCGTTAAGGAACGTGTGGAAACAGACCGGAATGCCGGCAAATCCGCCAGTCCACCACTGGTTCACTGTTGACTTTAACCTTCGAATTCTTTCAGGCAGTCGACTAAATCGACTCCTGTCAAAATGCATAAAGCGTCGTGTCGGTACTCCCTATACAATATTTCCATCAAGGGACTCAAGTATAAGGAGCCTCTAAACACTCTCGCTCTATTCCGCCTTCATTTTGAGAGCATACAATTTGTGCCACACCTGGAGTAGGAATAGTTGCATAGCTAGATAAGCAATCGGCGTCGATGGACAAGTATAACCTACGAATCCTTTTCCCTGTGCTTTCTGTTTTTCGCTGATTGTTGATGAATTATCAGTTATCACCATGATATCCGATCAGTCTATTTTTCTTTAGATTTAATCGCAAACTTCTGGCGATGCGTAGAATCAGCACCCTTCTTATTTATTTTGACTAATTGATTATTATTGCTACTTGTTTGACCACAGACGTTAAAAAACGATCCTTAATAATGTCAATTTTTCATTCGTCATTTTCCAAAATTCATTCACTTTTTATTCAAACTTGACACGGCCAAAAGGTCCAGTCCATTCTAGAGCTGGAAAAGCCAGGTGATGTATCATGGGTTATCGTGAGTTTTATTTTGATCACCGATTTTTTTTTAAGGGTCTGATGCTTTTTATCAACACTTTTCACAAGAAAAAATTCGCATTTTCCATCCAACCGCTTTATAGTTATCTTACTATACATTGTAAATGCTAAACTAATTTAGCATCTAGACTCAAAAACGCAATTAAAAACACGCAATACAAAAATTGAGAGACGTTGATCTCTTCAATAAAGCCACCTTAGAATTCAGAAATTAATTGGCTAAGAAGAGAGGAAAAATTACCTGTCATAAACACCCAATATAACACTGAAGAGGTACTTTCAAAGCTCAAAAAATACATTAAAGAATGGAAATCCGTATAAAAAAATTAAAACAAGCAGGGAAAATTCCAACACGCAGGTGTTGGAAAAGCGTGCCACTAAAGTCTGAACAGTTTTAATGTTTTTGCTAGCAATGATATTTAGACACCATTCATCAGAAAAGAACCAAGTGACATGGAGCTGATCTCGAGAAAATTGAGTCCAAAGTTGAAGAGCTAGCTTTTAGACAAAAAGATTTGAATTACTAACGTTATGATTTCATTCAGTTACGGTGTTTTGTTTTTGCATTTTAACACCGGCAAAGTGGAATTTCCCATGCACGAGAGGTATTTAATTTTTAGCGTTTAAAGTGACTTTTGTTTTTTTTTTTTTTTTTTTTTTTTTTTTTAGCATAATCACGAAAAAGGAATCTCTAAAAGAAACCAAGAGCCAGTTGGTTCACACTGTTGATTATTAAGTCAGTTCCAAATTATATAAAAGGAACCAAGTTGGAGTTGGTTTTTTACGTGACTCAGATTAAGGTTACACCTAATCGGAAAAAAGGACCAAGTTTTCATTTGATTGCATCATACGGACAATGGCATCAACGAAGCTCATCAGCTCCACTTTTACCGAGAATTTCGACGGGAAATAATTGTTATTAGAAGAAGCACTTGTTGCTTCGAGATTCAGTATTGCTAGCTCTAACAACCAATAACTCAGTTTTACAAAAAAATGTCACTTGGTTCTCTTGTGACAAATGCTGTCCAATGGAGCTTGTTTCGTGACAAATGATGAAAAAAAAAAAATTTAGATCAGATGTATCTATGAGAAAATGTGTCAAAGGAGTTGTTTTTTTTCAAAACTTTGGAGGGGTCTAGCTCAGAAGAGAAACATTTGCAAACTTTGGAGGGGTCTAGCTCAGAAGAGAAACATTTGCAGCACATTTTTATACAGGAAAATAAAATCTTATATGTTGACTCCAAAGATACACTCCATTAGACCCCCAGAATTTTCCATCATCTCCAAAAAAAAATGTGTCCAGCAAAAATCCGAACCTGGGTGCGGCGAGTGGGTAGGGGTTAAGACCACTGTACGTACGATCTAAAGACAAACCCTCCGAATATTCCACCATCTCTAAAAAAAATTGTCCAGCAAAAGTTCGGGTCCTAACCTATGCGCGGCGAGGGGGGAGGAGAGAACCACTACGGACAATCTTATAGAACAAACCCTTTGAATTTTCCACCATTCCAAGAAAAAATTGTCCAACAAAAGTTCGGGTGCGAACCTGTGTGCGGTGAGGGGGGAGAACCACTTCGAGCAATCATAGAACAAACCACTCGAATTTTCCGCCATCTCAAAAAATTGTCCGGCAAAAGTTCAAGTTCGAACCTGTGAGCGGCGATTGGGTGGGGAGGGTGGCATGACCACTACGGAAAATCTTATAACAATAATCCCTTCAAATTTTCCACAATCTCAAATAACATTTGTCCAGCAAATGTTTGGGTCCGAACCTGTGTGCGGCAATTGGGAGGGGTGGGGGTTAAGACCACTACGAACAATCTTAAAACCAACCCTTCGAATTTTCAACCATCTCAAAAAAATTGTCCGGCAAAAGTTCAAGTTCGAACCTGTGTGCGGCGGGTAGGTGGGGGAGTAGGACCACTACGGACAATCTTAAAACAAACCCTTCGAATTTCCCGCTAGCTTAAAAAAATTTGTCCAGAAAAAGTTCAATTTTGAACCTGTGTGCGGCGAGTGGGGGGGTAGGACCACTACGGACAATCTTAGAACAGTCCCTTCGAATTTTCCACCATCTCAAAAAAAATTGTCCGGCAAAAGTTCAAGTTCGAACCTGTGTGCGGCGGGTAGGTGGGGGAGTAGGACCACTACGGACAATCTTAAAACAAACCCTTCGAATTTTCCGCTAGCTCAAAAAAAATTTTTCCAGAAAAAGTTCAATTTTGAACCTGTGTGCGGCGAGTGGGGGGGGGGGGGTAGGACCACTACAGACAATCTTAGAACAGTCCCTTCGAATTTTCCACCATCTCAAAAAAAATTGTCCAGCAAATTTTCAGGTCCGAACCTGTGTGCGGCGATTGTGGGGGGGGGCGGGGTTATAAGACCACTCGGACAATCTTATAACAATAATCCCTTCGAATTTTCCACCATCTTAAAAAATGTGTCCAGCAAAAGTTCGGGTTTGAACCTGTGTGCGGCGAGTGGGGGGGGGGGGGGGTTAGAACCACTAAGGACAATCTTAAAACAAACCCTTCGAATTTCCCACCTACTCAAAAAAAATTGTCCCGCAAAAATTTGGGTCCGAGCCTGGGTGCGACGAAAAAAATCAATACTAGTGGAATATAGGTTGGCACGAATGACTTAGGTTGCTAGACCTGTATAGAATTCCCGTTCAAAGGAATTCGAGTTTGACGCTTAATATTTTAATGAAATTAACAGGAATACCAAAACTTTTACAATTTTAAGAAAATAGACGCCGAGACCTCCTGGATCGCAGCAATAACTTAACAATTAATGAAACCAGTTTTAAGAAAATAGGTTTTTAATTTTTCAAACCTTTCCCGCCAAGGTGTGGCCATAAGCAAGACATGCAACACATATATTAGATATGAAAACGAAAACAAAAAGCGTACCGTATATAAAATATACGGCACGCTTAAAAGGGTACGTACCCAATAGTAAATATGTCTGTTAAAGACGTCGCTTTCAGCAAATTTAACTTTAAAAGACCATCAATTTAATAAATCGTCGAAAGTAAACAGCTTTGGAAGATCCAAAAGTTATTTCCATCATGATTCACTCCGCCTTATTACTAACCATTTTTGTTTCTTAAAAAGCTGCGTATAGTTTCAATATTCCTGATCGTTAAATTTTTAACTGCTTTGAATAGTGTAAAAATATTGGTTATTATTTAAATATTGGTGCAATTTTCATAACAGTTTTGGTCGTTGGCTTAGAGTGCAATCTGGCAAGGTCGCATTTCTCCATTGTAACCCATGAAAAATACCGAAGTATTGGGTATTCGGTGAGCACCTTCGCATTTGACCTTTTACTTGGGTTTCGACGGGCAAAATACAACGTTGCCAAACTGCACCCGTGAATTTTCATCGTCAGCGAAAATTGCTGTTAACGTGGAATCATTACCCTTACATAATGGAAACGTAGGAGGAAAAACTTTTTTTTAAAAAATGATATTTCTCGGGTCAGTCTAGGGTGGTTTTCAGTAGACAATGTGGAATATGTTCCCCGCGAATACAAAATTCATGAGTGAAAAGAAAAAGCAGGACATTAGGGTCAGATGGAGAGATAGTCAACTCTCAATATCCGTTCAATGGTGACTGATAATATCTACCGGATCTAGGAATCTATCCTTCTCTCTATTTTCCCATTAGAACGCATTTGTTAGAAAAGGACAGATTCGAGGCAGTCAGGAAATTTTCGTCCCCTCCTCTATCCTACCTTAACCCTCTCCAGCACGCATTTTGGAATTTGACTTTTTTTGAGATTTTTTTAGACCGTTCAAAAGAGGACAATTTTCTAAGAATTTTAATGGGTCACACTCACACACGTTTTTGCAAATGTCTATTTAAATTCCATTGAAACCCATGTTACATAAAATGGTACTTAAGTGTACCACTTTGCTGGAATTGGTTAACACATGCGTTCAAACAGGCGGAGAAAGAGACAGAGAGAGAGAGAGAGAGAGAGAGAGAGAGAGAGAGAGAGAGAGAGAGAGAGAGAGAGAGAGAGAGAGAGAGAGAGAGAGAGAGAGAGAGAGAGAGAGAGAGAGAGAGAGAGAGAGACGGAGTACCCTAACGGCACATTTCGAGGTTGAAACCGGATTCAATTCGGTTTGGCAAACCAGTCAACCGATTTCAATCCAGTTTTGCAATCCGGTTTCAAACCCGATTAACACAAGCTGGATTTAAGCCGGATTATAGACAGTTTGAAATGGCTTACATGTCCGCAAAAAAATTTGACTAACTAGATTTGACTAGGATTCTAGCTATCTTCGCCACGCATCATAGACCCCTATTCAAACTGGTTCAAAAACCTTTTTCAACTTGTTTCAAAAATGGGGTTCAATCAGGGTTATTCCCAATTTTAAACCACCGATTCCGAACCGGATTCAAACGAGATTATCAAAGCAGGGTTGAATGCGAATTATAGATAGTTTGAAATGGCTTACATGTCCGCAAAAAAAATTGACTAACTAGATTTGATTCGGATCTAAGCAATCTTAGCCGTTGATTGTGAATCCCTTTTCAAGCTGATTTAAATACGCTTTCCAACTTGAATCATTAATGGGGTTCAATCAGGGTTACTCCAGTTTTGAACCCCAAATTCCTAACCGGATTCAAACTAGATTATTCAACCCAGACTAAATGCGAATTATTGACGGCTTGGAATGCTTACATGTCCGCACTAAAAATAGAACAGCCGGATTTAACCCGAAATCAAACTGATTTTGAAGAGGATTATTTACCCTACTTTCAGCTGATTTAAAGATGTTTTCAAACTTGTTTCATCAGTTGGGTTCAACATGGGTATATTTCGGATCAAGAACTAATGTAAGCTTCGTCCCCGTCCGGTTTCACAACTGGCTACTCAAGCCGGATTGAATGCAAAGTGCAGCTAGGCGACTTGAATGACTCACAAGACCGTATCTAAACTTGAATTACCAGATTGAATCCAGATGGCAACTAAGTTCTGAATGAACTGTACTAGACCAACTTATGACCAACTTCAAACTGATAGAAAGTTATAGACTCGAGCTTGAGTTATTGTTTAGGTTAGACTCGCTAAACCAATTTTCAGGCACTCTACGTGGGCCTAGGGTGAATCCATTACCAAAAAGTAATGATGGAGATGTCCCAACCATACCAAGTTACAGTGGAGAGGTCGTTCGGAGCTCGGGGCCAAGTAAACGCGAGTAACGTTTCGCAAAAATATGGTAGAGCACTCTCTCGGCGGAAGCCGCGAACTAAGTTCACTCCGCTTCCCTATCCGGTTTCAAACCAGGTTATTCAATCTAGATTGAATGCGAATTGTAGACGATTAGAAATGCCTTACATGTCCGCACCAAAAATTGGATACCTAGATTTCACCTAGATTCAAACTGATTTCATGGAGGGTTATAAACCCTACTTCAAACTAATTTAAAACCATATTCAAACTTGTTTTATCAATTGGGTTAAATACGGGTTTAAACGGATCAAGAACTCTACTTTCTAATCCGGTTTCAAAACAGTTATTTGAACCGGATTGAATGCGAATTGTAGATTGCTTGAAATGGCTTACATGTCCGCAAAAAAATTGACGAACGTGATTCGACCCAAACTCAAACCGTCTTTACAGCGGGTTGAATCCGACTTGAATTCGGTTCACAAGGCTGGCATGATGTTGGATCGGATTCCATTTCTATTAGGATATAGTATGCAAAATGAGTCGATTTTTAACCCGTCCCTGATTTGTCTTATATGGAGCCTTTGAACCTGACGTCTATCCGATTGATTAACTAGGTTTGATCCTTGTTGGATACAGATTTCTATCGGTTGCAAGTACTTCGATTAACTCTGTTTCAATCGAGTTTCAAGACGAACCTTAAACTGGCCAACCGACTGGACGATTAAGAAATCGGCTGAAAGCTCACTTGAAACTAGGTTGATGAAGCTTCTTGTAGCAAGTTTGAAACCGTTTTGAAGTCCTTTTTTTATGAGTTTCTAAATCCATCTTGAACCATGTTCAGAGAACTGGCTTGAAACCGGTTCGGATCCAATTTGTGGCAGGGTCCAGTATGCAGTTTGAATCGGATTTAAATTCGTTTCCGATCCGTCTTTCACGAAGCTTGTACACCTGGTGATTATCCGACTGTCAATCTAGGTTTGATACTGATTGAAAACGGATTCTCATAGGTTTGAGGAGTCCGTGTTTATCCTTGTTCAAGCCGATTCCAATCCGGATATCGGAGCTGATCATCCCCGTGCCGCTTGTAAACCAGTCTTGAAATCGGATTAAAATCAGATTGGCAATCGTCGGTTTGTCAATCCTTCAAGTAGCTGGATTGAAACCAAACCTGGATTGAGTGTGCCGTTAGGGTAGGTATCACAGTGGGGACCTACCGCAGTCTACAGACCGCGTTGTGGGGAAAGACCGCGTTGTGTGGACCTAACCGCGGTCCCCACGATGTCAATTGGCTATAACATGGAGAAAACCCCAAATTTCTTACATACTTTAAATTTGCATCGTGCGCTGTACCAGTATCTTTTTTTTGAAACCTTAAGGTAGTTTTTGGCGAGTCTCATTACGCTGTAATTACTTGTTTAAAGTTTGCCCCACAGTGATGGTGTCAAGACTGCCGTCTCTCTTACCTGCTCTGTAATCATAGTGGGGACCTTAAAATCCTATGATAAACGCGCCCTCTGTGGAGTAAACCGGAATTAATTACAACGTTGCCTGATAATGTATCTTAAATCCAAAAAATCAGCTGCTTTCGCTCCTATATAAAACCCGTGGTTGGCGTGAACTGAGTCGCGCCGTGAAGATGTGGAAACTATGGCGATGTGCGAGTCATTCTTTGGTTAATCGCTCAAGGCGGAATAGGATTTTCCTATTAATTTGAAAATGTTCTCTTCCTAGGACATTCGATTTAGTTGGCAATTTTAATTTTCATCAATTCACCGAAATTTTCAAGGGTAGTTTATCGATCTATTTACCCACCGTGAATAAATCATATGCATTGCCAATTACTTTTTATTTGAACTAAGTTTTTTTTTTTTTTTTTTTTTTTCTTTTTCTTATTATTGTTATTTATTTTTGTTCATTGGAATCTAAAGCACTAATTTCTTTTTTCAAATCCCATTTCTCCAATGCCTTTCAATGCAGTGAGCTAATCCTAAATATTCTCATGAACCCCATTCGATTATTGAACACGCACGAAATTTCGATCAATGTTGCTCTAATATTTCTTCATAAGTGAGTTGTAACAAGTGCATTACTTAGCTAGCTATATAGACAGCAAAAATTATGATTATATAAAAATCAGCAATGACTTTTGTAAAAATAACCTCTGCGTCCTCTGCGCGAGGGTAAAAGGAAGGATACGGGAGGGAACACCAGAGCAAAGCGATAAAATGGGTTGACGGAAACAGACGAACAAATAGCCGAAGCCCGAAATGAGCCGAAATGAGCGATGACTTACTAGGTCAAGTATTTTGCTGAAGTGTGATTGTAAAAATCAGACCAAGCTGTTTATGTTGTGATGCATTTGGGAACGGCCAGAATGAGGTGATGACAGGAGCAGGTAGCCGGTAGCCTTTGGATTGATCCCGATCTCACCAGAACGGAAAACATCAGAGAATCCAACACGCTCTCCCGCTCTTTTCTATCTTCCCCCCCCTATCCCCCTCTTGTGTCTGGTCCCAAGTATCTAGAAATACATAAAGACTAATTTCGTGAGTCGGCCCGAAGGCCGAAATTATTATAGGATAGGATATCCGATTGTATATTTCATCCGTAGGGAAATATTTCTTTCTTCCGAGGTCCATTTAGTGGACAGTTATTCTGTTCGTTTATTTATGTAATTTATTTAAGAGGTTTATTGATATTTTTCTTGCAATTTATTCAACTACAGGCACCTTCAACATTATTGATAATTGTTGTATGATCGAGCCGCCCCCCCCCCCGATCTAAAATATACCATCCTCTTGTAAATTAATTTTTTTCTGCAAATTTTGCATGTTAGCGTACAGTAAGTTGGTATAATCGTAAGCAAACATTGTAGTTACAAAAACAAAGATATGTCATAAAAAAACTGTCAAATAGGGCAGTTGGAAGGGTCTGAAACTTTGGGTTTTTTATAAATAAAGTGACAGTACTTGATGAGCTGCGAATGAAGATGCCTTTGGTTTCTAATTAAGTTCCATTGTTCTAAAGATGAGATTTTGGCCCAAAATATATTGTTTTAAGTGGGAATTCCGCGTAGTGACGTCACTACGCACACGATTTTCTACAACTTTACACGTGTGTATCAATAATACTGGGACACTCAGGATAAAACCAAAGCCATCATTGTTCTCAGCTCATCAAGTTTTAATATTTTCTTTTTAATAAACACACAATTTCAGACCCTTGCAACTGCCCCATTCGAAGGCCAATCAAAACCATGTCTGAATCACAGGGAGTCTAATTAGAAGAATGTTGAACCATCGCGCATACGAAAACGTGATAGTTCTAGGGTTCTAATAAGTAGAACCCTAGTAGTGAATATAGAAAATTTTGCGTTTTATTGATATCGACTCTTTCCTGTTTTGTATGCAGTGGCAACTTGGATGCAAGCGTCAATTTCAAAAGTTCAAAATAATTATATGAACCACCTGAACAATCGAACTGCGTGCGCGTACAATTACCACATTTCTTCACTAAAATGCGATATTGGAGAACGAATTCTAAAGTTCGATTTGCCAAAAGTTTGGTTCCTTTCGAAAGTGGAGCGTGAAGAACCTGAATACCTGAATACCTGAATACTAATCAATAGTAATGATTGAGACGTTGTCAACCAATATGTAAAGACGAGGCTGCGTTTTGTTTGAAAATTGAACCGGCTGAAAATCTCAGAGCGCGGTGGGGGGGGGGGGGTTGACAGCCTAATCGAGCCCTAATCGCAAATTTTTTTTGAGGGACAAATGGGAAAATTGAGTTGTTACCCCCGACTACTTGGGGGCGCCACCGTCGCGACTAATGCAAATCAAATGGAAGATGTTAGTTCTATCCTCCGACCACCAGGGGGCATTTTCCGTTTTTCTATAACATTGAGTTTCGCTATTGTGTAAGATAAGTATACTGTGGTATACTTTCAACTACTCTGTTGTCGACAAGTTGGTGGCAGTGAGTCTATCGATAAGCTTCGCTATCCAGCTCTCGATGTCTTACAAAGGGGCTGTTGTACACTTTTGCTGGGCAAGTTAAGGGTCTATTCAGATGTAAAAACCTCCATAAATAAGGAGGGCAGGACTAAAAACTTACCTTAAAAAATTCACTGGAAAAAAAAACGGAAAAGTTTAGTGTAGGTAACCATCGTCATTTTTGGAGGTTTTTATAACTTCATCAACCCTTAGATCGCCTGTAAAAAAGTGTACAACAGCCTCATTATTATAGTACATCTATGTCTGATGAATCTCCTTTGTTACTATGCGCGTTACTTTACAACCTTAGAAATACCTACTATAAAAGTAAAAATTAAAGTCTAGTAATTCATCCGATTTTTTCTCTAGGAATTACTCTTCACCACAGCGTAAAATTGCGTTTCAGAGAGGCCACATTGGAAAAAGAAATAAAAAAGAAAATAAAATGAAAGAGACACAAAGAAAGAAAAGAAAAGAAAACTGCGGAAGGACCCCCACACCTCCCTTTCTTCGGAGGACCCCCCCTTCCCCCCACCCAAACGAGATAACACAGATCGAACAGCTAAAAGTGTTCCCAGCCGCCACAATGTTTGTTCAAAAAATTCAAAAGGTGTTTTTACTCTCTTAATCGAGTGACATGAAGACTGATTTTAATAACATTGAGGGCATCCGAAAGTTCCAAATTAATCCACTCACAAACTCATCGAATTCGTTAACAAAATAATTACAAGGTGGCGGTCGAAGTGGGTGAAAATGGGGACTCGAGTCCATCTAATTGCAGCTTTCTCTATGATTGAATCACTTTTCTGAGCATAGAAATCTGCACTTAGAAGGAACTCTCCCCATTGCCAACCATACTCATGCGATCTCAGTCTTGTAGTTTTGTTGTACGCATTTATTGAGGATGTGGATGGATTTTGGAACTTTCTGATGCTCTCAACGTTACTTTCAAGCGACTTTACCTGGGAATGAACTCTCTATAACGGTGCACCGAAAGTTTGCAACAGACCCATTAAGTTCTTTCAAATAACAATTACGTATGAACATTACGTATCACAATATTTGAGACTGAGCAAAAAAAAAAAAAAAAACAAGCAGGGAAAATTCCAACACGCAGGTGTTGGAAAAGCGTGCCACTAAAGTCTGAACAGCTTTAATGCTTTTGCTAGCAATGATAATAATTAGACAGCATTCAACATGGAGCTGATCTCGAGAAAATTGAGTCCAAAGTTGAAGAGCTAGCATTTAAACAAAAAACTTGAAATTACTTACGTTTTGATTTCATTCAACTACCGTTTTGTGTTTTTGCATTTCAACACCGGAAAAGTGGAATTTACTATGTAGGAAAGGTACTTAATTTTTAGCGTTTAAAGTGACTTGGTTCCTTTCTTCTTTTTTTGGCATAATCACGAAAAACGAAACTCTAAGAGAAACCAAACGGCAGAGTTGGTTTACACTGTTGATTATTTTAAAATCCGTTAATCCGAACTTAAGTCCGTTCCCAATTCTATAAAAGGAACCAGTGGCGGCTCGTGCAATGTGGCAACAGTGGAATCCCTCCATTTAAACCTATGTAAAACAATCGATTTTCAGGGGGTGCAATGCACCCCCAAGATATCGATATTTTTGCATGGGTTTAAATGGTAAAAAAGCATGGTTGCCAAATCGCACGAGCCGCCACTAAAAGGGAACCAAGTCTGAGTTGGTTCCTTACGTGACTCGGATTAAGTTTAACCTAATCAGCCAAAGGAACCAAGTTCTCATTTTATTTCATCATATGGAAATGACATCAATGAGGCTCACCAGCTCACTTTTACCTGGAATTTTGAGGGGAAATAGTTGTTATTACAGAAGAAGCTCTTGTTGCTTCGAGATTCAGTATTGCTAGCTCTATCAATCAATAACTCAATTTTATCAAAATGTCACTGGGTTCTTTTGTGACAAGTGCTGTCCAATTGAGCTTGTTTGGTGAGAAATTATGAAAAAAATAAATTTAGATCAGATGTATCTATAAGGAGATGAGTCAAAGGCGTTTTTTTTTTGTGTTTGTTTTTTTTTTTTGTTTTCAAAACTTTGGGGGGCTCTAGCTCAGAAGAAAACAATTGCAGCACATACTCATGAAGGAAAATAAAGTCTCTTATATATATGTATGTTGACCCCAAAAATACACTCCATAAGTTTGGTACTCAAGTTTTGAAACCCCTGTTCTTGATATTTTGCTCCCCCCCCGCCCCTTCACAAAAGACAACATCTTGACCATGCACTTTTTTAAAATCACAGTTTGACTGTAGAATATTTTCTCTCTCCCTCCCCCCCTTAACAAAAAAGGGGAGAAGGGTCACCTATCTCTGATGTTCGTCGTGCGCGTGCACAGATTGTTCGGCTTTACGACTGCAATTTTTGGCTTTCTTTATAATGCGTTTTTTGGGTTTATTAGTGGATTTTATGACTATTTGATGCCGCCAATCTAATTTTCAGACAATTTTACATCAGAATCAAAACTCTATAGCACTGTAGCAAAAGTTTGCAACAAACCCATTGAAAGCTGAAAAGAAAAATTATTTGATAAGGCTCGATCTTTTTTACCCACATAAACTATAGACAATAGATATTTCTAAATCCCTCCACCTTTTAAACGGCTTGTTCAGGGATCAAACATGAGGTTGCGTTCTTTTTAAGTCAAAAAGTGTCATATTCGGAAAAGCCGTGATTCTAAATAATAAACAGTTTTTTTTATCTTTTTTTTTCCCTTTTAGGTGCTGTCAGCACTTGTTCGATTGTCACGATGTAGATACGTAATATGCATAAATGGAACACTTGCGAATTCATGAAACAATAATCCTTTAATATACAGAACTAACCATTTCAAGTGCCCTTTACACAGCAAGCATTCTAGGGGTATAGATTAGTAGGTGTGGAGGTTTAAGAGTTTTGGATTTTAATTCCCCCTCCCCCATTTATTTTCTTGAAAAGTATCGAAAGTATACAGTTACTATGCCATTATTCACTATAACGCATTGTCATATTATTTTTTTTTTTTCTGTTGCCGTCGGTCGATATCATTTTTCGGGTTTGGAAAAACAAAGTTCCATATGGACCTATAGTTTCCAAAATTTGAAGAAGCTTTCCCGTGAAAAATTTTGTACACGCAACGAACTTTTTAGGATAGGTAAATAAGTTATTCCAGAGTCAATTCCATAGCCGCAGCGAGGAAGCTTAGGGGGGGTCGAAAAAGTTGTTTTCGATGTATCGATTTCTAATACCCGGCAAAAGTTTGTCTTTGCATTACTTTTAACGTAGTGAAATCGGATTTTGAAATTTCGAATGGCTTTAGCTGGTAATTTTGCCTTGAAATTTGCCTAAATTGACGAATTTTGACGATTTTTGACCCTACTTCAGACCTTTGTGAAAAAAGTCGTATTCGATGTATCGATTTCTAATACCCGTCAAAAGTTGTGTCTTTGCATTACTTTTATTGTAGTGAAATCGGATTTTGAAATTTCGAATGGCTTTGGCTGGTAATTTTGCCTTGAAATTTGCCTAAATTGACGAATTTTGACGTTTTTTGACCCTAATTCAGATCTTTGTAAATCGACTTAAAATGCCAAATTCTATGAATTTCTTTGCTTAGTACACCTCTTACAGACAGTATTAGCGCCGCTGAACCAATTTTGGGACCCACAGAGGTATCAGGGGGCGGGGGTGGGGATCCGAAATCGGAAGTTTTAACAGTAAATTTCACTGAATCCTCGTGAGTTCAGTTGAGATTTCAAACTGCATTTGAACACTTTGTTTTTCACATTTCCAACATAAAACCAGCTTCTTGAGCATGCTGTTAAATAATTTACTAACTGTGAGGCCTTCATTGACAGAGATGAAGGGGGAGGGGTTCTTGAGAACCAAAAATTATATTTTAACAGAAATTTTATGTGGTTCAAGGCCCAGCGCTCGGTAAATTTCAGTTCATGAAACTTTCCAGGACTCACCACGCGGCGGTGGCTGGACATTGAGTCCCTCCCTCACCCTCCCTGCAATCTATGTATCGCTTGATAACTGCAGAGCAGTTGGACCCACAAAAAATTGGCCTCCTGACTAGTCGCAATTTGTGTACAAGTTATGTTATGACCAAAGAGTAATATTTGCATGAATAGAATTTAGTCCAGAGACCAATCTTTTTTGGGCCCTGATACATGGTGTTATGCTTGTTCGATTTATGATACTACGTGAGTAGAAATACGTTTGAATTATTCACTTTGAAATTGAGCCTTATGCTCAAAAGAGCTCATGACACTTCGACTATTTAAAATCGCTCTTATGTATCCATCACGCGTTTTTTCGCCGTAAACATGTGAGGAAGCTTCTGTCACCACTTTCACACATCTCTCAACCGCTTGCGTATGACACGGAAATTCAAAGACGTATGAAAGAGGGTTTGGCCCAAACCCTCTTTCCCACGTCTTTGAAACCACGGCTCAAAAACTGGCACGAATTATATTGATGAGCAAAAAAAAAGGTCATCCGATTATTGCCCCCAAAAGACGGCTCTTTGGCTCTAAAATTATATTGATGAGCAAAAAAAAAAAAAATCCTATTTTTTGCCCCCTCCAAGCCGAAAATTGTAATGATGAGCAAAAAAAAAAAGTCATAAGATTCCCCCCCCCCCAAGCCGAACTTGAAATGACGCCCCTGCGTTTGGACCATCAGTAAACTTCTTAAGGTCGTATTCAGGTAAACTCCGAGTGACGGGGGGCATTCGGGCGTTGACATGCATCCACCAAAATGTAAGAGCACATCTCGATATTAAAAGAAATTGGTTCAGAGTACATTGGCCACTCCACTCCTCCACCAGGTCATGCGAGAAGTATCGCAGACTCTATATTAGAGTGTCTCGACGAAAATGAAGTATTGTTGGATGGATAGTTTAGTAGCTATTCGCTCGGATGGAATGACCGTAAATACAGGGTGGAAAGGAGGAGCTATTACCTGTTTGGAAAATGAAATAGGGAGACCAATGCAATGCCAGGCATTTATTTTCCTTGATTTAGGCTTCTGAATACCTTAAGCCAGAGCTTAAATTGTTAGTTCGTGACGTAATTCAGAACAATGCATTTTACGCTCACTCTGAAAATATTCTTTTAGCCATGTTGTATGATGAGAATCGAGCTAATCGCGATAAAGCCGTGGACACAATTTTAGAAGTAAGGTCAATTCAGCACAAACGAACTAACAATTTAAGCTCTGGCTCTTTTGAGCATAAGGCTCAATTTCAAAGTGAATAATTCAAACGTATTTCTACTCACGTAGTATCATAAATTGAACAAGCATAACACCATGTATCAGGGCCCAAAAAAGATTGGTCTCTGGACTAAATTCTATTCATGCAAATATTACTCTTTGGTCATAACATAACTTGTACACAAATTGCGACTAGTCAGGAGGCCAATTTTTTGTGGGTCCAACTGCTCTGCAGTTATCAAGCGATACATAGATTGCAGGGAGGGTGAGGGAGGGACTCAATGTCCAGCCACCGCCGCTTGGTGAGTCCTGGAAAGTTTCATGAACTGAAATTTACCGAGCGCTGGGCCTTGAACCACATAAAATTTCTGTTAAAATATAATTTTTGGTTCTCAAGAACCCCTCCCCCTTCATCTCTGTCAATGATGGCCTCACAGTTAGTAAATTATTTAACAGCATGCTCCAGAAGCTGGTTTTATGTTGGAAATGTGAAAAACAAAGTGTTCAAATGCAGTTTGAAATCTCAACTGAACTCACGAGGATTCAGTGAAATTTACTGTTAAAACTTCCGATTTCGGATCCCCACCCCCCGCCCCCTGATACCTCTGTGGGTCCCAAAAATTTGGGTTTAGCGGCGCTAATACTGTCTGTAAGAGGTGTACTAAGCAAAGAAATTCATAGAATTTGGCATTTTAAGTCGATTTACAAAGATCTGAATTAGGGTCAAAAATCGTCAAAATTCGTCAATTTAGGCAAATTTCAAGGCAAAATTACCAGCCAAAGCCATTCGAAATTTCAAAATCCGATTTCACTACAATAAAAGTAATGCAAAGACACAACTTTTGACGGGTATTAGAAATCGATACATCGAATACGACTTTTTTCACAAAGGTCTGAAGTAGGGTCAAAAATCGTCAAAATTCGTCAATTTAGGCAAATTTAAAGGCAAAATTACCAGCTAAAGCCATTCGAAATTTCAAAATCCGATTTCACTACGTTAAAAGTAATGCAAAGACACAACTTTTGCCGGGTATTAGAAATCGATACATCGAAAACAACTTTTTTCGACCCACCCTAAGGAAGCTGTCCAGGGGTGGAAGACACGTGACAGCCCCTCTCACTTTTTAGAGAAATTTAAATGCGAATTTTACCCCTCTGGCTCCCTGTGTTCTGGTTTTTAAACACCTATTTTTCAACAAAACGCCAAAAATGTCCTCAAAAATCCCTTGATTCCATCGACGCTCATTGAGGGGCTTTAAATTTTGCCGATCCCCCAGAATTTCAAATGTTTCGATGCAAAGACCTGTTTAGTGTGACGTCATAAAAAAAATTGGTTCCAAACAAAGGCTCCGTCTCACTCGCTCTCGTGGGTTTTCCCATACGAAACACAGCCCAAAATTTTTCAAATACAAGTGCTAGTAAACAACACGTTCTTTACACGTTGGTTTATCACACCATTGGGTTCCGCGTCCCTTATAAAATTTCCGATTGTTTCAAAAAATTTTCCGATTGGATATATATTCCCGCGCTTTTTTTCCCATAGAAATAATCAAAATTTCCCTAGAGACAATCAAAATTCGTGTAGATTCAAGCGCGCTCACTACAGCAACGATAGGTCTCATGATTGAAATAAGGCGAAATCATCTATGGTTCTATTCTTACAGTTTTAACAGCCATTTTTTTCTCAGTGATAAAATATGAGCCCGCTATCACAAACTTTTTGAAACATCGCGCATCGATGCACAATCACAGTTATATCGAAGAAAGTCCTATGTTTTGTCCTTGTCACACTCACATTTTCTTAAGAGCACAAAATTCTAGGATGTAGGCTCATCAGCACCATCACGGCATGTGTTGTACCTCGAACAATAGCTTCGATACGAAGAGAAGTTAGAATGATTGAGTGTCATGCCGGTGATACTACCAAAAGAGACCGTGAGTAAGACAAGGACAAAACGTAGAACGTCTTTCGGTATAACTGTGATTGTAAATTCGCTTGTGATCTTTTAGGAATTATGTTACAATGAAAGATACTTTAAGGCAAGTGGAATCTAAGGGTGCAAAAAATTTTGAGAAAACTGTTTTTTAAAACTAGCATGAATTTGCGTTCGAAAATTTGGATCTGGTAAATCCACGAGAGTGAGCGAGATAGAGCATTTTTTTGGGAAACTAATTCTGATCGTGACGTCATCACTAAACAGGGACCAAATAGTGTTGGGTCCCGAGCGTAACTTACGCATGGTCACATGACCGTGCGTAAGCTCTCTGATTCGTCAAAACCGCACGCAAGATGCACGCAATTCAATGCTCGGGACCTAACTTATTTGGTCCCTGGTCTACTTAAGGATATGAATGAGCCTCTCTCTTTTCTATCCCCCTCCCGCTCTTTCAATACCTCGTCGCTTCTTATCGATGTACCCTCGTCAAACAGATTTTGACACTTATACGATGCGTATCCTGAACGCTTAATGCACCGTGAAGAAATCTTGAGCCCGGTGGAGCCCAAAGGCGAGGGGAAAAGAGGGTTTCTGTGAAGGATGTTTCCACCCCCCTCCTGCCCTGGAATTTCGACTCATAGGTTGGCACAAATGACTTAGGTTGCTGGACCTGTATGGAATTCTCGTTTGAAGGAATTCGACTTTGACGCTTAATAACTTATTAAAATTTAACAGGAATCCCAAAAATTTTTACAATTTTAAGAAAATAGACGCCGAGACCTCCTGGATTGCGCAAAAAATTAACGATTAATAAAACCATTTTAAAGAAAACACGTTTTTAATTTTTCAAACCTTTCCCGCCAAGGTTTTGCCATAAGCAAGGCTTTGGACTTATATATTAGATATGAAAATAAAAACAAGAAGCGCACCGAAATATACGGCACGTTTAAAAAGCCGAACAGCGTTGAATTTTTTTGTATGTGCTCTCGATTCGCGTATAGATTTGTTTGGGCGATCTCGTTTCGCTTTGATCTATAAAAGGGCTCATTTCACGATTTTGACGGTCTGATGACGAAAACATCTAGAACCGTCATATTGCTTATACTAGGAGGAGGGCATAGGTCCCCTATCCGGAGAGGTTCGATATTCAGGAACGGGAACATTCAGTTTAGGGGCTCTGCTCTTGAATTCTGAACAATTCGGTTCCATTGATTTTATGCACAGCACATCTTTTTGCCTGATATACGTTTTGTTTTGTTTTTTTTTTTTTGGCGAGACGAAACCGCGATTAAATATCAAAAAGTAGAGAAAAGAAATGATTTTTGAAGTATTGAACACTAAGCCAACACTATAAAATCTTATACCGAATGCTCCGAATCTTAAAAAATCGATTCTCACTTTTTAAGGTCCAGAAGTTTAAAAGCAAACTTTCTACTCTTATTATTGAGATCCTCCGTAACATTTTTAAAAATAAAGACTCTCATTTTCGGGCTTTAAAGGGGGGGGGGAGACTTTTTCAAGTGGAAATCAAATATGCAGGTTACACACATTTTGTCAAGACGTTAAAGTCAAGTTTTGAAATAAAACAAAACAGACATCTTGAAATTCGCTCAAACTAGAAACTTTGATTTTCAGTTGTTTAACAACAAACACTGCATCTCCTCTGTATATCCGAATTAATGGACTTTGACATCATTAAATATGTGCTGCGGTCGACCTGGGGTCAAATAATTCTCGGCGCTTTGTGCAAAACTGTAGATGATGATATAGCTTGCGTTTTTTATCTACATGACTTTAAATGAGCCAACCCAAAAAAAAAGAGCGAGACGCATGCGCGTACCCAGGATTTGAGTTCAGAGGAAATAGGTAGCATTTTTAGAAGGAGAGGGGGGAAACTCCTCCGGAGATTTTTGAAAATTAACTTTTCCAAATCGCCAATTGAATTTACTTGAGCTACTTCTATTTTAAAACTGTTATAGAATTTGGTCTCGAGAAAAATTTAGATTTTTTGATTTTTTTATAATCTATTTGTTTCCCGATTTACCGCACTGCTTCACTATAAAATCCTACTATCCGATTTTGTGATAGAGTAAACTTGTCGATTGATCTATTGTTTAAAACCCCTTTTAGACTTAAAAAACCTTTTTTTCCCGGAACGGATTTTTGACCAAAATTTTGATCTCAGCGTTGTTTCCTCATTTTAAAACGATGCGCATATTGTATTTCTTTATTTTCTATAAGACTACGTGTTATTCAAATGTCAAATGTCTATTGAAATGGACTCCAGGTCTGAAAGGGTTAAGGTGGAAACAATCGCCTCATTGCCTTTCTTGGTGCTTTTTTCCCAAAGGGTTTCATTAAAATCCATCGTGGATCGATTGCCACAATCGATTTATGATCAATTTTTTTTTTCATCAATCAATTTTTTTTATTTTTGAATTTTTCTCGATGAAACTTCTCACAATTCTTCCACGAAGTTTCCTCTAGTCTCGAGCAATAGTTTATATTTCGAAAGTACAAAACTCTCTTTTCAATTTTTGCCACGTATCAAACTATGGTGGCAAAATTTAGAGCTAAAAACTCCAGAAAAAACCTTAATCAGAACATATTTGAATAATATATAAGCTGCTTCGCCGACAAGAAACACCCAAATCGTAGGATTCCACCGATCCTTAATTCTAGTGCATTTAGTTTTATATCACCCAAACCCTTGCAAGAGAGCCTCAAAACTACCCAAGGAAATTGTTTTTTGGGGATAGGACTTGATGTATGAAAGCTATTTTTTTTAAAATTTACGCTATTTGAAAATTACCGGGATAATGCCATGGAAATTCTATTTAAAACCCAGAAAAAAACCTTCCGTATTTTCCAAACGCACGTTCAAACACTGAAACTATAGCTAAACGACTCCCGGTTGAACGATTTAATTATTCATTGGGGGTTGCTGCCTCTCCCAATTTCGCTTTATGATCGCCAGAAAAGTCAACTTTGTCTTCATCGTGAGCTCTTGTAGCAATCCAGCTGTTTCAGCTGACGGGAATACGCTTGAACGCTTGGAAGGGGAAAAAAAACCAACTGCATGAATTTCCAGCTTTTTTGGTCGATTCTCCTCGTCTACCCAACCTCTGTGCTGACCATCATTAACTCCCCTCCTTCACCCTGCTAATCACGATATTTTATCTATTCTATTTTATTATTATTGTTCTACGCTAGATATTCAAGTAAACACCCGGAATTTTGAGATGAGTCCAAATTATTCGCATCAAATGCTTTCAAAAATCGACCCGAAATTTCAAAACTTTTAGCTCTCAAGATAAAATGCATCAAAAATTTTCTTAATATGGGCAGTAGGAATGAACTTCTTCTAATCGAATTCAGGAAAAAATTTTTCCTCTCGAATTTGTAAGACCAGCCATTCTCGGGAAAAATTCTGGAAACGGCAGGTCTGTGACACCCTTGTGACGAGCGTCAGTATGGTCTGTTGGGGAGGATTTGGGACTCAATTCTACCCCTTTATTTTTGGGAAAAAAGGCTTGAACAAAGTGAGGAAAAATAAGAAAAAAAAAAAATGAAAAACTATAAAAAGAAACCGTCTACAGTTCTCTGAACCACTCCAGCAAACAGCATATAAAAAAAAAAAAAAAAAATAATTAAAAAAAAAAATAATAAAAAGATCAATAAAAGATAAATAGATAAATAAAAAATAATAAATAAAAAAAATACATAATAAATAAATAAATAAAAATAAAAATAAATAAAAAGTTATTCAATTTTTTCCTTTCCAAGCCTGCCTCCCTCCCACTTTTGACCGAATGACCACCACTGCTGTGCGTGCGGTTGTTGGCGGAGGCGGTAAATATTTGTAGAAAGGAAATTTAAATGGGGGGGGGGAGGAGTGATGAACTGCGCGAGAAAAGTCACCTAGCGGATTCTAGTTGGAAAGAAGGCGACCAGCCAGCCGTGGGCCCACGAGAGTTAATATGTTGAATCTGAGGGGTTGAATGGCTCCAAGGTCAACCAGTGCGCGTTCGAAGGGGCCCAAAGCAGCATGGTTCCTTTCGAAAAAAAAGGGGGGCCCCACAACAATAGTCAGGAGACTTTACCCGTATTTCAAAAACTTGGCAACGGCGCAATCGGCAGAGAGCACTCTCTCCGTCTTATCACCGCGGCAATGGGGACGTCGTCCACCCCCATCGTTATGGGGCAAGTCCCCACGCCGGAAACATGGATGGAGTGCCTTAAAATCGGATGGAGTCGAAAAAAAATTAACTTTTCTTTATTAGTGTGTCATCCTCCATCTGAAGAAACCCCTAACTCTGAGGTCCCCAGAATGATGGTGGGTGGACGGGTCCCCACAGTGATTTCTACTCCGTCAAGAGAGAGAGAGAGAGAGAGAGAGAGAGAAGAGAGAGAGAGAGAGAGAGAGAGAGAGAGAGAGAGAGAGAGAGGAGAGAGAGAGAGAGAAGGAGAGAGAGAGAGAGAGACATGCAGACAGAGAGAAAACAGAGAAGAGGAGAGAGAGACAAGACGAGACAGGAGAGGAGACAGAGACAAAACGAGAGAGAGACAGAGAGAGACAGAGACAGAGAGACAGAGAGAGAGAGAGGAGAAGAGAGAGAAGAAAGAGAGAAAGAGAAGAGAGAGAAAAAAGGAGAGAACAGAAGAGAGAGAGAGAGAGAGAGAGAGAGAGAGAGAGAGGAGAGAGAGAGAGAGAGGAGAAGAGAGAGAGAGGGGAAGAAAAGACAGAGACAGAGAGAGAGAAAACAAACAATCTCTTGGATCCGCCAACGCTGATAATACAATCCCCGATGAGAGCATAAATGGCTAATTGTTGACGTCTGTTTTACGTCACACCAGCGAGTCTTTTTCTTCGCGCCACCACAAAGCAACTCGCTCTTTGATTGATCGGACAGGAGAAAGGGTCGATACAAGACTCACACGCGCGCGGGAATCTTTCCCGCCGCCGCGAAAGCTTATCAGGAAAAAAGCATGGAGAGAGAGCGAGTCACACAAAAAAATGCGGAAAGTGGGCGAGTAAGGACGGGGGGTGGGGAAAATATCTCTTGAACCCCCGTAAGCTGAGGGCGAACGCTCTATGCATTCCCAAACGACTAGGAAAACATGAAGAGGATATAAGTTTTCCGCGGGTCTCTTGTTCCCTTTTGACGCAATATTAAGGGGGCGGGGGGCGCGGGTGGTGGAACCGCCTCCTCCTAGTTCCTGTTTTCCTGATACGAGCTCCGCCCGATTTCCAACCTGTAAGTCCCTGTCTGAATTTTTCATCGCGTCCCGCCCTTGAACGAAACGAAGGGATCCCTTTCCAACGAAAAGCGTCCGCCACCCTCGCACCCTTGCTTGCGCCCTCGTATCCCTTCAAACCGTACCCCCCTCCACCCGCCACCAATCCTGCCACCCCTCGCTTTTACGTTACGAGTCTCTCTCGGATGGTCTCTGCGACCCACCCACCCGTATATTCAAACTCTGTGTGTCTGTTTACTCTGATTGTAAAAGCCAGGCATCTCGAAATTTTCCCCCCTTTTTCCCCCCTTCTGCCTCGCGGTTGAGACTCACAAATACCGCGTTTTTCAGGACTAGGATCAACAGCTCCTCCTTGTACGTCACTCTCGAAACATTTTCCTTGTACATGTTTGGTTCCGTTTGAATTATCCTGATACCTTTTGGGCGCGGCATTTCCATTACAATATTTTGCTACGTGTACAAATATTCTTTTTTGTATGTGTGTGTGAGTGTGTCTGTGTGTGTTTGGTGGTTGAATAATGAAAAGGCAAAAGCCTCACTTTACGCTCGTACTTAAAAATTACCGTTATGACGGAAGCGGATGACGGATTCGAATCGCGATGCCCACACGAGAAATATTGGTCGATAGTATTGTATAGTTCGAGCCACTCGTACTGGCCCGCGCGTGATTGCGGGTTGAAACGGACTCAAATTTAGGTTTAAAGGCTAAATTTATCCTTCGTAGTATAATTTTTTGTTCTTGCCTAAACAAGCTTGTTTAGTGGGCGAGCCTTAAAATTATAAAATGTTGAGATTTGAGTCTACTAGTGTGTATTCGAAGGAACTTTTTTGATAAAGTTGAATTTAAAAACTTTCATTATAAAAATATCGGAGTTTTAGTTGCGAACTTGTATTCAACCCCCAACAAATGAACAAAGAGATGAAACAAAAAATTTCACTTTCTTTTCCCAAAAATAGAAGAATACAAGGGTACGCCCAACGGGCCGAGGTGGAGAGGGGCAATTGCAAATGTTTTAATTGAGGGTATAATGCATTGGAAAATGGGTGATAATTTAACTTAATTAATTTTATCCAAATCTAGAAAATGTAAGAAAAAAATTTTTTTCGATGGTGTCAAAAATTCGCTTTTTTTTTAATGGATTTCACATGCCGTAGATCCTTTCCACCCTGCGCCTCTCCCTTTTGCTTTGATGAAGAAAAAAAAATTTTGAAAGAAACGTGCGCGCAAGTCTCGAAATATAAGTTGATCGTTTCAACAAAAAAAAAAAAAAAAACAAAAGCAAAGAGGGAAAAACATCTGATTTTGAGGAAGCGGGCACACCAATACTTGCAGTGCATATTATTATATTCTTCGGAAAGGATTTTCAAAACTTTTGAAAATTACAATTTTATGAAATTTTAATTTTTTTTTTTTCTTAAAATTAGTCTGAAAGTGAGCCTTTGAAAAGAATGGTTTAGAAATTTAAAATGTTCAAGATTGCCGGGGGGGAAAAAATGCTTAGGAGTAAAATTTAAAATTTAAAAAAAAAAAAAAACAAAAAAAAAAAAAAAAAACAAAAACAAAGAGGCCTTTAACCGCTTCTGAATAAGATTAAAGCTCAAAACCCAATTTTCTGAAAACTCACCCGCAAAAAATAGAGAAAAATTACTCTCCGGGCTTATATCAACGATTTATAATTTTAATCTTGGGCTGGCGTTAAGCGGGGATTCAATTTTTAGGCTAATTTTTTTTTTTCTTTTTTTGGGGGTTTTTTGGGGTTCATGATGAAACTGTAATATTTCAAAATGTCCCCCCGTGCCGTTTCTTCATTAAATTTTTAAACTTCATTTTCTGGTAATGTTTTTTTTATTTGACAAATTAGTAGCTGATAATGTTTTTTTTTTTTTTTTTCTTTTGTGTCAATATTTCATCCCCGCAATCCGTGCACCACTTCGATAATCCTAAAATTCCAAGGACTGGTCAGAATTTCAAACCTGAACACAACATTAAACCAAGCGATGACGTGCCGAGTAATATTTTATAAAAAAAAGAAATATTGAAAATGTTGATCGAAAGTAGAGCCTCGACTTCCCTTATTATTTGCCATTCCAATCTTTTTCAGTCTGACCTCGCCCACTTAACAATAGAACAAACTCGTATTTCAATGAAAGGTTGAAGCTGTTGGGTATAACTGCGGAAGATTCTGACGGAACCGACAAGATTCAAAGCAAATTGAAAGCAGCTCCACCTAATAAACTGCGAGTAGTTAGCCAGAGAGAGAGAGAGAGAGAGAGAGAGAGAGAGAGAGAGAGAGAGAGAGAGAGAGAGAGAGAGAGAGAGAGAGAGAGAGAGAGGGAGAGAGAGAGAGGGAGAGAAGGGGGAGAGGGACAGAGAGAGAGTTATGGAAAGGAAGCAAAAACGAAGAGAGAGGATGTGGAACGGAAGAAGGGGGGACAAAGAGGAGAGATTTCGAGGTAGAGCGATTGAGAAAAAAAAAAAAATAATGCAGCTCGCATACTCAAGACTAAAATATTCCGTCTCGCCTGCAGGTTTTTTCTACCGGACACAAAAGAATGCACCTCGGGGAGCATTTTACCGCCCGACCTTTAACAGTTCGAAAAGTTCGCTATTAACATACTCTCCACTCAAGAGAGTGCGAGAGAGATTGGGGAAGGAGACTAGGAGATTGGGGGGGGGGGGGGGGGGTGAAAGCACTCTTCAGTCTTCGCACGCGCCGCAGAGCTTATTTTAATCACGGCTCTGACTTCCTAATAAATCTGCCCACTTGTTTCCTCGCGGGAGACGGAGGTGGTCGCGGCGTGTTGTGATGTGGCTGCGGCGCATGGTGCTGGCGGAGAGGGAGCAAAAAAAAAGGTAAAACTAGATTACCCGCGCAACACATGCACCTTGCGGCGACGCCCGATCAAAATGAATTAGATTACCCGCACTACACACGAGCGCCGCGGGAGCTGCGGGCTAGGACGTGCGAGGGTGAAAATATTCGACTAATCGTATTCTGGCGCATAAATTAATACTCCTGCTTTCACGTGCAACTTGCAAGCCTCAAGATAACTTGAACGCGAGAAAGCTGTTGACTGAATAAAATTAAGATTTCTGAAAGTTCCCCGCTCGGTGGTTGAGGCTGGTTTGAAGTGGGAGCGTGCGCTCGCAAACAGCCAAAATGCATTAATGTTGAATCCGACCGAGTCATTCCTTTTCCAAATTTAACCTGCAGCTGTTGATAATAAGAATTATATGACTTTCGGTCCGTGCGAAATGAATTTAAAGATGAGGTAGTCGTAGAGTCGATATTTTGAGGATGGTTTCCAATGCTCGAAGTTATAGATACAATTCAAAGAGATGACGTGCATCAACTTTTTAATTAAGATGAAGTTAATTTGAACAAAAAAATTGACTATCAATAGTGTGAATTTCTTGAGTTTTTACAATTGAAAGCTCGTTCCTAAAGTGGAAACCACGTCAACTAGCTTAACGTGTCTTTAAAAGCCATTGAACCATTTTTTCTTCGGAAAGTAGGTATAATGTGTAGGTTCTGGCTCACTCTGATAAACTTGACTTGAAATCAATCCCTGATCAAACTTGACTTGAAATCAATCCCTGATCAAACTTGACTTGAAATCAATCCCTGATCAAACTTGACTTGAAATCAATCCCTGATCAAACTTGACTTGACATTAATCCCTGATCAAACTTGACTTGAAATCAATCCCTGATCAAACTTGACTTGAAATCAATCCCTGATCAAACTTGACTTGAAATCGATCCCTGATCAAACTTGACTTTAAAATAATGCCTGATCAAACTTGACTTAAAGAATAAGTTTTATAAATTTTAGCAATATGGGGTTCTCGGACCCATATGAGCACACTTCAATCCCACTCATATTGTACTTTTATCATATTGCCGAGAACCCCTGAATGGGATTGAAGTGTACTCTGAGCTTTTTTTTTCTTTTTTTTTCTTTTGTAGCTGTTCACGGTATCCGTCAACTCAACTGTGTGCACCCAATTGAGTTGACGGTTATACGGTGTGCTTTTTTTACGTTAACTGTACAGTATGCGATGTACCAAATGACAGAGAAGCTGTCGTGTACCAAGCCGTGCAGTGACTGTTACTTTCGAACACAATCAGGATTATATACTGCTCGTTGAAACACGTTTAAGTAATCAAACCACAGTACATACAACCAATGTGTGCAGTATCGGAACAGCCTGCTTTACAGCCGATAGCTAACCAATGACTTCCACACAAGGGTCTGATTGTGCTCGAAATTTTAGACCACGGAGTATTGCATTCCACGTTGTCGGGCCCGAACAACGTGAAATACATACGCCCGACCAAGGATTGAACCTGGGATCGCACGACTATGAGTCAACGACGTTGTCCCATGAGCCACAGCGACGGTTACAACGAGAAGGAACATTTCTAGTATATAAGCGTTGGAATAGAGCATTGCACACACAGCTTTTGCATAGTTCCACATTTTACAAACAGATAGCGTTCTATACGGCTTGCATTCGTAATCAGGCGATAGACCGCCTTTCAATGTCACGAGCCAAGCGCGCGCCGCGTCGCGTCGCAATCAGCCGTTCGCTGTTCACTCTCCGCTTCCTCATCTCGACCGCGCGTCGTGTCGCGTTGCAATCAGCCGTACACGCCTCGCGCCTTGGCAACGCCCAGTGACTAACTTCCATCATATAGCGTCTGTATGTATTTAATATTATATGTATATTCAAGTCACAATGACTTGAACATTAATTGAAACATCGGTGTTTACAGAGGATTGGCTTGGTAACCATTTATTCGAGCTTCTTTGACATATTTTTCACGAGGGAAAAAATTAAAATTATTGTTCAGCTCTTGTTCTCTGATGTTGATTTCTATTTCAGAGAGAGATTTAGCTCTATACTGATGTAGAAATTGTCTATAAAATTTGTAAGCATGTTTATACTCTTCAACTCTCTCAGAGATTTTCAAGGATTTTTCTAAAATTTCTAAACAACCAGTTATTAAAGTTAGCAATGTGAGAGGAAAGAAAAAATAACCCGATAAACTTAACACACTGAACGCAGATTTCAACAATGAAAGTGAAATTCCTATTCTAAAATAGAAGTTATAACTTTGTCTAAAAATTAACAATTGCTTTTGCAAATACTGTTCCATTTATTATTCAAACCATTTTGATTTGAATACTTAACAAACGAACCTCTTAGGGCTAATTATCCACATTGGGACGATTATTTTTTACAAAATCTGATGAAACATTTTGATAGTTTTCAATATAGTTCCAATCAACACGGTGTTTATATTTTATTATGAATTCTGGGGACATTGTTTGATATCGTGAGACAAGCCTCCAATTCAGCAGATCTGCAAATTCGGTCATGGCATTTTCATCGAGGGTTTGATACCGAGAAATTTCATCCCAACATTTATTGAATGCGGCCAGATGATTTCTGATGAAGTTCAAAGTTAGATATTTATTGAACCTGCTCACATATTTCCATTCCAGAAACGGATAACAAAGTTCTAGAAATTCCTCGGTCAGATCAGGATACTTAGAGAATTTATCCCATTCTATAAATCGACTCAACTGTAAAATATGCTCCCTGTTTAATTTAACATTATCGACGAGTTGAGATAGATAATACTCAGGCATGTGTTGCCAACGAATGTAAGATCGTAAAGTTTTGAATTCCATTGTTTATAATATACATATATATTTTTTAATTTTATTTGCTTGCTGGGACGATTCAAAATTTTAAACCGAGTCCAAATTTTCTCTTTAATTTCATACCATTTGTTGTTAACCAAGCGACAGATTTTTCTTTTAAATTAGCATCAGGAGCTAAAACTCTTTCCCACGCTTTATTTTCCAAAACTTCATCAGCCTTGTGTCTGTCATTAGTCGATTTATGATGTTTATAGAAAATATCATGATCTAAAGCAGCAGCATCTAATTTATTAATAGGTTTATCACCTCTCTCAAGTCTCTCATCTAAGCGTGTACCAGGACCAAGAAAATTATAACTGGGGACATGTAACTCGAAAGGTAAGCTATTTAAAATCTTGTTAAAAATCCCAGAGCCTTCATTCAGAACACTTTTGGGTAGAATAGACACAAATCTAATCAAATATTCAGTTCCTTTAGGTGAGTCAATGATATTTTCCAACTCACTCGTAAAAAAGCGAACAATACCGAGTTTTTCATTATGGAAATTGTTGTTTCCAGCTTCCTCTTGGCTACGCATATAGCACAGTCGGTTCATCAACTCATTTAAGTTCCTTACGTATTTATATTCAACTTGATTGTCACTATAATGGATAAGCCCGCTTCCCGTTCTGATGTTGCGACTATTCCAAATATTTGATACCAAAGACAGCCATTTGTCTCCTTTGCTTGATTTTGGTTTATTTTTTGTTTTGTCATTGTTCTGATACATAGCATCGGTCTTATTTAAAACGTCAACATAATTATTGAGATCTTCTTTAGTGTAAAGTTCTGGGTTTGGAGCTTCATTGTATGTTATCAACCGCCAAAATCCTGGTGTTCCTTTATATCTTTTATTCATAATAATTATATCATCATCCCTAATGTCTACTTCCTCTTTACCGATTTTGTGAGTTTTCGTAACAGGATCATAATAAACACCAAAAACTGGATCAAGCAAACGGGCAACATATTTTTTAGCTATCGGTCCTATGTTTATTGTTTTTGGTGTTTGAGTATCCGAATCAACTAGTGCTTTCACGATCATGGAAGGTTCAAGGGCTAAATTTTGTTTTTTTTCAACCACTTTGTTCATATCTTCATCAACTTTTTTAACCGCGGACTCAACCTTAATCAAAGCATCAGTGATGGGTTTATATAATTTCTTTTGTAAATCAATCTTATTAATTTCATCGACTCGTTCTTGTTTAAACTTATTTTTCAACTCGTCTTTACTATTCTGAATTGTCTGAACGTCTTCAAACGATAGTTTGGTTTTCTTTGAATCAATCGCTTCTTTATCAAAACCATCGACATTTTCAGCAACCAGCTTTTTTGAAAGCTCCTTTACTTTTTCATTGTTTTCGTGCATTTCACGCTTTACAGCGTCTTGAAATTTCTTTTTTAAATTCAATCTAATAGTTGTGCCATCCATTTATATTAGGGATTATTTTTTTTCAATCACCTCTTCAAACATGATTTTATATCGACCTTCGTTCATTTTTCTTGATAGATCGATCGTTAGGAATCCATAATCACGTTTCCAGCAACGATGACACAACGTTCTGAAAACGTTCAACGTCATATCGCTGCCGACAATGTTATCGTAAATCGATTTTATGTAACATTCATTCTGTTTGAAAATACACAAATAATTCAAATTGTTTCTTATTGTTTTCAAATCAACCAAACTGAAACATTGACTGATGTACATGCAAGAAATATTTTTATGTCTTCCTCTGACGAAATATTCCTTAATTGGAGATTGAGATTCTAGAATACAATCATCAAAAATAATCAGACTGTTCGATTCACAATCATCTACTGAAACAATGTCTTCACATTTATCATAAAAGTATGCTATTTGTTCATCTTCTTGAATATCATCATAATAATGACTTAATTTATCATATATTGGTTGATCAATAGATTTACTAAAAACGTATAGTTTTTTGTATGGCAACCAATTTTTAGTAATTATATTCCAAAGTAGAGTTGTTTTACCACAACCACTGCTTCCAACAATCAGAGACCTTAGAGGCATTGGGAATAGCGTGTTTTCGGTTTTCTTTAAAGACTTCATGGGAATGGGAGTTATTTTAAATTTAGCCATTTATAATAGATATCATTAGATTTAGGTTTGGCTTCTAGGGTTTCTTTGTATTTTTCAGTTCAGTCTTGAGTGCGTGTATTTTTGTTTCGAGTACAGATGTTTTTGTTTCGACTGCACTGATTTTCTTATCCAATTCGGTCTTGAGTACTTTTATTTTCTTATCCAATTCAGTCTTGAGTTCGGTTAGTTTCTCGAATACCTCATTTTTACAATTTTGTTCAGATCGTTGTATTAAAGACATCAGTTCTTTTTCTTCCATTTTGAAAGGAGAGCGTTTCCCAAAGGTATCCATTTATATTAAAAAAAATATATTTATAATTAATAAAAGCAAAGATGATAATCAAATTGACAGGTAATCATTCTATATTGAAACATCACTTTCAACACAATTTTTTAAATGAAAATTTTCATGTTACATTACTTTCATTTTACTCTACCAATTTAATTCCAAACGTAACAGATAAAAATAATATATTTTATTTCGGTGCTAATCAAATACTGATCCCAAAGGGATACTATGATATCTTTGATATTGAAACTTTCATCAAAAATAATTGTCAAATAACGCTTAGAGTAAATGAAATAAAAAATCAGGTCTATTTTGAAAATAATTCTGATAAACCTATTAATTATGAGAGAAAAAATAACATTTGTAAATTATTAGGCTATCCAAATTCTTACCCTAATTTTTTACCTGTTGATACAATTAATGTTCATTGCAACCTTGCTAATGGCCAAAGTGTGATCGATGGAGAAACCGACATCATAACAACCTTCAAAATGAATGCTCATTTTAGAGAACCAATAATTTACGAAAGCCTTAAACCTATCTATTTTCCAGTTCAACATAATAAAATTAAGGATATAGAAGTGAAAATCACCAACGAAAGAAATGAATTAATTGATTTTGGTGGTGCTAAGATCACAATCATTTTAGAAATAAAAAACTTTTGAAAATTGTACTATTATAAAATGGACCGTAATCGTAAAGTAAATAGAACGAAACAACCTGGGACAAATCGCCAAAAACAAAGTCATTCAGGAGGATTTTTACCTCTGGTGTTTGCTGGGCTAGCTGCATTAGGCAGTTTAGTGGGAGGAGGAGCTGCTGTCGTAAAAGCAATAGATGAAGATAAAAATAAACGGAAGGAAATAGAAGAGATAAAAAGACATAACCGAGCAATGGAACTGAAAAAAGGTAGTGGTTTAAAAAAACCTAAAACTGGGACAGGCTCAAACAAAAAGAAAGTAGGAACGGGATTAAAAAAAAGTCGAACCGTTAAGTAATTTTGATATTCTTGGCATTGCCTCAAACTTAAAAATTAAACATTTTCGTGGGATTTTCATGAAAGATGAGCTACCTGGAATTCCGCTTAGAATTGAGTGTGGGATTATTAATTTGGAAAATTCATATCAAACCGGCTCACACTGGACCTGTTATTTTAAACGAGATAACACAAAATTTTACTTTGATTCTTTTGGAAATGCTCGACCTCCGAAAGAATTGGTGGAATACTTAAAAAAAGACAATTTACAATATAATGAAGATAGAATCCAAAATTATAACGATCCACCAATTTGTGGACATTTATGTTTGGCAGTTTTGAAATATCTGTCAGATGGTCTTGATTTCCATGAGATTGTAAATTATCGTGTTCGAGAATTTAAAAAAAAAATTTCTGCTATTATAAATGACAGAACAGCTGTTCAAAAATTTTGATGACTCGGTTATTCGAGCAGAATTTAAACATTTTTCACCTTTATCAAAAATGAACTTTAATGTTCCAAACAAAAAAACTACATTTCTAATTGAATACAATGAAAATTTCGCATCGAAGAATTTCGAGTTCTACATTTCTGGAGAATATAAAAAAGCTACTAACTCTGACTACACTGCCAATTCAACCGTTAAATTAATAGACAATTTTATTCCACACTTGTTCAGCTTTGTTGAAGTGAAAAAACATAACAAAATTATTGATGAGGTTGACTATCCTGGTATTACAAGCACCATGAAACATTACGTCACTTATACTAAAGATCACAATAGTGCAGCAGAAGCCGCAGGATCTTTATCAAATTATAGTGGTGGAGGAAAATTTTATACTTTGGGAAAGCTAGCCGATTTCGGACTAGGGTTTTTTGAAGATTTAAATATTCCTATTTTTAAAGGTGGCTTTGAAATAAATTTCACGAGAAATACTGATAATGATGCTTTATATAGATGGAAGTCAGACTCTACACAAACAATACCAGATGAAGGCAAAATCATTATCACCAACTTCTACATCAGAGTACCAATAATTGAGTATGAAGATAATGCAAAAATTCAACTATTAAAGTCTTTGGGTGATTCCAATGCCTATGATTTTGAATATAAAACTTGGCAATGCGTCCAACATAAAAATGTTTCTGGAAAAACCTTAAACTTTGACATCACTAACGTTTACAGAAATTTCAACTCGCCCGTTTTCGCTATGATAACATTCCAAACTGATAAGTCTAATAATCAACTAGCAAACCCTTCAGAATTTGATCACAAGTTTGTTAGAAATATTTACGTGGAGGTCAACGGTAAAAGATATCCCGAAGAGCTGACAGATTTAGATTTTGAAAATGACGATTATTTGATAGCCTTCAACATGTTCAGAGACTATAGAAGAGTATTTAAAAGAGACGATTATAATTTACTTACACCGCGTGAATTTAAAGCTCACAAATCTATTTTCGTGATTGATTTAAGTAAGCAACCAGACAGTATCTCCAACTCTAAGAGTAATATTGTACTGCATGTTGATTTTAGCAAGAATGTTGACAGTTCTACTGGAACTTCGGAAGGTACTGTTTGCTATGTTAATATTGTGTCTTACAAACGCTTGCGGTATGATATGTTCAGGAATCTTCTGAACGACATTTAACTCAACAACCATAGGCAGACCGTATCGGCCTTTGGAATTTGATTTTCAAGGATAACAATCCATGAAAATAACAATAATAATATTTCATGTTAAATAAATGGATTTCTGTAGAAATTGTAAGATGCAAACTAGGAGTTTTGGAGAACCAAAATTTGTACAGAAAAAGAACAGGTGGAGGAGAATTTCTCTTTGCAGACTTTGCAATTTAGAGAAGAATAATGTATCAAAATCACCTGAAACTATTGAATTGGCTGAACTGTTTAAACCATACAGAGTCCGGTTTCCTACGAGACAATTCATTCAAAAAGGAATGTTTGATACTTTGCAAGCTGATATATACACTTTTTATAGACCAAAAAGTGAGGTGAAAGACCCCAATTATAATTTTAGGAATGTAAGGAAAGAGATTAAAGAAAACGACTATAGGAAGCTTCTAAGGTTAAATAATGGGTACAAGTATATTTTAAATATAATCGATACTTTTTCAAAGTACGCCTGGGCTGTTCCTCTAAAATCAAAATCTGGTGCTGAAGTAGCTGTAGCGCTGGAAAAAGTTATGGAAAGTTTACCAATCAAACCAAATAAATTTCATGTCGACGAAGGCAAGGAATTCTACAATAAACAAGTGAGAAATGTTTTAGGAAAATATGACATTGAAATGTACAGTACAGGAACTGTAAACAAGGCTTCCATTGTAGAGAGATTTAATAGAACTCTTGGAGATAAGTTAAAACCCATAGTATATAGTAATTTAAAATGGGTTGATGCACTACCGAAAATAATAACAAAATATAATAACACATTTCACCGAACGATTAAAATGAAACCAAGCCAAGTGAACAAACAAAATGAGAAGGAATTGCTCTCAACTGTTTATAATTTTAAAATATCGAAATCAAAACCCAACTTTGAAATTGGAGATCGAGTGAGGCTTTCCACTCATGTGTATATTTTCAAAAATAAATTTAAAACTAACTGGACTAAAGAAATTTTTACCGTTTCAAACGTTTTAAGATCCAATGTAGTATATTATAATTTAGAAGATATTACTGATGGTGTTTATGAAGAGGAATTGCAATTGACAAAATTATAAGAATATACCCGATATTTATCGGTTTGAAATAATATGAAAGACTCTTATTGACTTAAACGAAGCAAAATAAATTCAGAATTTGACTTTCTTTGGGATTCAAATTTGATAAGTTTCAGGTATATTAGTTTTATGATGTTTCCAAGTCATTTTGTAATGCATTTTTTAGAAATTCGTCTTTAGGTTTATTGATTTCATAGTGTCCGTGAGCCAAACAATCGATCCCATTTGGTAAAATGTATCTCTTATCGTCAAGTGCGCAAAGTGCCTTTTTATTTTGTTCAATGGTATAAATTTCATGTTGTCTGATTTTAAACAGTTTTTGTTTTTTGTAGACAGGTATTTTAGTCTCCAAACATTTTTTGAGATCTTCAAAACGTATCTCATTTTTCGTGACATTTTTCTTAACACCTTTGACTCTTTTAATTTCTTCATCACTTTCAAATATTTTCAAAGCATATAGCTTCGATCTCAAACCAACGAACTGTTCTATTATATCTCCTTTTAATTCATCCTTAAACTTCCCTAAAACTTTCTTGTTCACTAAAGGTATCTGATACACGTTATCTTTGGGATAGTCGGAAGTATCAAAGTGGTCAATCATACCTTTTAGATCCTCATAAAAGTCTTCGGTTTTAATCTCTAAGATGAGAGAATCTGTATCCGTGAATAACAGTTTGACTTTATCCTCATATTTCTTTTTAATTGTATCATAAAAAAAATCATAAATACATAATTTTGAATTGTCCAAAATACTCATGCCAATATAAATCGGTTTGTTAAAACAGAGTTTCGTGCGCTTCATATGAATGGCAGCTAAATTCTCTGTGAAAATTGTGGCTCTCTCGAAGTTGGGTTTTGCTATCATATTTTCAACTTGCTTCACATTCGAGCACAGTTTAATGTTTACTCGATTTCTTATATTTTCCATAGTTTTTCCAAACACCGAATTAACCATTAATTTGTAGAAGTCCTTTTCAAAATCATTAGTAGCCGCTTGTCGCAATTTAGTATTGAAATCAATGTATGGCTTTAACCATTCGGACTGATCGAATTCTAATACTCTATGTATGTTTGTCAACTTCATTCCTAATCGCAAGTAATCTTTAAGATTCCTATAGTGGACAACATAATTTTCCTTATCATATAAAGTCGTGAATAATTTCGGCAATTTCACAGTTCCAATCCTTCCTTCTGGGGCTAAAGGGAAATCTGAATGCAAATTATGCAGATCCTTTGGGTAAATTAGATCAACTTCCAAAATATATCCTTTGGGTGAGTTATCAGGAATTTTTAAAACATCAATATTTTTATCAACCCATTTAAAACCACCGTAAGGTAAACATTTACTCATAGCCCAACCATAAAGATTGTTTGCATCCACATATTCAATAAAAATTGATTCCTCGTGTTTCTTAAATTTATCGCCCATGTATTTATTGTTTGCTTTTGAATACCTGTTACTACATTGCGAAATTCCACCTCTAATTCCAGCTTCGATCATTAAACTCATATCATAATCTGTCAACAATTCGAATTTTTGGTCTGTCATTTTGAGCATACAATCCCAAGCAAATCCGGGCGTTGTATAGTACCAAGCAGGATCTAGCTTGTATGTTTTCAGAGCAACATTTCTAAAGTTTTCAATTACATCTGCAAGTAACATGACATCAATTTTGTTGTAAAGTAGAGTAAACTCTCTTAAATTTTTTATATTAAATATTTTCCAAATTTCTTTCGCATTTTCATAGTCAGTTTTCTTAACATCTTCACCTGTCAAAGCACTGTAAAATTTGTCAATAGAAGGCAATTCACACTCGTCATATTTTTTAGTCGAATCCATATATTCATACGGATAAGCCAATTTTCTAGTTATAGAATCCAAATGTTCTTTTGAGAAACATCTCCTTGTCTCCATAAATTGTTCTCTGTCCAAGTTTTTAGTTAGTTTGTCCAAAGAACAAGATAGAAACTTAAATGAGTCAATAAATCTCAACTCAATTTTGTTGTAAAATGGCTGTCCCTTTTCATTCACTTCACCAGAATTGTATTTTAAAACCTTTGAAAAAGAGATATAATTTTCCTCAGTATTTGGAATTAACTTTATTTCCCCATCATCTGTACCAAATTCTTTAATAAATAAATGAGCATCGTATCCTGCTAAGTTGTGGAAATATATTGGGATGAATCGAGGATTCTGGTAGCCTAAATTGCAAATTGAATGAGCTGGACCTCTGTATTGACCTGATAGATGAGAATGATCTCTGACTTTTTGGGAATTTGATTCTATTTTAGCAACAAGTGATTTTAGTTCGTTTTCACATTCTTTAATTTGATATTCATGTGTCCATTTAGTCAACTCGAAATCATATCGATTCTGTTGACAAAACAACTTTAGCTTTCTTTCTAATAATTCTTTTTTCTGTTCTATCACAGGTGGTAATGAACCATCAAAACTCCTTTCACAAATATGACACTGTTTGGCTGTTTCATAGCTTATTCGTTCTTCTGATGTTAGAGGTTTCATTGGTTTAATTTTATCATAGTATTCTTGTGCTATCATTAAAGCATCTGCTTTTATTTTCTCATAAAAAACTTTAGGAGCGTCAGGACCAAAATATTCCTCTAATCTGAAATTTTTACTATCAACATCTTTCAAGTAATAGGCAAAACTCACTGGCTCATGTTTTTCAGTATCATTCAAATAAGACTTCTCAGGATTCGGGTGACAGGTTGAAATCTTTTGCAACATGCATTCGAAATCGGCGTAAATAGCCCATGGAACTTTCAATGAGTTCTGATAATTTTTAAATTGTAACACATTATCATATTTCTTAGGCATTTCGATTTTGGTTGCTCCATGAACACTGCAATATATTTTATGGTCTTTTAATTTCTCTTCAGAGTAAAAACTATTCAAACACATTTTACACAGAAATCGTTTGCTTTCGTGTTTTGTAATTTGTCTACCTACTAACCTCCATAAGTTTTTGATCCAACAATAATGGTCCTTACCACTTTCCTTGAGGTATAACAAATCTATATGCTTTTCTTTTTCATCTTTCGTTACTTGCAAAGGAGCAATGTTATAATTTTCATAGAAATAAACATTAATAGACATGTTTGTTCTTTTCTCAAATTTATTGATGTCAGTTAGTTTTACAGGAAAGTTTATACCTTCTAGCTCTTTATCAAACTCATGTTCCCATTCATTATAACTTGTCACCCTTTCAGCATTTTTGGTTTTAGGATGTAATGCTGAAAGAATAGACCATAGGAAACATTTGTTGTCCGAATTTTTAACATTGATTATTGCCTTTTTATTTGCTAAGCACTCAGGCAAAGCTATATAAGAAGCGCCTTTTAGTGGATTGTATTTGTTTAACCTCAACTCTAAGCTTAAAATTTTATTCAGAACCCATTGCGAACCTTTGCTTTCAAATACTTCCATCTCATTTAAATTGTCTGTTTTACCCTAGAGTAAAACGCAGCAAGATCTGAGGATTTTGTCAAAACTTCGTTTTGAGTTTTGAGGTTAGTTTCACAATATACCATATTTTTCTGATCCGTGCCTCTTTTGTATTCAGCGAGCACAAAAATATTTACTTTCAGTTCTTGATGGTTCAGTTCTTTATTTATGAGTCCAAATACCAATCTTTCTATATTTTCTAAAATTTATTCATATCCTTAAAATGATGTCTATTTTCTACTAAGTAGGTCTGTAATCGGTTTTTAAACGATTTCGCTTCAGTTTTGACAATGGTTCTAACTTTTTCTTTTTCAAATATTTTGTTGCTGAAGTTAAAAACTTTGTGTAGTTTTCGAGGTTTATAAAATATGTTTGCTGGTTTTCTAATTCTTGTTGATTTGATAGTTTCGGTTGGATCATTTCTTAAATGACGTTTAGATTTTAGATGTCTAGCCCAGTTTTTGTAAGTGATTTTATGATCACATTTCTCACAATACCTATCTGGATAACATCTTTTTGACGCTTGGAACTTTTTGGGTTCCAAACTATTGTCGTTTATTAACATTCTTTATTTATATATATATATTTATTATAAATCAACCAATCCTTTAATATAA
This sequence comes from Trialeurodes vaporariorum, assembly GCA_011764245.1. NCBI lineage: Eukaryota > Metazoa > Arthropoda > Insecta > Hemiptera > Aleyrodidae > Trialeurodes > Trialeurodes vaporariorum. Next base: position 85,616,450 of record VMOF01000111.1, on the reverse strand, counting down.
GATTGATTTCGATCACTTTTCATGAATTTATTTTAAAGTAACTTTTACTTTAAAAAATATTTATATTATAAATCAATCCTTTAATATAGGATTGTTTCCATCATTTTGTAATGGTCTATTGCGTTTTATGTGATATCCACCTTTTAGATGTGTAGCCCAGTTTTTGTAAGTGATTTTACGATCACATGCTTCACAGTATTTGTCATCATATTTATGAACCACAGGGTCCACAGGCTTATCTCTTAGGTGACGTTGAGATTTCAAGTGTTTAGTCCAGTTTGAATAGGTGATTTTACGATCGCATTTCTCACAATACCTATCAGGATAATTTTTCTTTGTTTTAGTGCATTTTTTATTCTCACACATTCTTTATTTATATGTTTATATTTATTATAAATCAATCAATCCTTTAATATAAGATTGCTAAAATTTATAAAACTTATTTTTTTAAGTCAGTTTGATCAGGGATTAATGTCAAGTCAAGTTTGATCAGGCATTATTTTAAAGTCAAGTTTGATCAGGGATTGATTTCAAGTCAAGTTTGATCAGGGATTGATTTCAAGTCAAGTTTGATCAGGGATTGATTTCAAGTCAAGTTTATCAGAGTGAGCCAGAACCTACACATTATATCTACTTCGGAACACAAAAGAACATCGGATATGAAAGACCTCTTTAGACCAAAAATATGTCAAAACTTTTGAGACAAAGTTTTCAAGTCAGTTTTTTTTCTTTTCTTTTTAATTTTAAAAAATTATTGCTTAGTTAGATCTTGCCAAAGGTTAAAAATCGGCAAATATAAACAACCACACGGAGAAGCCATCATACTGTCATAGTCCGAATAACTAAAATAAAAATTCTCAAATATGTCCGTCGGTATACTTAGTATCTTCCCCTGGTTTTTTTGTGGGGCTATATATTAAAATTATTTGAAATTGGATGCAAATGACCCATGAAATAAATGTGAAAGCCGGGGCATGTCCTTTCATGTGCTAAATCAATCGAGTCAATTTTTTGAGACAGCCTATTCTTACTTTTCGATTCCCGATGCTATGAGAAAGCTTGATATATTGAAAACCAGGTAATAAAGTTTTGAGAATCAAACTTTTAAAATTACAGCGCAGGCAGAGCTGGGTTAGTCAGGTAAACTTCCTCTGCTACCTCAAAATATTGCAGGTAAAACTTACCAAAAACAACCGTCAATTAAGTTTAAATAGTAAAACTTTGAAAATCTGATAAGAAACCAATCTGATCGGCTTACCTACGTCTCAAAAGTATAGGCACTAGTAGTACAAAAAACCTTCTATATACCCTCTGGAATGAATTGTTGTTCTATATACAGGGTGGCACATAACTCATGTGCCAAACTTTGGAGGCGTAATTCTAGGGACGAAATTTGATTTTTCTCCAATGAATATGGGTCCAAAAATGCCCTCCTTTGAACTAGAGCCCTCGAAAGTTTTGTCAAATGTATGCATTTTTGTGATAGCGCCTACAAGTCTGAACTAAGTATCGTGAACATTTTTTTTTCCGGGATACTTTTCCGAGTAGAATTCCTCAATGACCGTGAAAAATGCAGAAATTCATTCTGACTGTATTTTTCGGGTAATAATGTACCTTAACCGGCAAAACTCTTTTGTTCTAGGCAGTGATTTGAAAATTAATTACAAAAAAATACATGGAAACCTTTAGCAAGCTAACTTTAGTTTGAAACGTTCTTTGAATACGACGCGTTTTAACCTCGGAGAACTCTAACTCATAAAAAAGGGGGATGTTTGGACCCGTGTGAAAGGGAAAAAAGTATTATTCAGTTGATCCCAAAAATGTCCATAAAGTTTGGCACATTAGTTTCGTGAAACACCATGTATGTATGAAAGAAGTGCACGATTTTCATAAATATCGGTATCGTTCTGCAGTGCAAAACTGAACAAATAATTGCCAAAATCAAAAAATCAACGATAATACGTGAAACACTATGTGAGACGACGATATTCACAAGGAATGATAAAAGACGAACTGCGATACCGATATTAATGAAAACCGCGTGCTCCTAGTTGAAACTTCAACAGAAATTGTGGTAGCGCTTCATTATTAAGAACATATTTCCTACTCGACTTTGTTCAATCAAAGTAAATATATTGTTATTACCTTTATCGTACGTCTAACCGTTTACAACCTCGAATCAGAATTTGAAACAAGGGTAATTATTTTCTTGTTCCCTGTTACAAAGCCCACACTTGCTATAAATTGATAGGATGTTATTTCATTCACAACAAGTAATCAATGGCTCTTCATTATTATTTTATTTTAGCCTTGCAGAAAAAACAAAGTGAGCTTCATCTCGAAGACAAAGACTAATTTTTGCTATCCGCTGTTGTGAAGGTTATAAATTTCTTTATATCCCACTATCCGAAGTGTTGGAAGGGAGAGCGTAATATTGAAAAGTTGAGGAAAATTAATTTTTCCCTGTCTTTTTTTCTCCCCCCCCCCTTCGCACCCCTCGCACCCCTCGCACCACCCTCTATCTCTCCACCTCTCTCTCTCTCTCTCGCTCTCTCTCTCTCTCTCTCTCTCTCTCTCTCTCTCTCTCTCTCTCTCTCTCTCTTTTTACTCCCCACCTTCTCGGTACACCCCTTTTCATTATTAATTTTTACCACCCGTGTTTCACCCTGCTCAAAAGCCCTTGTTTCTCTCAATTCTGATCTGTATTTCTTTGTTGGTATTTGTTTCGGGGCGGTGCTCATCCTCCCTTACAACACGATTTCATGCTCTCAATATTATCTCCTCTTTGGATTCGGCGGTCTGTGTTTAGAGTTACGTTTGATGCTTCTCTCAGGTGCTTTTAACAGGCCTTTCTCGTTGTCTTGTTCTAACATCGACTTTGCCTCTACTTTCCACACACGTCGATCATCGCTTATTTTGTTTTTATCCCTATCGAACCAAATTGTTTTAAGCCAGCACTTGCTAATTCTTGTCAACTTTTCTTTTTCGTTTAATTCTTTGATTTCACTGCTATCCACTCTTGTTTTAACTCTGTACTTTCTCTCCTCAACTCATGGCTGAAGTAAATCTAGATAGTTATATTCGTAATCAGTTAAATTCTTTCAAGTCTGGCTTAAAACTCGTACATGTTAACGCCCAGTCTCTTAGGGTAGAATCTCATTTAGTTGAATTTCGTAGATTATTTGACGATGGTACTTCCGATGTAGTTGCAGTGTCGGAATCATGGCTCAAGCCTTTCGTTGAAGACAGTGATGTCGAACTCGAGGGCTACAAGTTATTACGATGTGACCGAGTCGATAGGGATGGTGGTGGCGTAGCTCTTTATGTAAAGAAAAATATAACAGCCTCAATCGTTAGCTCATCTGACGGCACTTCTGGCTCCCATGAGTTTATTTTTTGTAGTCTTGGCAAAGGGAAGAATAAGATTCTTGTCGTTGTTGTGTATAGACCCCCGAAAATTGCCTTTGGCTCGGCATTTGAGGAGACTCTATTATCCATAGCTCCAGAATTTAAACATGTTGTCGTCACTGGCGATTTTAACTCAGATCTCACAAGTAGTTCTTTTGATAGTCAACACGTTAAAAGCTTGATTGATGAAGCCGGTCTCTCAATCCTTCCATTTAACCCTACGCACCACACTTCGACCTCAAGCACCTGGTTGGATCTCATTGCTGTCTCAGATTTAGATTGTGCTAAAAAGTTTGGACAGATACCAGTTTCAGGGTTGTCCAAACATGATCTTGTATACGTTGCCATCAAAGTAGATGTTCCAAGGGTTAAAAATAGGCAAGTAACAACAAGAGATTTTAGATCGTTTGATTTTGAGAAGTTCTCTAAAGACTTGCGAGCAGCAAAATGGGACTTGATGTACTCCAGTAACTCTGCTGACGAAAAAGTTTCTATTTTTAATCGATTGTTCTTGCAAGTTGTCGATTTGCACGCCCCGATCCGTACTTTTAAGCCTAGAAAACTACCAGCCCCGTGGCTGTCAGAAGAAATTAAAACCTTCCAGCGTGAACGCGACATCGCTTATAGAAATTTTAGGAAAAATAAATCGGCTGAAAATCAGACTAAATATAAAGCGCTCAGAAACGCTGTTAATCAGAAAATTAGAAACGCCAAATTAAAATGGGTCTCCAATAAATTCAAAGATAAGCTACCATCTTCTGAATTCTGGTCCAATGTCAGGAACATTGGGTTTCATAAATCTAAAAATTCGGATCCCATCACCATTGACATCAATGAGCTAAACAAGAGCTTTGTAGGTGACCCGAAATCTGACCCCGTCCTACTTCAGCGAACGGCAAAATCCTATGTGAATTCTTCTCCTCTGGAGGGAAACGATTGGTTTAAATTTTCAAAAGCCACTTTAGACGAGGTAAAAAACGCTCTTCTGAGTATTAACCAAGACTCAAAAGGTATCGATCAGATTCCTGTTAAATTGTTAAAATTAAATATTGATGCAATTTTGCCTCACATTAGGCACATTTTCAACCACTCGTTAATGACCAACACGTTTCCTTCAATGTGGAAGAGCGCTATGGTCAGGCCTATTCCAAAAATTAAAAATCCCTGTGTTGCCAAAGATTACCGCCCTATCAGCCTTTTGTGTTCAATGTCGAAGGCCTTGGAAAAGATTGTTCACACGCAGTTGACGAAACACCTAACTGAAAACAATCTAATGGACCCGTTTCAGTCTGGATTCCGGAAGAATTTCAGCACCACATCGGCCTTGTTGAAAGTCACAGACGACATCAGATTTGCAATGGACCAGAAAAAGCTCACCTTCCTGATTTTGTTTGATTTTTCCAAGGCCTTCGACATGGTCGACCATAAGATACTATTGGCAAAGCTGAGAGGTTTGAAAATTTCCCAGTCTGTAAGAGAATGGTTCTCCTCATATTTACTGAGTCGGCAGCAAATGGTGGTTGACTCTGACGGTAACACATCACTGTGGCTACTCTGCGCACTCGGTGTCCCACAGGGTTCAGTTCTGGGTCCTCTGCTCTTTTCCATTTATATATCGGGGATTGGAAACCTTTTTGGATCCTGCAAGTACATTGTTTACGCAGATGACCTCCAAATCTACTTTAGCTCCCCTGTTCGCGAACTTGAAGAGGCCGTCAGGTTAGTCCAACTCGATATTGACGCTTTATGTCACTGGGCTGATGAACATGGATTGGTCCTGAATGCCACAAAGACCAAGGTACTCCTGATTGGCTACCCTCGACTACAAACATTGATCGAATCGATGGCAACGCCAAAGTTCAAGTTGAGCGGAGTTTTCTTAGAATATTCTAACAGTGCCAGAAATCTAGGCCTTTTTTTCAACAAAACTTTGACATGGACCGACCATTTTTCACATCTATCGCGGAAAGTCGTGGCAACGCTGCAAAGATTAAGAACTTTCAGAAGCTCCCTCCCTTTATCTGTGAGGAAATCCTTAATTCAAGCAATGGTATTCCCTTTGCTTGATTATGGATCTATTGTTTTTAATGATTTATCGGTTACCCTGCAGATAAAAATGCAAAGATTACAAAATTCCTGTGTCCGCTTTGTTTATAACATACCACGTTTTGACCATGTTACGCCCTACCTCGAACGCCTTGGTTGGCTCCGGCTCAATTCAAGGCGTCAACTTCTTACGGCTTGCCTAATACACCGAGTGCTAGCATCAAATGAGCCGCATTACTTGGCTGAAAAATTTACTTTTCTCGGTTCCGCAAGACTTCGGAGTAACTTAAGCATCCCTCCTCACCGAACATCCGTTGCTAACTCTTCATTCGTGGTCTCGGGAAGTAGATTGTGGAACAAACTGCCCACAGATTTAAAAAATCCTCTGCTTAGCCATGGTTATTTCAAAAGCTGCATTCGAAACCTTATAGGAACATTAACATTAGTTTGACCAGGGATATTGAAAGCTGCCTCGTGTTCTAATCGAGGATGAATCATAGTATTGCTTCAGACATTTCGCAACTTAGATTTTACAGTTCAGAATTCTTGAGTAGGACGAAACACCTCCCTCCCCCCTCCCCCATTTTTGTGTATTGTTTCATTAGGCATTTACTATTAGTTCATTAGTTTTTTACTTGGAGCCAAGGGGTGGAATGGAAGAGAAGACTTCATAGTCTTAATTTCGCCTCTTGGACACTATCAAATTTTGTTATTATCTATTTATGCTTTCTTTATTATAATTGTTATTTACTTTTGTTAGTGTTGAATAAAAATCGCTTTCTCTCTCTCTCTCTCTCTCTCTCTCTTTCTCTCTTTCTCTCTCTTTCTCTCTCTTTCTCTCTTTCTTTCTCTCTCTCTCTCTCTCTCTCTCTCTCTCTCTCTCTCTCTCTCTCTCTCTCTCTCTCTCTCTCTCTCTCTCTCTCTCTCTCTCTCTCTCTCTCTCTCTCTCTCTCTCTCTCTCTCTGCCTTGCAGTTTTCTACAGCATCATATAAACGGGAAAGAAAATTATTTCCTTAGAAAAGCTACATATATATTGATCATAGCCACTATGTATTTACGCTCTTTCTGATTACACGTACTTATATCCAAGGCCATACAATGGGTTATTCAGTGAAGTTTTATGAACATATCAGGGGCGTCATTTCGAGTTTGGTTGGGAGGGGGCGAAGTGTAACTACTTTTAATTTTGTTTATCTCCCCAATTCGTTTCGAATGTTAATTATTGTAATACATTTGAGTGCTAATAAAAATGGCTTGATGATTTTCAATAGTTCATTTTTTTTTCTTTTTATTCCGCGTCGCCTCCTTAAAACTGTCAGAATGAGTGATGAGGAAGAAAGTTGTGCAATTTTAAACAGACTGTTTTATACAGAATAATTTGCAGTGAGACACGTTGAAAATTTATTTTTTCATCATGATTGTGTGTCGACAATGCTTTTTGAAGATTAATCAAGCTAACTCTCGACTGTAAAATTATATCGCTATAACGGCACCCAGGGGAGTATCGCTAGATCGCAACATTCGGTATCTTCAAAGGAAATATTTGGCTTTTATAGTTGTCAGGTTACTTTAGTTTTAGTCTCCTGTGTGAGCCAGTTGGTAATTCCAACAAAGAAACGCCAAACGAATTATTTCACATTAACGCTTCTATCGTTTTGCGCACCTCTCTTCCGCGTAATAAAAGGGAAACAAACCCTGATTTCTCGTGAAACAGAAATGGAGATGAAAAATTCGAAATTGAGGCGAGATCGCCTCGAAGGAGAGTCATAGGCGGATTCAGGGAATTGTCTTTCTCTCTCTCCTCCTATTTGAAAACGTGCGTTAGAAAAGGACAGAGGAGGGGGCCAAAGTCACGTGATGGCCCCCTCTGCTGTCTTTTTCTAACACATAAGTTCAAATGGAAAGAGAGAGAGAAAGACAATTCCCTGTTTCCGCCCATGAGGAGAGTCGACTCGAGTCAGTAGTTCCGAGAATCTGCTATAAGTGAGAAGAAACTAATATAAGCAGTTTCGTTTGGAGCGTTACTCAAAGGTATATGCTTACGCTTACAGGTTTAAATTAAAACAAAAAAGCGAGAAATCAGAAAGGAAGGAATGTTTATGCGAGCATAACTCTTACTTGCAAAAATAGAACGATTTAGACTTACAGAGGAAATGGCTTTTGTCTGAAGTTTTTCAGCATGACCGACCAGGGAACAATGCGCGTAGCCAATTGCAATACCCAGCCAGTTCATGCTATTCTTTTCAGTGTCTAGTTATTATGGATATGGATTGTTTCACTTAGAAACGATGTTTGAAGTAAAAACATATTTACTAATTATTATGAGATTTATTGAAATAATTACAGTTTCGTTGATAACTGTAACTTAAATAACTGTTTTAATGCACTAAAAAATCACGAAATTCACTCCCAAACTAATAAAATGCTTTCGAACGTGAGACCCTATAATTGACCCGTGAGACCCCTAATTGGGTTTCCCTATCTCAATCAGCTTCATCTTCACGAAGTGTTCTCGTGACATCCCACAAGAAGAAACAGAAGCATACAATTATTGCCATAAGATTTAAGCGGCAACGGCCGCCATTACGGCCTCGTGATTGAAAGCAGATTTTGAGGTTAGGTTAAAGCGAGTAATTTATCCATTTGTTGCCGTGTATTTTGGTGCGGCACGACGCACAGTGAATCGGAGCCGTTTCCGAGCAACTGTGCGTCGCGCCGCACTAAAATACACGGGAAAAAATGGACAGATTACTCGCTTAAACCTAACCTAAAAATCACCCATGGTGCGGTTACGCAGGTTACCCATTAAACCGCCACGCTAAATAAATGTATAGCTCGTTGCTTTTGCCCCATAGTTAACTGTTAATAAGCCTGCAGCAAAAGTTTGTGACAGCTCCATAGTGTATGCAAAATGAGCACTCCGGTGAAGGAATGTTTATCTATCCATTTCATTTGAGCGAATGAGCATTGATTTGTCTTTGTAACCTGGGAGTTAAGGGGTTAATCACCACTCACTTTCAAGATAAAAAAGATTTTTAAAACGATAATGTAGAATACAGTTTAGTTACTTGTGAGTTCCGCTCTTGTTAAAATAAAACTTTTAATGGCAAGGAAAGAAGAAGAGCCTATTTCAATTGAAGAGTTATCTCGCAATAATTATTATATACCTCTTCATGAAACAGATTAATCAACCGTTAACCATGTCAGAGTCCATTTAAATAATTTTAGTAGGGGTGTCATCTTCCTTGGTCATTATATATAAGTTAATTCAAGAAAGCAGAGTCGAGATTGTCATATTTGTCGATCCATCTTTTCAGGCAAAAAATACCTTACCTCATCAGGTTGCACGCGAGTGCGAGTGTCACCCAGTGTTGCCAGATCGAGGGTAAAAGCCGTATCGTCCCCAATTAAATCAATGTAAAGCGTACGGCTTTTTCACTCCAATTTGGCAACATTGGTGTCACCCCACTTCATCCGCTTGGCCGCGCTGCGCTCGTAACTTCGTGTTATAGGCGGATCCAGGAATCTGTGTATCTCTCTCACCAACCATTTGAACTCATGTGTTAGAGGAAGATAAAAAGTGATTCTATCCCTCTACCCCCATCCTTTTCAAACACACGCGTTCAAATGGGATAGAGAGGGAGAAAGATACATTTCTTGATCCGCCTATGCTTCGTGTGCGATGTTTCTGGCAATGCCTTGGCACACAATGGTCCGAGATTGTCAAAAAGTGGCAAAAAATCAGCAAGTAAACTCAGTGGCGAGGCGTGAAATTTGGCAACAATGTAGTTTCTCCATTTAAATTCACCAAAACGGTCGAACGCTTCAGTCATCGGCGATGACCAGGCATTTCGACCTTTCTAATGTGTTTAAATGGGGGAAAAGGAATGTTGCCAAATCGCACGCCTCGCCACTGAGTAAACTACTCATCAATTTGTCATTTAAAAACTTGTAAGACCATCTTTAATCGCAGAGATTTCTCTGTTATAGAAAATATAGCCCTAGAAATGTCACCGGAAAGCGTTAAATAAAGCTTAAAAGAACGAAAATGATGATTTTTGAGGATTTTTGTTTCACTTATTTGTTACCACTTAATATTGATCTCAGACTATGGTGCGGTGGTCGCGTGCTGAAGAAGTGTCGTGATGTCGACATCAACTTGCTTCTGTCTAGACTCGACGCTGCGCGCATTTTAAAGGCCGAAATGCTCGGTTTACGTCGACCGGCGACTCGAAAGGCTTTTATCTATTCATTAATCTTGCCACCTTTTTGCTTTCTTTTTGTCTTCTTTTCTTTCTTTCTGTCTTTCTCTTTTAGTCCCTTTTAAGTCAAGGTCAAAATCATCAGCAACCGCGCTTATTTTGACCGCTTTAATGACTTCCAATTCCTCGGCGAATTTCGGTCGGAAACCGTAACTCGTGTGCGTGACGCGCAAAATAAGACATGCAATTTGACAGTCCCTTCCAGGACCTCGGCCTTTTTTGCTCAAAACAAAACTTACAGACTTAGAATATGTATACTGAATCAGTGACAGCTGCAGAGAGATAAAAGGTATTTTTGATAAATAATGTCTATGAACATCGTTAAAATGTCAAGATTGTAAGAGCCAGATATAAAAAAGGTGCTCGTATGAAAACTTCCAAATGTCTTTGCTTATTTACTGCAGTATTTATTTTGCTTGAAAGTAAGCATCCAAAACAACATAAAGTGTCCTCGACAATCACCATCCATCAGTGTCTAATTTCACTCATGTTTAGTTCACCATAATTTTCCGCCTAGAATTTCACTTCATCATCGCACGCTAATGTATGTTTTGAGACGCTAATTTCAAAAATGCTATCCAGTTTTCATTTAAGTAGCCTAGCCATCACATAATTTCCATATTTCGTCTTTTTCGGGGAAATATCGAACTTATGGAAAAAGTATGAGTTTTGCGAAGAGAAAAATACTTCCGTAAAATTTGATCACCGAAATTTGCGGTTAGAAGAACCGGAATGTTCGGTCCTGATACCGAATGCTTCATTAGTAATACTGAGTATTAGGTAGGGGCGGAATTTGGGTTATACTTACCGATTTCTTCGGTACTTACGACCGAACATTTTGGTTTATTCAACCGAAAATTTCGGTGATCAAAATAAGTCAAATCTTCGGTTCTAACAAGCGAAGCATTTTTCTCATGAGTAAAAAATTAATACCGATTTTGAAATCGGTTGGTCAAAATATACGGAATTGATCGCTGAGAGGAGAGAAAGAAGTATCTGCCTATAAGAAATTTTGGTTTTCCGTTCATAACGACTGGACACACTACGTCGTTAACGCAAGGCGTAAAAATCTATTATTTAGAGTCCCTTGGAGAAAAACTGCGAAGGTACCTAGTTTCGTCAACACAATGGGGCTATTGCTCACTTTTGCTATAAGCGATTTAATAGTCGATTATGGCGTAAAAACCTCAAAAAATAACGATGGTGGCACTAAAAACTTCACAAAATCCACTCCTAAACTCAATAAACGCAGTTATTTGCGCGTGCGTAATGGTGGCCGAAGGTACTAACAATTCCCATCTAACAATTCTGAAACTCCATCACGAAGAGACCAATAAGAGACTACTTTCATTTGACACCGGTGTCACTTGGTGTTGCGGTGCCATTCATCGGATGTGGATCATCACTCTGATGACTAATTACTCTGTGAATCATCCTTGTCAGCATAGAAAGGGTGACGAAATTAAGACAGGAATCTCCCATTGTTAGTGCCTTCGGCCACCATTACGCTCGCGCAAATAACTGCGTTTATTGAGATTAGGAGTGAATTTTGGAAGTTTTTAGTGCCGCCATCGTTATTTTTTGAGGTTTTTACGCCATAATCGACTATTAAATCGCTTATAGCAAAAGTGTGCCCCATTTGTGATAATTGAAAGGGCAAATTACGAGGTTTTAAAAGAAAACGAAACAAATCTATTGTAAGAATATAGAGCAATTTGAAATCGGAAGATCCTCCTCTTGGGGATTCTCACGTGTCAAAAAGGGCTCAGGATGATTGAGATAAACAAATTCAGTTGATAGTCTGGATCACCGTTATGTATAGCAAGAGAGTACAACGGAGTTGCGGGGCAATAGACAGGTGGTCGGTTGACCCACCGCAACTTTCCGCGTGAGTTGCACTCTTTAATATTGTTATAAGCTGTTGAAAAACTTTTAATTCTTCCTGCGAAATGGACGCAGTAAAAACCACTCACTTTGTTATTACTTGATGCAACTTGCAGTTCAAACATGCCACATAATATGTATGTATGCGTTCCGAGCGCGTATAACCAGGGGTACATGCCGTGCGACAAATCCCTGTACGTATCGCAAGCGGACTGACATGGCGGAGCAGGGGGAGAGCTGTCCACCCGCGGCCTTTTGTGGCCGACACTTTAATTTACTTACACCAACACATTGAGCTTTAGTTACTTTATATCAAATGTTGAATTATTTTCCCACTTTAATTATTAACCACTCGTGAGACCAGGAAAGCTGCGGAATCCGTGCTCTTGATAAAAGAGTAAAATGATTAAAATTACTTCTTTGTTCGTCCATCCCCGCGCTTTGTATCGAAGCTCCGACGAATTGATGCAATAAACAGGGTATTTGATTTTTGACGCTTTGAATGGGTGCAAAAGGTCAATTGCCACTTTTACAGCCTTATGCATGCTTTTTACAGCATTTGCAGTAAAAACTTGGCTTTCAATGGAACTCCAAGAAAATTAAATGTTTTATCGTACTCGTCATTTATATGGTGGTGTCGCGTGCAGTATGGCAACTTTGCAATTCACTCATTTGATTTCATGTAAAATATCGATTTCAGGGAGTACACTGAGCATCTCTGATGGTTAGACCTTTTTCATGCTTTTAAATGGACATAATGCAGCGCAGCCATACTGCAAACGACGCCACTGCATTTAGAGCAACTAGTACACTCTGCAAGTTGTCGGTACAATACAGTCCCCATATACTAGGAAACTTGCGCTATGGTTTCTTCTTCTTCTTTAGCGGATCAATGGAGCTCCCAAAAGGCAAAATTCAAATGGTGGTTGCCCATTTGCCTCTCCTGCTGCCGCTATTTCGCTACTTCTAATAGGTCATTAGGTTCCAATTCTTAATTAGAGAGTGCGCAAAAAATAAACAAACTTTCCTCCATTTGCATTTGCCTCTTGGGGCTCCCGTGTGAGCCTTAAAATCTGACAGCCAATCAGAAACGGATTACGACATGGCGCAACTCTCACAGTATATAGGGACTCTAGTCGGTGCAACAACCCACTTTTCTGCTTTAAATGTATTGAAGTCTAAATAAGAGTTGGCCGAAAAAAAACTGGATTTTCTTCACAAACATACTTAATCAAAATTAAAAATGAACAAGAAGCCCAATGGCAGCTCGTGCAATTTGGCGACCTTGTATTTTGCCATTTAAACCTACGCATAAGTATCGATTTCTTGGACAGCAACGCTGAGAAAATTTGCTTATTAATTCAACCGGACGTCTTTTTAGTTCTAACTTAACCGGAATTACTGTTATTTCAACAAAAATGCCTGTAGAAATAAGAGAAATTTTTCATTAACAACAGGAATTCCGGTTAAGTAAGTATTAAACAGACGTCCGGTTACGGCAACTGGACATTTTTCTAGGTGAATTTTTCACAAATATAATCAATAAATTTGCCATCTTTGGTCGTTTAAAATTGAAAAATAATAAAAGCTCGGAGTTAATTTCATGTTTGTCACAATTTATTTGGACGCAATATTGTTAGAAAAGTCAATTATTATTTTTTTTTTTTTTAAATCCACGAGTTTCCAAATTTTTCCCAAAAGCCCGCAGGTCTCAAACCCATTAATTCTTTTACCCTTGATTTTTTTATTGATTTTAAGTTATTTTCATTTTGTTAATTTTTATTTTGTCTTTATTCTGTTACAGGGATGATAAGGATCGTCAACAGCCTGCGAGATGTCAAAGTAATTATTCCAAACGCGGTGAAAAGAGGTGACAGTGCAGTCATGGAGTGTTTATTCCATTTGGAGGGTGATTCTCTTTACTCGGTCAAATGGTACAAAGGGAAGCGCGAGTTTTACCGATTAACGCCCAAAGAAACACCCAGTATGAAGGTGTTTCCTATTGAAAGTCTTCCAGAACTTCAAGTACAGGTAAGCTGAAAGGATCTCGGTCTGAACTTTTACTTTCTAGCAAGAAGCCTACACACTGAGAAAAATTTCCTATTGCAGTAACCGGACGTCTTGTTAATACTTACTTAAGCGGAATCCCTATTATTATTTTAACACGAAGTCCTTGTTACTTCAACAGGAATTCTTGTCAAGCAACAGGAATTCCGGCTAAGGAAGTGTTAAGCAGACGTCCGGTTGAATTAACAGGGACATTTTTCTCAGTGCTCAGACAAAAAGTAATGAGTCCCCGAAAAAACCGAGACTAATGGTGTAACTTCAAAAGTATAGCTATCAATCTGACCTTGGTCACGATTGAAAGATCAACTTGTTTCCTTTCGATTGAATGATCTTTGTGGTTTGGTTTTTCGCGACATTTTTGCAACAAAAATGGAAAAAGATAAAGAAGTTTAGAGAGTTGTCAATCTTTATTGTAAACATTTTGGGGGAAAACGATACGAAACTCACTGAAAACTGGTTTGTGTTTGTCCACACAGAAAAAACAAAGAAAAACACTTTGATAGCGCTGACAAAACCTTCGGTATAAAAATGACCCAACAGAAAATTGTAGTTGAGCCAATGAAAGGTTGTAATACGCCCTACTAAAAAGGTTATGCTGGGTGGTGAACCAAAGATTTAGCTGGCTCAACTAAAGTATTTTAATGGGCCATTTTTCTACCAAAGGTTTTGTTCAGGGCTACCAAAGTATTTTTCTATTTTTTTCTGTACACCATAAACGCACTCCGTTCACCAATACCGATTAAAAAATTTGTCCTTGTGCGATGTTCCTGAATTTGAGGCTCAAAGAACATGCTTACAAGATTTAAGCACGTTCAGTTCTGAACGATTTGACTGATTAATGTCGTGTGAAATATTAGCGGTTAAACTTACTCACTGCTGAAACAAATGTGATGCGGTGGAATCAATATAACAAGTATTTATGAATGAATATTCAATGCTTTAGTTCCCTTCAACCTGGTAAAGTTATAAACTTGCCCCCTGTTACTTGCCCAAGTTATGAAAATTCTCTTTATACGCTACGCGGCCTATAAATTGGGGCGGGGATTTTCGCGTGAGCCAAATAACGTACCTTTTCATCTGCTTACGGTGGAACACTCCTTACGAGTTTCAGCCCTCCTTCAAATAATTTTTTTTCTGGAAAGGCGAGCGATAAGAATACGTTGGATAAGAATAATAATTCAATATGATTAAAAACTCTGTCAAATCGCATATTTCTATTTTATGGGCAAACAAAGTCGAAGAGACTGCACTGAGAGAAAGCAATTCTTTAAAAACAAGGAAACACGTGTATCTGTGACATCCTTGCGCGAAGTAAGTTCTAATTGCATGAAGGAGAATCACTGTCACAACAAGGAATCTTTTACTTGTAGCAGCAGACATTTTCCTTGGGTTAAAGGAATTCTCCCCTAGTCAATATTTCACTATACTGAGCAATTTCTTTAACACAAACGATGTACACATTGGATTAAAAAAAGGATTCTCTCAGAGTGTTGAGTATTCAATAAATATATTTGTACAATATTGAAAATAATGGGGCTCTTGCAAACTTTTGCTACAACAGAATGAATGAATAGTTCAATCTGGTGTTAAAACCAGCGAAAATCACGAAAATTTTAATGGGAAAGTCGAAAATTTAGTAATTAACTCGCAGATAATAGCTGTGACGGCAAGATCGTAATGGTGGAGGTCCACAAGTATCATAGAAGATTCCGGTCTCATTTGTCACTTTCTCTATGGAAACACAGAGCGATATGTGTCAAATTAGATATATAAATATCTAATGGGGCAGTCGCAAGGGTCTGAAATACTTGATGATCTGAGGAAGAAGATGCCATCGGTTTCTAATTAAGTCCCACTACTCCGGAGATGAGATTTTGGCCCAAAATACAGTGTTATAAATGGGAATGGGTCTATTGCACACTTCGGCTACAGCGTTTTAAGGTATCAATTCCTATGTAAAAAGCCGAGGAAATAACAATGGAAGCATCAGAAAACACTAAAATTCAGTATTAAACTCACAAATTGCGAAAAACACTAGACACTATTCACCCCTGTATCTTTCCACCACGTGCACGATATTTCGCAAAATTAGCGCGGCACATTCAAATAATCATGGCCGACTGTCATTACAGCTGAATTCATAAACAAATAAACAGTAAACACTGACGGCGTCTGTTCGAATTCTTACGTTTCAATATCCTCAATTTCTCACAAAAAGTTGTGAAAGGTACGGAGACCGATATTTGTGTCGAAAACTTATCGAAATGAAACAATAACACATAGGAGTTCCAAGCATGATGATCGAAGTTGGAATCATCCTTGGATCTCCTTTGAGTTATTGTTTCATTTTGATAAGTTTTTGACACAATTATCGGGTTCTGTACCTTTCACAACCTTTGAAACGTAAGAATTCGAACAGACGCCGTCAGTGTTTACTGTTTATTTGTTTATGAAGTCAGCTGTGATGACAGTCGGCCGTGATTATTTGAATGTGCCGCGCTAATTTCGCGAAATATCGTGCACGTGGTGGAAAGATACAGGGGTGAATAGTGTCTAGTGTTTTTCGCAATTTGTGAGTTTAATACTGAATTTTAGTGTTTTCTGATGCTGCCATTGTTATTTTCTCGACTTTTTACATAGGAATTGATACTTTAAAACGCTGTAGCCAAAGTGTGCAACAGACCCATTCCGCGTAGACGTCACTACACTCACGATATTTTGCACCTTTACACGATTGTTTCTCCAAAACTTAAACACTTAACAAAAAGCCTAAGGCACCATTGTTCTCAGCTTATCAAGTGCTATCATTTTCTTTATGAGAAACACAAAATTTTAGACCCTTGCAACTGCCCCATTTGACAGGTATCACGGGAGATCGGCACATATGCGTCGATCTCCCGTGATACCTGCGTAGCACCGCCATTAAGTCCGATTCTGAGCGTGAATTTTGCGTCTTTTTAGTGTATCAGCTTCATTTTTACAGGTTTTTATGCAAGAATCAACTCTTCCATCACCTGTAGCAAAAGTTTACATGTGCCCCATTACCAATTAATTTATTTAATAGAGTTTTGAGCTAAGTAAAAACTGATGGTCTTCGGAAGATGAAATGTATCCATATAATAATAATAATAATAATAATAATAATAATAATAATAATAATAATAATAATAATAATAATAATAATAAGACAATGAAAGATGCAGGTTACAATAGCAATCTTCAACAGAGACTTTGACGAAGTGGCGATTTAGTGCGTTCATCTTCAGCTCTCATATAATACCAGAAGAATATATTAAAATTGATACTTTATGACTCCTTTTTGAATACCCGGGGGAAAGGTAGCAGCAGGGCCACTCCGACTTCATAGAATCGCTTTAGTAAACTGACTAAAAACATATGCTACACAAAATGCGCTTATTCTTTTGCTTTTGGTGGTTTTTTTTTTTTTTTTTTTTGTTCAATTTTCAGAGTGAGTACGAGTTTTGTTTTTAGAACCATGTGATTAAAACCCAAAGTTGTGAGGTATAGAATTTGTGTTTCAAGCTCATGTCTTTGTGACCCTTTGTCTCTCAAGCACTGAGAGTCGTGCGAGACCTCGAAATTGCCGGGAACATCGCTCCCGTGTTTACACTGAAGTTGATATTTCAATGATGTAATCAGAAAACGAACGCCATTGGGTTCTTTATTTACGTTTAGAATTTATTAATTAAGAATGCATACTAATTATTATCAACCGATGAACCGCAAAACGGGTTTTTATTGGTGACAGAACATTTTAAACTGACTCCGTATGTTGTCCGGTTTCTAGGCTAAAGAACAAAATTGAAGAAAGAAGTCTCACGAAAACTGGCAACCGACCTGCCTTTAGTCGGCTTGTTAATCGTATTTCGAACCATGGCAAAGCTCGAATTGTATACACAAAGACCCGGCCTGTCGCTTAATTAAAATGTCTCCATCTGCGATTTACGGCTATTAAATCTGTAAAAGCAAGTAGAAACATGCGGCAGCGGAATAGGAAGAAAAAAGAGGGGAAAACCTCGCTTGTAAAGAGGCAAACGTTTGTATTCAATTACTCCGCTTTTGAGAACAGAATGAAAAACGGTTCCATCCACCGTTAATTATTTGAGACATCGTTAACGAGCGTCCCTGGCACAATTTCCTTGCCGAGTTATTGCAAAGATAAGCCTTTGAACGGCTCATTTGCAGATGCAGTCGAATAAAAATGAGAAAATAATGCATCAAATGGTGGAAAAGAAATTAAAATAACTCCAGTTCAAAAATAAATAAAAAGTAAACAAACAAAAAAAAAACAAAAAATAGGGAATAGGGATTATAAAAATGAAAGCTGAATATGGACGAGCGTCTCCTAAGAAATTATAAGCCCATGGAGAGTAAAAACACACCATGAAACAAGACAGAAAAAGGTCTGTAGTTGAGCCTATTAAAGCTTCGATAGGGTGCACAAAAGGTTTGGTAATGGGTATGCTCAGCTACAAATCCTTTGCTTGATCATTTTTCCAAGGTTTGATTGAACGACAAAATCGGTTTTTGTGTGTGTGTGTGTGGCACGGACGATATTTTACGTTAAACTCACTTCGAGTTTTACCGGTAAAAAGCGCAGATTTACAACTGGCACTCGACTTAACCCTAAGAACCAGATTAGTTCATATTATGTAAGTATACGCCGTCCTTCCTTCCGCTTATGTAGGCCATGTAGTTAACTGTTCGTACTCGGAGGAGTTGGAATTGCCTATACGGCGAACTGAAGGCGCCCGGCGAAAATTTATCTCGTAAGGGTTTTCATCGCATTTATCAGGAATCAAGACTGAAACAATGCGCAGTAGACTAGAGTCGAAAAACGAGCATACTCGGGCTTGGCTCGTAAAAAGTTAACGTGAGTCAACCGTAGAATTAACCGTTTGTACCGTATCTACTAAATTTTGATCTATGGTGTGAAATTAAATTAAGCTCGCAGTCTCCGATTCGAGAAGGCAAAGCTCTTTATTTTTTTGTCCCTAAATTTTCTCGCAGCTAGATAGAATTCGTTTCCGAGGTATATGTGAAGCTTATCGGTAATTTTTAGCGATTTTTTAAGTTTAATTTGTTCAAATAAAAGAAAAACTTGCCTTTAATTTTGAACATTTAGATTTAAAGCTGCCCTCGAAGAAAATCCAATGCTTAAATTCACTTTCGTTTATTATTATTGTGTATTATAAGAGAAATAACTTTGGAAAATGCCAAAGCTATGGGTCTATAGGTGCACCTACACATCTGAATCGACCTTTAGCATCTAGCCAAGGCAACTTACGATCAGTTAAGATTGTAATCGCCTGAGGCGCGTTTGTTCATTAATTCTTCTTGCCTGTCTTACCTAAATCTGAAAGCAGCAGCAGAATTTTTTTTTTTTTTTTTTTTTTTTTTTTTCCAATTTTTTCTTCTGTGCATATCGATGAGGACGATGGGATCCCCCCCCCCCTGTTTTCCAAATCATTTACCGCTTCGTTGATGGCACAGAAAGTGCTTGCGGCAAGTCTCGACGAATTTACATATGCACGGGCCGAATTAATTTCGGGGCTGAAATATCTACCCCCGAGATACTTGTTGACCAATTTAGCGTGAATAAACGGTTCTGGCACACGCATAAAGAATCAAGGGCAAAGTCAATGAGTGTAGGTAGGGAGGGTAAGGGAAAAAGGTGGAAGGTGGAGCGGTGGGGGTGGGGGGTGGGGGGTGGGGGTGGGGGGTGGAGGGTGGGGGTTGGTGGGGGGGGGGGGGTGGGGGGTGGGGGGGGTGAGGTAGGGGTATAGGGATGGAGAGTAACGCGTAACATTCAGGGCTCATTCGGCTGTGAAGTTTGAACAAAGTTTTTGCCATGATGCGCGTCTCGGCATCAAAATGACTGGCGCTAAGTGGGTTGAATTTGTTAAAAGTCGAAACATTGTAGAGGTCGTTTCAAAAGTGTAAGCACACCTAGATCGATAATATTTGGAATTTTTCAACATTATTCCTCATGCAACAAAACGAAAATTAATGAAAATGAATACGTCTAGTCATTGAAGAACGTTTTAAAATCAAAAGTTTAATCCCTTATGGGCTAAGCTCGAAAAAACTTGTTTTTCACCTCTAGTCTATTTCACGTTGTTTCAGTTTTCATTCCGGATAAACGCGGCTATCGATGAAAAAACTTAAAAGACAAGGTTTCTCGTGCGCCTTCAATGGGGCTCTTGCAAACTTTTGCTGTAGGAGATTGAAGAGTTGATTCTTGCATAAAAACCAGCCGATGCGTACATTGAAAAATCTCGAAATTAACTCTCATAATCGGGCTTAATGGCGGAGAGACGCAGGTATCATGGGAGACTCCTATCTAAATTGAGACTTATCTCTGTGTTTCCGTAGAGAAAGTGACATAATAGCCAGGAATCTCCCACACGGAAAAAAAACTACGGTGAAATTAACCATACGATAGCTGATTTTGGCACCTGCTAGATGTTATGGTAATGTTAACCAAAAGTATACTATGTTTTGACTAGGTACTAGGTGATGCCAAAATCAGCTATCGTATGGTTAATTTCACTAATCTTTTTTTTCCGTGCATGATACCTGCGTTGAGCTGCCATTACAAACTTGCTATCATAGCAGTTATGTGAGTTTATTACTGAATTTTAGACTTTCTCGGTGTAATTTTCGCTGGTCTTTAGATCACATTGGACTATTCTTTTGCTCACAGCAAAAGTTTGCAAAAGCCCCATTTGTTGTACAGGCAATTCCAACTACCCCAAGCCCGAGCCCGGACAGTTGACTCTTTCTCTATTTGTATTAGTTTTGTTTTTATTTGAAGGAATGAGAGTTAACTATTCGCCAAAGATTATCGGTCTAGGTGCGCCTGCATTTCTGAAACGAACTCTAGTTGACAACAAATTGTGACACTGAGGAGGAGGGGGTGAAGGAATGAAGGTACCTCGGGGAGGGGATACGATTCCCACAGAGACAATTTGTACTATGACTTTCAAAAAGAAGTATACTTATAGAAATTTTTATTCTTCTATTTCTTGACCAGTTGGCGATATTATCAAAGACGGTTTCGATGAGAGAACTTTCTTTTGTAGGTCATAGTATCAGTCCACCCACTGCACCGGCCAATCGCGTGGTGGCTAACATTTTTTTTAAGGGGACTCAACAAAAGAACATAGGGAGCAACATCCAACAGGACCCTAAGTTGGCTGATGGCCAACGACAAAACTCTGATTCCTCGCTCTCATTAGCTACGGACATCAGAACATTTGCACATCGGTCTACGTATGGGTCCAGGTTGGACGTTGTCCTGTTTTGACCCCGAAAAAAAATGTTGCCGTCCGATATTAACATGGGTGAGATAGGTAATACATGGTCTCTAGCATTTATTATGTCTGGATTCCCAACGTATTGTGACTTTCTGCAACCGCGATTGGATTCGCGAAGCTAGCTCCGCTCCCTGTTTCAGCTGGCCTCCTCTTTGTCTCTCCCTCTCTCTCTCCCTCTCTCCATCTCTCTCTCTCTCTCTCTCTCTCTCTCTCTCTCTTTCTATCTCTCTCTCTCTCTCTCTCTCTCTCTCTCTCTCTCTCTCTCTCTCTCTCTATCTATCTCTCTCTTTTTCTCTTTCTCCCACTTTCCCTCTCTTTCTCTCTCCTACACGTTATTTGTTCTATTTTGCTGCCCCCTCACTCCCCACTCTGTTAAGAGTTGCGTCTGGGTAGTTATGCAGCTTGAAATTAATGATTCCTTGGCCCTTTTTTCTCGGTTCAAGAGCTCATTAACAAATTGAATACCGATGTGACGCTATCACGTAGCGTTGCCATTCGTGAACGATTTTCATATCCTTTTCCAGTTTAGAGGCCAGACTGTATGAGCCCAGTATATAGTCACCGGAAATGTAGATGAATATTTTCCGAGAATGGCAACGCTCCTCTCAAGGCATAGTTGCCAGTTGTATAGGCGTAAAGTGATCAGCGCCCTTTACTTTGATTTAGATGATTTTCAAATGTGCATGATTTCATTGTGAAATTTGGCGGCATTGCGGTGCTTGAAGATGACTGGTCGTTTATTTTGTTTTTTTTTGTTGTTTTTTTTTTTTATTCCTTCGCGGTTCGCAGAATTTTTAAATGGAATCTTATGGACGATTGTAGACGGTTGCAAAAGAGTAAAAAAAATTGTTTTTTTGTTTTTTTTTTTTGTTTCCCCCCCCCCCCCCCATTCGCGTTTTAGTCGGGAAAATTTTTTCTAAGAAAGATTTTACTGGGGGAAGGGGGGGGGAGGCAGGTAAAAATCAAGCCACAGGACCACAAGCCTGCTAGTATGTCGACGATACTTGTTTGCAATCGCTCACAGTGGCTTGCACCCCTCGCAAAACACACCATAAGATTCTGCGTGAACGAGTGCAAACATAAAAAATACAGCTACATTGCATGAAATCACGTGGTAACAAAAGTGCTTTCTGTAAAGTATATTTCCGTGCCTTGATCGGTAGATGTCCAGTCCAGATCATGGCGTTTGTATTTTCTTACATTCAGCAGTGACTTCGGGCGTGAGCCAAATTATTTGAATTAGACGGAAGCTTTCAAAATAAGGCGAAGGCCTTCGAATTTCTCTACAGAGATAATGATTTAAAACAAACAACAACAACGAAAAACACAATGAGACCTCTGGGGTCTTTGAAACCCTACTTCAAAAGATGCAAGCCAACTGTAAGAAGCTATTTTAAGAATTATTGAAATATGACAGAAATGAAGCTGATACATTTATATAAAAAAACGGTGGGATGTTTCGAACGCAAAAAACCGCAAAATTTAAAGAAAAAAAACCGAATGGTAAAAATAATAATACGGTTATTTTTTTTTTTTTTATTTGTGTGCGTTTTTCGCGGTTGGTAATGAAACAGTAAAGTTTCAGAACGTCCGTCCGTGCCACTGTTTCTTATTTAAATGTTTTAGCTTCGTTTCCCGATAATGTTCTCTTTTGTTTAATTAATTTGTGGCTAGTAAATATGTGTCTTTTCATATGAAAATATGACTTTTTGTTTTCCAAATCGTAACATACATCTATGCAAAGAAATAAATATGTTTTATTTTTTTTTTATTTCTTTCAGAGAGACAAATCAAACCAGACGCAAGTAGTTCTATCAAATGTGGTGCCTAGTCTGTCCGGGAGGTATAGCTGCGAAGTGTCCGCCGACGCACCTTCGTTTCACACGGCTCTCGTGTCCGGAGACATGAACGTTGTCGGTATGTCAAATATTATAACGTCTAGTGCCGTACACGTATTTCTTACTATCATGTTGTGCCAGGGACGACTCGTGCAATTTGGCAACTATGCTTTTTTGCCATTTAAACCCATGCAAAAGTATCGATAACTTGGGGGTGCATTGCACCTCCTGAAGATCGATTGTTTAACATATAGGTTTAAATGGAGGGATTATGTTGTTGCCACATTGCACGAGCCGCCACTGTGTTGTGCCTACCGTACCTAAAGATGTCCTCCTGAACTGAAAATCATCGAGAAGGTGGATCATGGCACTATATTTTTTAGGAAATAAAGTAAAAAAACATATATAAGTCAAAAATTAAAAAAATGTCGATTGTTTGCCACCAGAGACAATATATAATAAAGAATACGCACTATCTATCTTGCCCATGTTTGCGCGCGGTGGCAACTTTTTTTTCGGGGTCTCAACAGAACACCGCTAACATGGTCCATACGTTGACTGATGAGAAACATCGTTGAGATTTTTGCCTAGTGAAGCCAGAAGCACCGAAATTGCATCAGTCAACGTATGGACCGTGTTGGATGGTTGCACTCTCATGCTCCCTGTGTTAATTCCTGTTGAGTCCCGAAAAATAAGTCAGCCACCGCGCGCACGGCTAGTGCGTGGTCTCTATTATATTTTGTCTCTGTTTGCCACGATATCTTTTGCGCATCATTCTGGGTAAACCTACCACGTTTTTCCACGATATCTAACTCAATAAATGCAGTTGACAAACTTACAAGATGACGGTCGAATGAGCGAATGACAATGGGGGAGTCCCGTCTAATCGCAGTATAACTATCTAAGCTAAGAATAGGAACTCATATCACGGAGAAAGCTCAAATTAAATGGTACCTATATATACTCCCCCGTTATCACCCGCTCATGCTACCGCCATCTTGTAAGTTTAATAAACGCATTTATTGAGTTAGTGAGTGGATTTTGCAGGGCTGCCGTTTTGCGTATAATCAATGCTATTTTTCTATTCACCGATGATTCCACCGGTTGAGAAAAGATTACACAGTTCAGTTCAGTTTCTGACTGTAATGCACGAAAGTACTCTGATCTGTAATCTTTCCTTAATCGGTGGAAACTCCGTTGATCAATTAAAATATCCGCAAGTTTTTTAAAGTCATCGACGACTCCACCGGTTGAAAAATGATTACAGATGCGAGTATTTTAGTTCATTACAGTCATGCACTGAACTGTACTGTGTAATCTTTTTTCAACCGGTGGAATCATCGGTGAATTGAAAAATAGCATTGATTATACGCAAAACGGCAGCCCTGGGATTTTGGAACTTTTTGGTGCTCTCTACGTTATTTTCACTTGATTTTAGGAACTAACCCTCCATAAGGCTGTAGCAAAATTTTGCAGCAAACTCAGTGTATAAATGTTTAATTAATGGATCGATTTGGAGGTTATGTACCTACTTTTGTTCAAACTGCACACTGTGATGATCTCACACGCTGTTTGCAACATTTTATTATTATTCTATATAACGTTTGTAATCTTGAATCGAATTCTATTCAACTACCATTTCAAAAATTCATACATTTATCATCCTATTCTATAATGACATTTTTTCGTTTTCGCATACAGATCCTCCAAAATCAAGGCCTATCATAACAGATATGAAAGATAGGTATCGAGCGGGAGAAATTCTTCAAGCCACGTGCACATCTCGAGGATCTAGGCCAGCCGCTAATCTAACGTGGGGAATCAACGGAGATCAGGTTGGTAGTTTCAAACAGGACAATTAGTTACCAAATAATAATAATAATGATGATAAAAAAAAAGAAGAGTAGCAAGGCAAACGTTTTATTAAATCGGCAATGAGAGTTAATTGTTTTTGTCAACTAACCCAGTTCTGTTGTCAGGAAATGTGGGCAAGATTTGCTGTTGCCCACTGACAAAAAATTGGGCCACTACTAAAATTGACCACTCAGTGCGAAACCCAAATTTGACAATGCTGTTGAAGTGGCTCAGAAATTCGGTTATCTAACGAAGGGGCTTTCGTCAAAAAAAAAATTCAAAATGTCCAATCACGATTTTTTTTTTTTTTTTTGAGAATAAATAAATGTGTTAATTTTCTAGAGTAGGTAACAGTATTCTTAATGATCCTCTAGAGCTGAGAAAAAAGGTAAAATTTTTGGAAATATTCATTTATTGTACCTAAATTATTTACCCTAATGTATACTTCAAACTGACGGGCTCTCGTGTATACAGTGGCGTCACGTGCAATCTGGCAACGGGATATATCATCCATTAAAAGGCATAATGAAGGTCGAACTGTTGGAGGTCCACAATGTACGCCCTTGAATCGATATTTTGCACAGGTTTAAATGAACAAAATGCAGCGCTACCAGATCACATGCTACGCCACTGCATGTATAAAATAAATAAATAAAAATCGTCTTGCCGTTGTCAAAGCGTGTCATAGTTTTAACAATTATTAGAGGAAAGTAAAAATAACGCCATGGAAAAAGTCGGACGAGATATATTTAATGGAAAAAAACAATTGAAAATAACTTTGATTAAATTGTCAAATATTTTCTGAAGGAGATAAAGAATGTTTTCATCATTTTTTTAATTTATTTAATTAATCGAAAACTCAATACATATACATTAGTTTACTGTAAAAGTGAGTCCTACTTTGATACTAAAAGGTACAGTGTTTGCAGTCAACCAAAATATCGATTTTATTGCGATTGATGCCCTCGAATTATTACTCCATTGCAGGGCTGCCGTTTTGCGTATAATCAATGCTATTTTTCTATTCACCGATGATTCCACCGGTTGAGAAAAGATTACACAGTTCTGTTCAGTGTATGACTGTAATGCACGAAAATACTCTGATCTGTAATCTTTCCTTAATCGGTGGAAACTCCGTTGATCAATTAAAATATCCGCAAGTTTTTTAAAGTCATCGACGACTCCACCGGTCGAAAAAAGATTACAGATGCGAGTATTTTAGTTTATTACAGTCATGCACTGAACTGCACTGTGTAATCTTTTTTCAACCGGTGGAATCATCGGTGAATTGAAAAATAGCATTGATTACACGCAAAGCGGCAGCCCTGCTCCATTGCCGAACGATTATCTATCAAAACTTAACCCTTTAATAACCAGACTCAGGTTAGATGAAAAAAGGGAAGCTAATATAACTCGCTCTTCAGTAGGTAGTTAAATATGCATACTCAACAGTGTTCATTTTGTCAACCTCGCCAATCGAATGCACTAGGTGAGACATGAAATTACGAATTTTAGCAATTTAGAGAAGCTTTCAATGTCAACAAGAGATCTAGTTACGAATGCTAATAAATCGGCGTGATATTGAAAAGGTATGAAGAGGTATTCTGAATAAGTTCTGAATAAATATAAAAATCAACATAGTTGCGAAAAACGCAAAATTTCAGAGCTTGCTTTCTGAAAGAAAGAACTAATGATAAATTATTTTTACTCAAAAACATATTAAATTTTTAAAATTGTAAAAAAAAAAAAAAAAATTTGATATTAATCAAGTCCAATACATAGTTTTATTTTTTCCTTTCCCGAAAAGGTATATGCATGACAAAAATTGATCATCTAAGTTTCTCACAGAAGTTCCCCTCCTCCCCCCCCCCATTTTTAGACCCCACGCTACGTCATATATCTAGCCTCGCCATTGAATCTCTCCACTGTGCGCCACTAGTTCGTAAAAAAATTATACATGAGTCGTCTTTTTCAGGCGGGTCGTCACTACTCAAAACCGATGAAGATCAGCGTTGATCCGACGACAGATCTTGAGACATCTCAGACGACGCTCGAGTTCAAAGTGACGCCGAAACACTTCAACTCGCACGGGGATCTCAAGATCCGATGCACGGCCAACATTCACACGATCTACTGGCAGACAACTGAGAGAAGTGCAGAGATTGAGCCGGCCACGAGGCATGGAGATCACAACAAGCATAGACAGCATACCGGCCAAGAGCTTGCCAAGACGAAAAAGATAGAGGATGTAAGCAGCAACGAAATACCCTATCCAACAGGTCAGTTAACACGGATATTTATGGATAACAGTTAATGAAATTTAAGAGTAAAATGATAACAGTTAATGGGTGTGTTGCGTACTTTAAATTTTTGCTACAACCATATAGAGCACACACATTAAATACGTTAAAAAAACAATCATTAACTCAGGAAATTACTTCAATTTCAAACGTTCTGCGCTACGGTAGGCACTATTTGCAAGGGCATACTATACCTGGATAGATGAACCATCGTGTATGCATAAACGACATCGTAAGTACAAAATAATGGAATTTCCCTCTAAATACATGAAATATCGGCCGTATTTGATATCTGATCTTTTCTGGTTTATCAAAGATTATTTCATAATACAAGAATCGTATGGATCGAATCAAAAAATTTAAATATTTGTCAGTTATGTTGGTGTTTGCATAAACGCGATGGTTCCGTCAATGTAGTTGTATGTCAGTGATAACAGTGTCTATAGTATAGCGTGGGTTTTTTGAAATGGAAGTGCTTTCCTGAGTTAATGCGAGTGGATTTTGAAAGTTTTTAATGTGCTCATTGTTATTTTCACCGAATTTGACCTTAGAATATATATTCAATATATCATTTTGCTGTAGCAAAAGTACGCAACAGATATTTGATGACCCTACAGAGTTTGATTCTTTGGGGATTCGGCCGAGGGTAAATTTCGTGAGGATCTAGCCGCTGGTGATGGTAAAGAGATCGCGGAATAAACTTGACACTTGGCAGCAACGAAGCGCAAAGAGAAAGATACATACGTATATAACAACAGAATTTTTTTAAATAATTGATAATAGATGAATGCATCATTTTCAGGTCTACGCGTATGCTGAATGGTGGCTTTAGGTTTAACGTTTAGATCACCTGTGATATAATTTGCGTATCAGGCCGTGAACTAAACAAATTTTGTACCTGTACAATGTACATAGTAAATAGCTTCCCAATGTCCAATGTTTAAGTGTTTAGCCTGGTTTCCCCGATTTTCATTTTAAAGTGGTTTAGATCAATTCTTTTATTCCAAATCTCACCATCACACACCGGTCCAATTTCTGGTCCTTTCGAAAGTTGAATTAAAAAAATACCCCTTGCCATAGTATAGAATATGCAAAAAAAAAAAAAAAAATCGGCATCTCATAGGGTATTTAGGAGGCTGCGCCCCATCCAGAGGGACGCGGTTGGGAGTTTTGAAATGTTTTCAAAATCACCTAAAGGTCCTTTTGTTATTCCGAAATGTTTCAATTTTTTCTATTTTTAAAACTTAATAATCATGAATAAGTACGATCTCACTTTTAGGTTCGATGGTATAGCAACTAAACTCTTTCACAGCTTATCAGGCGTATCTTGTTCTTAGAACAAAAATCACGTTTTGAATAGTCACTTCGATATCTTTGGTTTCTTACACCAACACCTCTTCTAGGGTGCAATTCAGAGACTCTAAAAAAACACCTCCTTGAGTTGGGCTTGACATTGAGAATTCTTGAGTTTTTCCTTTTTAAACTAGGTATTGAAATTGAGGATTGACCGTGGTTTTGCATCAAATACTGCGTTTAAGGCTGGTGCCAAGCAGCTGATGGTCTATACAAACACAAAAAAGTGGTTCCAAACACATAATTTAGTGCAATATCTGCAAACACGGGGGCTCCTAAATTATTCTGATACGCAATTATAATTAATTAGAAAATCACAAGAATTCTCAAGTCAGCAAGGTCAATTATTATTTACCGACGTTTTTTCACAGAATCCTTGAGTTTCACCCTCTGATTTGAATAAATGTGCTAAATTAAGAGAGCTTCCATTTCAAAAAAGTAATACTTCATTTTACTCGAAGTGTTCTTCAACTCGTTCTAATGAACAACTTGAAAACTGCCCGGTGATTATAGTTAACTGTTCGGACTCGAGGGAGTTGGAATTGCCTATACGGCACATTGAAGGCGATTTAAGAAACCGTATCTTGTAAGTGTTTTTATCGATAACTGCGTTTTTCCGGAATGAACGCTCATGCTTAAATGTGAAATAGACTAGAGAAGAAAAACGAATATATACTGGGGCTCAGCCTAAAGGTTTAATATTTTGTATGATGCTGTATAGTGACCTATCACAAAGTAAATAGTTATTGGACCTTGAAATAAATTAAAGACCAAATTGGTCTTGAACAGTGATGGGCAAATAACCGAATAACGAATAACCACGAATAATTGACTAAAATTATCCGCATTATTCTTATGTTATTCCTATTAGTAATGGAAGTTTTGACACTACCAGCATATTCATCTGTCGTAAGATGAAGGACTGGTAGTGTTAAACTTTGATTTACTAATAGGAAACATAGAGATAATGACGAATAATTTTAGTTAATTATTCGTGATTATTCGTTATTCGGTTATTTGCCCATCACTGGTCTTGAAAACCTCGTGGCGACTTTACAGAAGAAGCGATAGTTGCGACCAACATTCATCATCTTACCTCGTTCACCCTGGAAAATTTTTTCTGAACATCGATTTCATTTCTCATAGATCTTTCTTTACAGTTTTTTTCGCAGAGAAAGTTAATAAAGCTCGAATCGCGGGGTAATTGTTATGCACCTATTACATACAGACTAATCTCATACGTTCTTCTAATGGAATGTCAAATTTTAATTTTTGTTACAGTGACTCAAATGTCCCGAAGCCACGGGACCCACGCCATCGGTGACATTTCATGCAGTACCTTCGTCATACTCCTATCAGTATTTGGGATCTTATGAACAAGACTCCTACCTTTCAGCAATAATCTTCAAGCTGGTATTAAAATATGCAACCACTATTGACTACGGCCCTTCAGTCATTGCCCTGTTGAACAGGGCTGTTTCTTATGGAACCACGAAATGAGTGATCGAAAGTGCCCGTTTAAAAAGGGTCTGAAGTCTAGTCAAAATCATGATCAAATTTCAATGACTTCGAAAAGGAGCCTCTGATGCAACGACGAGCTAGCCTCAAAATATTTGTTGGTTATTTTTATGCAGTAGCGCACCGAGAGTTTCTTCATCTCTCTCTTTTCTCCATTAAGAAACGTATGTTAGACAAGGATGGACAAGGGGATAAAACCCCCTCCTTCTGTCCTTTTCCTACTCATACATTCAAATGGGAAATGAGAGAGATGGAAGGTATCCTGGTTGCGCCAGTGTTTTTATGTGACCAATGGTTGATTCAAAGTAAGGGGTATTTAGCTGAAAAAGTGTTGGATTTTGGGAGTTTGGAAATTTCTAATCAGCTTAAACCTTTAATCCCCCCCCCATCTTGCAAATTTTTGCAGTACAAAAATTAATTATGAAATCTTATGTGTAAACCCAGCAAAAATCACGGAAATCACATTAAAAATGTCTAAAATGGGTCTGTTGCAAACTTTTGCTACAGCGCTATAGAGTGTTCAATCTCATGTAAAATCGCGTGAAAAGTCCATTGATGGCATCAGAAAGTCATAAAATGCAGTATGAAACTCACGAGAGACGTTCAAAGAAATCCAACATGGCAGTAAAATATCGAGCAACCTGTATTCATGAACCACGAACATCCAAGGATAGCCAACCTCACAATATCGATCACACCCAATCACAACGTAAATAAACACATAACCTCTGAGGCTGTAAGGTTGTCAACGTTGGCAATCCTTGGATGTTAAAGGTGCATGCATACAGATTGCTCGATATTTTACCGCCATCTTGGAATTCATTAAACGTCTCCTGCGAGTTTACTATCGCATTTCATGACTTTCTGATGCCACCAATGGACTTTTTGGGCGATTTTACATAAGATGAAACACTCTTTATCGTTGTAGCAAAAGTTTGCAACAGACCCATTTAGTGATAAACTCAGAACACAGCTGTAACGGCAAGGTCCTAATGGTGAAGCTACGCAAGTATCGTGGGAGATCCCTGTCTAATTTGTCACTTTCTCTTCAGAAACACATATAGATATGTCTCAAATTAGATAGGAATCTATCTTCCATGATACCTGCGTCCGACGCTAAGCCCGGTTCTGAGAGTGAATTTTATAATAAATTGTTTTGTGTGCTCATCGTCATTTTTACCGGTTTTCATGCAAGAATCAACTCTTCAATCACCTGTAGCAAAATTTTGCAAGAGCCTGATTACCAAAGGAGTGTCCTTTGCCAACCACAATCGAATTGTTTTGCGATTGATGCGTGAAAAATGTTTAGACACCTATATAGTTCAATCGATCATCGATCGATAGCCAACGTAAATCACTAAACCTCTTGGTGAAAAAAAACTGCGGTTTCAGCTCATTTTGTGAGTCAGCTCCGTGATATGTCTGATCTCTCTGAGTTAATTCACCGAATTCTAATGCTGTGCTTGCATAAATCTACCTTGAATTTAGACAATTAATGTATACATTCCTCATTTAATAAGTTTTATGGATGAATATTTTTATAATAATGAATGTTTTAATTTCTTACTTATCTTTATATGAATATGTAGATCAACTCAAACAAGAAAATTTCTGAAGAGTTGAAATGCGTAATAATAAAAATGAGCCATTTGCGTACAAAGAAGGTCAAAGATCAAAATTCTATCATTGAAAACATCACATTAGTAACAGTGGCGTAGAATGCAATTTGGCAACGTTGCAGTTCGTCCATTTAAACTTATGAAAAAGATCGAACTATCGGGTGTTCGGTGAACACCTTCGCATTCTACCTTTTACATGGGTTTAAATGGACACAATGCGACGTTGTCAAATGGCATGCTACGCCACTGATTAGTAATAGCCCTACTTCTCAATGGAATTATTCTTACCTCGCCCGAATATGTGCTGCATAGATAAATATTTAAATTAGAACACACTTTTGGGTATAAAGTGCATATAGATAATAAAAAAAAGATTCTGCTTTTGAGCATGCGCAGCTTTTTTTACATTTCAATATTAGACGAGCAGGACTTACTTTTAAAGGCTCTCTTTGGCGGAAGAAAGAGCCTCGCCAAAAAGGGCCAAATTTGGACCCTTTTTTTCGCCCCTCGAAAAAAAAAAAAGGTCCAAATTTGGCGAGGCTCTTTT
The DNA here is from genome assembly GCA_011764245.1 of Trialeurodes vaporariorum. Taxonomy (NCBI): domain Eukaryota; kingdom Metazoa; phylum Arthropoda; class Insecta; order Hemiptera; family Aleyrodidae; genus Trialeurodes; species Trialeurodes vaporariorum. The sequence goes on along the minus strand of VMOF01000111.1, from coordinate 85,584,413 downwards.
TCACCGAGTTTACTCAAATTTGGTTTCATTCTGACGCTCGGTTTTTCTTGAATGTGGGTGCACTTTTATTCGTTACTTGGGGTCTTCGCCCCCTTGCCGCTGCGCGCCGCCTTTATTGTTACAAATCAACATGCAAAATAAACTATAGTGGTATTATAGTGGTATAAAATTGGAATAGAATAGGAAAAAAAGATCAGTTACGCAAGACAAAAGAGAAGTGACCAGTTTAAAGACAGATGGATGGGGGGGGGGGGGGGGTAGATTCAAGGGTTCACCGCTCCGATCGGGATGAAGGAGTGAGGAGGCTCTCCCGTACCTCTCGCCTCATTTACCCCTCCGTCGCCACGTCAACAATTGGTCAAGGCACTTCCGAGCACACAAAGAAATGCCAGAAAACGAAGAAATCGCTGAAGATTTGGAAAGAATTGTGAGAATGTCCCTAGAAAAATGTTGTCCCGAGATCCATTAGGTTTTTATAATATGTAAAGATGTTGGGCATTCAAAATGTTTAGAAAAATCTGACCGACCTCCTGGTAGGAGTGGTAGGCAACGAATCGAAGGTTTTCTTTTGCAACAATATTGCAACGTTCACTTCGAACGGATGAGGTGTTGTTCTGAAAACGTTCAAAAATGTTTCCTTTCTTTTTGTTTTTTTAGTTTTTTTTTTTTCTCTTAAGGCTGCTTTCTGCTTTTCTTTTAAGACACAATTAGTGGTATGGAAACAACATAAGTCGCCTTCCTCTTCTAGCACTAAACACTTTTTATTTCAACAAGGAGCATTTATAAAATTGACGAATTGCACAAATCAAAAAAGATTTGAGGAATTGATTTTGTTATGAGGAGTCATAATAACTTTTTCTTCTTCTTCCTCTTAATTTTTACTGGTTTTTAAAACCAATGCGTTCAAAAGATGTAAACGCGTGTAAAAAAGGATTTGAACCTGTGTTTTTGCACAAAATTGGACTCAGCAAGTTCTGTTGCACGGGGTGATTTAACTATAAACGTAAAGGAGCTCCGTTTATGAAACAAGTTTAGATATGGCTTTATCGAAGTGTCTTAGTACAAACATTTATGTAAGCAGATTTTCGCAGGCAGTGAGTTTTGGGAGATGAAAATAAATCGAAGCGAGAGTGCGAAGGTATATGTTCGCAGTCACAGTGGCGTAACTAGAAATTACCTTTCTCTCACTTTGTCCATTAAAATGTGTTAGTTAGAAAAGGATAGGAAAGGGGGATCAATCCCCTCTTCCTATCCTTTTTCTACCTGTACATTCAGATGAGTAAAAAGAGAGATAGAATGATTTTTAGTTACGCTACTGCGCAGTCAAGAGCTATTCTTTGATCAAAAAGGCATTGCGAGCTTTGGTGAAGAATCAATGATGACTCCAGCCTCTTCTCATCGACAGCCGTTTTTCGAAACATTCCGTTAAGATTTATTCGTTTCTGCCTAGAACTAATGTACGAGGGTCATTCGTAAAAGAATAAAACATTGAGTATACCTGAAGAACGAAAAATGATTTTTAGACTTCGTAAAAAGGGTCTTAACCGTCATACCCTCAGCTTTCTAACGAGCTATTGTGTTTTAAATGTGGCACACTGATTCGCAGGTGACGTAATTTTTCATCACTCACCTCTGGGGATCGCACACTATAACAAGTTCCGTCGAATGAGTACGTTTTACACCCTGTAAAAGACCGCCGTAATACGATGATCCGTCCAACTTTTTACAATAAATGGGAATCACTGTTTAAAAGCCGACTCACACCATGCGCAGAAACTAACTGCTTGTAAATTTGAACCACAGTTTCATTTTTTACGATTTTTCCAGCTTGAAAATTGCATTTGGACACGGTATTCAATGGGGTATTTATGATAACTCGGTCAATAGTGATCGATAGGGGCCAAATCATGATGAGTTTTCTGATCGTGAGTTTTATCATTCATTGTATCTTCTTTTGGTGTGCTAGTGCACTGGATTGACAATCACACGTCTTATCAAC
>VMOF01000111.1:85553761-85581914 GCA_011764245.1 Trialeurodes vaporariorum | reverse complement strand
AGCCGCAGTGCAGCCAATGCAGCCAACAATCACCGGCTGAAAAACAAAAAAATAAATAAAAAAAAAAAAACCACACAACGATCGTTATCGGCCGCCCGTACGAAAAACCCCAAATGTACTTTAAAATCATTATATATTCAATAAACGTAATAAAAACCCAAAAACAAGTCCAACATAAAAAATTTAATATAAAAACAAAAAAAAAATTTAATCATCGTAAAACCAACACAGCAGAGTAAAATTACAACAAAGTTGGCAACAAAAACGCAAAATTTACCTCACCGCACTCCACTTACCCCTCAAAGTGGTGAGTCCGTCGTTTAATTGGAATTATAAAAAAACTAAAGCATTAAAATGAATCCAACTATTTTTGCTGCAAATTTAGAAGGTACGATTTCAAAATTTGTACCATTGCAATCCTCAAAACGCAACAGACCGACAGGAAAAATCACAAAATTAAAAAACAGCCGTTTTTCAACTTTAGGCCACTCAGCATAGGAATACACGTGGAAAGCATAGGCTGCCTTATTACATTGTATACATTGTTTTATATTGTTAGCAGCAAAACGATGGGAATAAGGTGCCATTTTCCAGGGGCACGCTTAAAAATACAGCTACATTGCATAAAATCACGTGGTAACGAAATGCTTTCTGTAAGGTTTTTCCGTGCCTTATCGGTAGATGTCCAGTCCAGATCATGGGTTTGTATTTTCTTACATTCAGCATATTTCGGGCGTGAGCCAAATTATTTGAATTAGACGGAAGCTTTCAAAAAAAGGGCGAAGGCCTTCGAATTTCTCTACAAGGAACTATTTAAAACAAACAACAACAACACAACACAAAAACCCAAAAACAAAACAATGACACCTCGGGGGTCTTTAAAACCCTACTCCAAAGATGCAAGCCAACTGTAAGAAGCTTTTTTAAGAATTATTGAAATATGACAAGAAGAACTGATACATTTATAAAAAAAACGGTGGGATGTTTCGAACGCAAAAAAAAAAAAAAAAACGAAAAATTTTAAAAAAAAAAAACCGAATGGTAAAAAAATAAAGGGTTTATTTATTTATTTTTTTTTTTTTGTGTGCGTTTTTCGCGGTTGATAATGAAACCGTAATTTTCGGAACGTCCGTCCGTGCCGCTGTTTCTTTTTTAAAATTTTTTTAGCTTCGTTTCCCCGATAATGTTCTTTTTTGTTTAACTAATTAGTGGCTAGTAAATGTTCTTTTCATATAAAAATGTGACTTTTTGTTTCCAAATCGTAACATACATCTATGCAAAGAAAAAATATGTTTTTTTTTTTTTTTTTCTTTCAGAGAGACAAATCAAACCAGACGCAAGTAGTTCTATCAATGTGGTGCCTAGTCTGTCCGGGAGGTATAGCTGCGGGTGTCCGCCGACGCACCTTCGTTTCACACGGCTCTCGTGCCCCGAGACATGAACGTTGTCGTATGTCAATTTTAAACGTCTAGTGCCGTACACGTTTTTCTTACTATCATGTTGTGCCAGTGGCGACTCGTGCAATTGGCAACTATGCTTTTTTGCCATTTAAACCCATGCAAAAGTATCGATAACTCGGGGGTGCATTGCACCTCCTGAAGATCGATTGTTTAACATAGGTTTAAATGGAGGGGTTCCGCGTTGTTGCCACATTTACCTAAAGATGTCCTCCTGAACTGAAAATCATCGAGAAGGTGGATCATGGCACTATATTTTTTAGGAATTAAAGTAAAAAAACATGTATAAGTCAAAAATTAAAGAATTTTCGATTGTTTGCCACGATATATATCTTTCGCGCGTCATTCTGGGTAAACTTACCACGTTTTTCCACGATATCTAACTCAATAAATGCAGTTAACAAACTTACAAGATGGCGGTCGAATGAGTGGGTGACAATGGGGGAATCCCATCTAATCGCAGTAACTAAGCTAAGAATAGGAACTCATATCACGGAGAAAGCTCGAATTAAATGGTACTCCCCCGCAGTGGCGTAACTTGGCAACGTTGCACTGTATCCGTTTAAACCCATGAAAAAGGTCGAATGCGAGGGTGTTCACCGAACACCCGATAGTTCGATATTTTTCATGGGTTTAAATGGACGAACTACAATGTTGCCAAATTGCACGCTACGCCACTGCTCCCCCGTTATCACCCGCTCATTCTACCGCCATCATGTAAGTTTGATAAACGCATTTATTGAGTTAGTGAGTGGATTTTGGAACTTTTTGGTGCTCTCGACGTTATTTTTAATCAGTGGCGTCGCAAGCAATTTGGCAACAATGTATTCTATCCATTTACACTCATGTAAAATATCGAATTCAAGGGGTGCACAGTGCACAAGGAAAAGTCGATATATTTAATGAGTTTAAATGGAGCAGTTGCATTGTTGCCAGATGGCACGCGACGCCACTGTTTTCAATTGATTTTACATAGGAACTAACCCTCCATAAGGCTTTAGCAAAATTTTGCAGCAAACTCAGTGTATAGATTTTTACGCTTTAACGACATAGATGTCCGCCCCCTATGAACACAAAACAAGGGTCCCTAAGCACAAACATGGAGTTTTTTTCTTATTACTGGACCTCATATCGCGTCGATAGCATAGCAACAGACGTAAATTGACCTGCTGAGTTCGAATTTGGCCTTAGTTTTGGTCGAAATTATTTAGTTTTTCCACAATATATACTTTATCGCGAAAAATGCTTAAAAGTAGGATATGCGTAAAATCGGGACGAGTTACGTAGAAAATGATATCATTTTTGAGATCAGCGTCTCAAATACTTTGGAGTGGTACAATTTTCATGTAATTAACTAATTAACAAGAAAATTCATCGAAATACATTGAAATTTAGTTAAAAAGAACATGATGTTTCGTGCTTGTCACGGACAAATATGTCGCTAAAGAGGCCTACTTCAGTGTATAAATGTTTAACTAATGGATCGATTTGGAGATTATGTACCTACATCCGTTCAAACTGCGCTCTGTGATGATCTCACACGCCGTTTGCAACATTTCATTATTATTCTATATAACGTTTGTAATCTTGAATCGAATTCTATTCAACTACCATTTCAAAAATTCATACATTTATCATCTTATTCTATAATGACATTTTTTCGTTTTCGCATACAGATCCTCCAAAATCAAGGCCTATCATAACAGATATGAAAGATAGGTATCGAGCGGGAGAAATTCTTCAAGCCACGTGCACGTCTCGAGGATCGAGGCCAGCCGCTAATCTAACGTGGGGAATCAACGGAGATCAGGTTGGTACTTTCAAAAAGGACAATTAGTTACCAAATAATAATAATAATGATGATAAAAAAAGAAGAGTAGCAAGACAAACGTTTTATTAAATCGGCAATGAGAGTTATTGTTTTGTCAACTAACCCAGTTCTGTTGTCGGGAAATGGGGGCACGATTTGCTGTTGCCCAACTGACAAAAAATTGGGCCACTACTAAAATTGACCACTCAGTGCGAAACCCAAATTTGACAATGCTGTTGAAGTGGCTCAGAAATTCGGTCATCTAACGAAGGGGCTCTCGTCAAAGAAAATTTTCAAAACGTCCAATCACGATTTTTTTTGGGGTTTTTTTTTTTTTTTTTTTTGAGAATAAATGTGTTAATTTTCTAGAGTAGGTAACAGTATTCTTAATGATCCTCTAGAGCTGAGAAAAAAGGTAAATTTTTGGAAATATTCATTATTGTACCTAAATTATTTACCCTATTGTATGCTTCAAACTGACGGGCTCTCGTGTAACAGTGGCGTCACGTGCAATCTGGCAACGGATATATCATCCTTAAAAGGCATAATAAAGGGTCGAACTGTTGGAGGTCCACAATGTACGCCCTCGAATCGATATTTTGCACAGTTTTTTGAACAAAATGCAGCGCTACCAGATCACATGCTATGCCACTGCAGTATAAAATAATAAATAAAATCTTCTTGCCGTTGTCAACATGTCATAGTTTTAACAATTATTAGAGGAAAGTAAAATAACGCCATGGAAAAAGTCGGACGAGAATATTTAATGGAAAAAAACAATTGAAAATAACTTTGTTTAAATTGTCAAATATTTTCTGAAGGAGATAAAAATGTTTTCATCATTTTTTTAATTTATTTAATTAATCGAAAACTAAATACATATACTTAGTTTACTGTAAAAGTGAGTCCTACTTTGATACTAAAAGGTACAGTTTTGCAGTCAACCAAAAATCGATTTTATTGCGATTGATGCCCTCGAATTATTACTCCATTGCAGGGCTGCCTTTTTGCGTATAATCAATGCTTTTTTTCTATTCACCGATGATTCCACCGGTTGAAAAAAGATTACACAGTTCAGTTCAGTGTATGACTGTAATGCACGAAAGTACTCTGATCTGTAATCTTTCCTTAATCGGTGGAAACTCCGTTGATCAATTAAAATATCCGCAAGTTTTTTAAAGTCATCGACGACTCCACCGGTCGAAAAAAGATTACAGATGCGAGTATTTTAGTTCATTACAGTCATGCACTGAGCTGTACTGTATAATCTTTTTTCAACCGGTGGAATCATCGGTGAATTGAAAAATAGCATTGATTATACGCAAAACGGCAGCCCTGCTCCATTGCCGAACGATTTCCTATCAAAACTTAACCCTTTAACAACCAGACTCAGGTTAGATGAAAAAAGGAAAGCTAATATAACTCGCTCTTCAGTAGGTAGTTAAATATGCATACTCAACAGTGTTCATTTTGTCAACCTCGCCAATCGAATGCACTAGGTGAGACATGAAATTACGAATTTTAGCAATTTAGAGAAGCTTTCAATGTCAACGAGAGATCTAGTTACGAACGCTAATAAATCGGCGGGGTATTGAAAAGGTATGAATAGGTATTCTGAATAAGTTCTGAATAAATATAAAAATCAACATAGTTGCGAAAAACGCAAAATTTCAGAGCTTGCTTTCTGAAAGAAAGAACTAATGATAAATTATTTTTACTCAAAAACATATTAAATTTTTAAAATTGGTAAAAAAATAATTGTTTTGATATCAATCAAGTCCATGAACGGCGACAGATCGAATAAAATTTTTGGTAGTTTCAGCTGGATGTTACTCAAGAATTAACTATTCAATCGCTTTAAGAAAAAGTTAGCAAGAGTCGCATTATTGTTACTTTTCTGTTTCAAGATATAGACACAATGGTTTGAAAAAAAATGTAATTTAAAAATTTCAGGTGCTGTCATGGGTTTAAGCTCAACGAGACAAACTTAGATTATATTTCTGATGAATGCTGCTTTGGTGGTGTCATTGGTGGTGTCATTGGTGGCGTCTACAAAATACATAGTTTTATTTTTTTCCTTTCCCGAAGAGGTATATGCATGACAAAAATTGATCATCTAAGTTTCTCACAGAAGTTCCCCTCCCCCTCCCCCATTTTTAGACCCCACGCTACGTCATATATCTAGCCTCGCCATTGAATCTCTCCCACTGTGCGCCACTAGTTCGTACAAATTATACATGAGTCGTTTTTTTTCAGGCGGGTCGTCACTACTCAAAACCGATAAAGATCAGCGTTGATCCGACGACAGATCTTGAACATCTCAGACGACGCTCGAGTTCAAGGTGACGCCGAAACACTTCAACTCGCACGGGGATCTCAAGATCCGATGCACGGCCAACATTCACACGATCTACTGGCAGACAACTGAGAGAAGTGCAGAGATTGAGCCGGCCACTAGGCATGGAGATCACAACAAACATAGACAGCATACCGGCCAAGAGCTTGCCAAAACGAAAAAGATAGAGGATGTAAGCAGCAACGAAATACCCTATCCAACAGGTCAGTTAACACGGATATTTAGGGATAACAGTTAATGAATTTAAGAGTAAATGATAACAGTTAATGGGTGTGTTGCGTATTTTAAAATTTTTGCTACAACCATATAGAGCCACACATTAAATACTTAAAAAAAACAATCATTAACTCAGGAAATTACTTCAATTTCAAACATTTTGCGCTACGGTAGGCACTATTTGCAAGGGCATCTATACCTGGATAGATGAACCATCGTGTATGCATAAACGACATCGTAAGTACAAATAATGGAATTTCCCCTCTAAATACATGAAATATCGGCCGTATTTGATATCTGATCTTTTCTGGTTTATCAAAGATTATTTCATAATACAAGAATCGTTGGATCGAATAAAAAAATTTAAAATATTTGTCAGTTATGTTGGTGTTTGCAAAAACGCGATGGTTCCGTCAATGTAGTTGTATGTAAGTGATAACAGTGTCTATAGTATAGCGGGGGTTTTTTTAAAATGGAAGTGCTTTCCTGAGTTAATGCGAGTGGATTTTGAAATTTTTTAAATGTGCTCATTGTTATTTTCACCGAATTTGACCTTAGAATATATATTAAATATATCTTTTTGCTGTAGCAAAAGTACGCAACAGATATTTGATGACCCTACAGAGTTTGATTCTTTGGGGATTCGGCCGGGGGTAAATTTCGTGAGGATTCAGCCGCTGGTGATGGTAAAGAGATCGCGGAAAAAATTGACATTTGGGCAGCAACGAAGCGCAAAGAGAAAGATACATACGATATAACAACAGAATTTTTTTAAATAATTGATAATAGATGAATGCATCATTTTCAGGTCTACGCGCGTATGCTGAATGGTGGCTTTAGGTTTAACGTTTCGATCACCTGTGATATAATTTGCGTATCAGGCCGTGAACTAAACAAATTTTGTACCTGTACATAGTAAATAGCTTCCTAATGTCCAATGTTTAAGTGTTTAGCCTGGTTTCCCCGATTTTCCTTTTTAAAGTGGTTTAGATCAATTCTTTTATTCCAAATCTCACCATCGCACACCGGTCCAATTTCTGGTCCTTTCGCAAGTTGAATTAAAAAAATACCCCTTGCCATAGTATAGAATATGCACACAAAAAAATCGGCTTCTCATAGGGTATTTAGGAGGCTGCGCCCCATCCAGAGGGGCGCGGTTGGGAGTTTTGAAATGTTTTCAAAATCACCTAAAGGTCCTTTTATTATTCCGAAATGTTTCAATTTTTTCTATTTTTAAAACTTAATAATCATGAATAAGTACGATCTCACTTTTAGGTTCGATGGTATAGCAACTAAACTCTTTCACAGCTTATCAGGCGTATCTTGTTCTTAGAACAAAAATCACGTTTTGAATAGTCACTTCGATATCTTTGGTTTCTTACACCAACACCTCTTCTAGGGTGCAATTCAGAGACTTTAAAAAAAACCTCCTTTAGTTGGGCTTGACTTGAGAATTCTTGAGTTTTTCCTTTTTAAACTAGGTATTGAAATTGAGGAGTGACCGTGGTTTGTGCATCAAATACTGCGTTTTAGAGGGGCTGGTGCCAAGCAGCTGATGGTCTATACACCACAAAAAAGTGGTTCCAAAACACATAATTTAGTGCAATATCTGCGGCACGGGGGCTCCTAAATTATTCTGATACGCAATTATAATTAATTAGAAAATCACAAGAATTCTCAAGTCAGCAAGGTCAATTATTATTTACCGACGTTTTTTCACAGAATCCTTGAGTTTCACCCTCTGATTTGAATAAATGTGCTAAATTAAGAGAGCTTTCATTTCAAAAAAGTAATACTTCATTTTACTCGAAGTATGTTCTTCAACTCGTTCTAATGAACAACTTGAAAACTCCCCGGGTGATGTGATTATAGTTAACTGTTCGGACTCGAGGGATTTGGGAATTGCCTATACGGCACATTGAAGGCGATTTAAAAACCGTATCTTGTAAGTGTTTTTATCGAAACTGCGTTTTTCCGGAATGAACGCTCATGCTTAAATGTGAATAACTAGAGAAGAAAAACGAATATATCGGGGGCTCAGCCTAAAGGTTTAATTTTTATGATGCTGTATAGTGACCTATCACAAAGTAAATAGTTTTTGGGACCTTGAAATAAATTAAAGACCAAATTGGTCTTGAACAGTGAGGGGCAAAAAACCGAATAACGAATAACCACGAATAATTGACTAAAATTATCCGCATTATTCTTATGTTATTCCTATTAGTAAATGGAAGTTTTGACACTACCAGCATATTCATCTGTCATAAGATGAAGGACTGGTAGTGTTAAAACTTTGATTTACTAATAGGAATAACATGAGAATAATGCGAATAATTTTAGTTAATTATTCGTGATTATTCGTTATTCGGTTATTTGCCCATCACTGGTCTTGAAAACCTCGTGGCGACTTTACAGAAGAAGCGATAGTTGCGACCAACATTCATCATCTTACCTCGTTCACCCTGGAAAATTTTTTCTGAACATCGATTTCATTTCTCATAGATCTTTCTTTACAGTTTTTTCGCAGAGAAAGTTAATAAAGCTCGAATCGCGGGGTAATTGTTATGCACCTATTACATACAGACTAATCTCATACGTTCTTCTAATGGAATGTCAAATTTTAATTTTGTGTTACAGTGACTCAAATGCCCCGAAGCCACGGGACCCACGCCATCGGTGACATTTCATGCAGTACCTTCGTCATACTCCTATCAGTATTTGGGATTTTTGAACAAGACCCTCCCTTTTCAGCGTAATCTTCAAGCTGGTATTAAAATATGCAACCGCTATTGACTACGGCCCTTCAGTCATTCCCCTGTTGAGCAGGGGTTTCTTAGGGAACCACAAAATGAGTGATCAAAACTGCCCTTTTAAAAAAGGGGTCTGAAGTCTAGTCAAAATCATGATCAAATTTCAATGACTTCGAAAAGGAGCCTCTGATGCAACGACGAGCTAGCCTCAAAATATTTTTTAGTTATTTTATGCAGTAGCGCACCGAGAGTTTTCTCTCTCTTTTTTCTCCATTAAGAAACGTATGTTAGACAAGGATGGACAAGGGGATAAACCCCCTCCTTCTGTCCTTTTCCTACTCATACATTCAAATGGGAAATGAGAGAGATGGAAGGTATCCTGGTTGCGCCAGTTTTTTTTATGTGCCCAAATGGTTGATTCAAAGAAAGGGGGTATTTAGCTGAAAAAGTGTTGGATTTCGGGAGTTTGGAAATTTCTAATCAGCTTAAACCTTTAATCCCCCCCCCATCTTGCAAACTTTTGCAGTACAAAAATTAATTATAAAATCTTATGTATAAAACCCAGCAAAAATCACGGAAATTACATTAAAAATGTCTAAAATGGGTCTGTTGCGTACTTTTGCTACATCAATATGACACATTGTTTCTAACGTAAAATTCGGCGAAAATAACAATCCGCACATTAAAAACTTTCAAAATTCACTAATTAACTCAGAAAATACCTTCCATTTCAAACAGCCCGCGCTGCACTATACACTGTTTGCACCGGTATACTACTACATAGACGGAACCACCGTGCATAAGTAAACAACATCGTAACTACAAAATTATTGACTTTCTCTTTTAATACGTGGAATATAAGCTGCATTTGCTGTCTGGTCTTTTCGGTTTATCAAAGATTACAAAATAATATAAGAAATGTACGCATCTAAACAAAACATTCCAATGTTTGTAAGTTCTGTTCATGTTTACATAAACGAGATGGTTCCATCTATGTAGTTATAAGTCGGTGATATAGTGTCTAGTGTAGCGCGGGTTGTTTGAAATGGAAGTGGTTTTCTAAGTTAATGAGTGGATTTTGAAAGTTTTTAATATGCGCATCGTTATTTTCGCCGAATTTTACGTCAGAAACAATGAGTTATATTAATGTAGCAAAAGTACGCAACAGACCCATTCAGTGATAAACTCAGAACACAGCTGTAACGGCAAGGTCTTAATGGTGAAGCTACGCAAGTATCGTGGGAGATCCCTGTCTAATTTGTCACTTTCTCTTCAGAAACACGTATAGATATGTCTCAAATTAGATAGGAATCTATCTTCCATGATACCTGCGTAGCTCCGACGCTAAGCCCGGTTCTGAGAGTAAATTATATAATAAATTGTTTTGTGTGCTCATCGTCATTTTTACCGGTTTTCATGCAAGAATCAACTCTTCAATCACCTGTAGCAAAATTTTGCAAGAGCCTGATTACCAAAGGAGTGTCCTTTGCCAACCACAATCGAATTGTTTTGCGAAAAATGTTTAGACACCTATAGTTCAATCGATCATCGATCGATAGCCAACATAAATCACTAAACCTCTTGGTGAAAAAAAACTGCGGTTTCAGCTCATTTTGTGAGTCAGCTCCGTGATATGTCTGATCTCTCTGAGTTAATTCACCGAATTCTAATGCTGTGCTTGCATAAATCTACCTTGAATTTAGACAATTAATGTATACATTCCTCCTTTAATAAGTTTTATGGATGAATATTTTTATAATAATGAATGTTTTAATTTCTTATTTATCTTTTTTGAATATGTAGATCAACTAAAACAAGAAAATTTCTGAAGAGTTGAAATGCGTAATAATAAAATGAGCCATTTGCGTACAAAGAAGGTCAAAGATCAAAATTCTATCATTGAAAACATCACATTAGTAACAGTGGCGTAGAGTGCAATTTGGCAACGTTGCAGCTCGTCCATTTAAACCCATGAAAAAGATCGAACTATCGGGTGTTCGGTGAACACGTTCGCATTCTACCTTTCACATGGGTTTAAATAGACACAATGCGACGTTGTCAAATGGCACGCTGTACGCCATGCCTCTGATTAGTAATAGCCCTACTTCTCAATGGAATTATTCTTACCTCGCCCGAATATGTGCTGCATAGATAAATATTTAAATTAGAACACACTTTTGGGTATAAAGTGAATATAGATAATAAAAGAAGATTCTGCTTTTGAACATGCGCAGCTTTTTTTACATTTCAATATTAGACGAGCAGGACTTACTTTTAAAGGCTCTCTTTGGCGGAAGAAAGAGCCTCACCAAAAAAGGCCCTTTGGACCCTTTTTTTCGCCCCTCGAAAAAAAAGGGTCCAAATTTGGTGAGGCTCTTTTTCACCGAGTTTACTCAAATTTGGTTTCATTCTGACGCTCGGTTTTTCTTGGATGTGGGTGCACTTTTATTCGTTACTTGGGGGCTTCGCCCCCTTACCGCTGCGCGCCGCCTTTATTGTTACAAATTAACATGCAAAATAAACTAGTGGTATAAAATTGGAATAGAATAGGGAAAATAGATCAGTTACGCAAGACAAAAGAGAAGTGACCAGTTTAAAGACAGATGGATGGGGGGTAGATTCAAGGGTTCACCGCTCCGATCGGGCTGAAGGAGTGAGGAGGCTCTCCCGTACCTCTCGCCTCATTTACCCCTCCGTCGCCACGTCGACAATGGAGCTGTTGCAAACTTTTGCTACAGGCTTATTAATAGTTGATTACGGGGTAATACCCAGTAAAAATAACGATTAGCGCACTAAAAAATCACGAAATCCACTCCTAAACTCACGAAATGCTTTTAAATGCGAGACCGTAATGGCGGCCGAGGCCGCAGTTTTCTTATGTCAATTGTATGCTTCTTCTTCTTCTTGTGTGGTGTTGCGAGAACACCTCGTGTAGATGGCGCTGATTGAAGATAGGGAGCCCCAATGAAAACCGCGCCCCCGGCCGCCATTACAGTCTCGCGTATAAAAGCATTTTGTGAGTTTAGGAGTGGATTTCGTGATTTTCTAGTGCGCTAATCGTTATTTTTACAGGGCATTGCCCCATAATCAACTCTTAATAAGCCCGTGGCAAAAGTTTGCAACAGCTCCATTCGTCAAGGCACTTCCGAGCACACAAAGAAATGCCATAAAACGAAGAAATCGCTGAAGATTTGGAAAGAATTGTGAGAATGTCCCTAGAAAAATGCTGTCCCGAGATCCATTAGGTTTTTATAATATGTAAAGATGTTGGGCATTCAAACTGTTTAGAAAAATCTGACCGACCTCCTGGTAGGAGTGGTAGGCAACGAATCGAAGGTTTTCTTTTGCTACAATATTGCAACGTTCACTTCGAACGGATGATGTGTTGTTCTGAAAACGTTCAAAAATGTTTCCTTTCTTCTTGTTTTTTTAGTTTTTTTTTTCTCTTAAGGCTGCTTTCTGCTTTTCTTTTAAGACACAAATAGTGGTATGGAAACAACATAAGTCGCCTACCTCTTCTAGCACTAAACACTTTTTATTTCGACAAGGAACATTTATAAAATTGACGAATTGCACAAATCAAAAAAGAATTGAGGAATTGATTTTGTTTTGAGGAGTCATAATAACTTTTTCTTCTTCTTCCTCTTAATTTTTTCTGGTTTTAAAAACCCAAAGCGTTCAAAAATGTAAACGCGTGTAAAAAAAAGGGTTTGAACCTGTGTTTTTGCACAAAATTGGACTCAGCCTGTTCTGTTGCACGGATGATTTAACTATAAACGTAAAGGGGCTCCGTTTATGAAACAAATTTTAAAAGATATGGCTTTATCGAAGTGTCTTAGTACAAACATTTATGTAAGCAGATTTTCGCAGGCATGAGTTTTGGGAGATGAAAATAAATCGAAGCGAGAGTGAAGGTATATTTTGCAGTCACAGAGGCGTAACTAGAAAATTTCCTTTCTTCACTTTGTCCATTAAAATGTGTCAGTTAGAAAAAGGGTAGGAAAGGGGGATCAATCCCCTCTTCCTATCCTTTTTCTACCTGTACATTCAGATGAGTAAAAAGAGAGATAGAATGATTTCTAGTTACGCTACTGCGCAGTCAAGAGCTATTCTTTGATCAAAAAAGGGATTGCGAGCTTTGGTGAAGATCAAAGATGACTCCCGCCTCTTCTCATCGACAGCCGTTTTTCGAAACATTCCGTTAAGATTTTTCGTTTCTGCCTAGAACTAATGTAGGAGGGGCATTCGTAAAAGAGGAAAACATTGAGTATACCTGAAGAACGAAAAATGATTTTTAGACTTTGTAAAAAGGGTCTTAACCGTCATACCTCAGCTTTCTAACGAGCTATTGTGTTTTAAATGTGGCACACTGATTCGCAGGTGACGTAATTTTTTATCACTCACCTCTGGGGATCGCACACTATAACAAGTTCCGTCGAATGAGTACGTTTTACACCCTGTAAAAGACCGCCGTAATACGATGATCCGTCCAACTTTTTACAATAAATGGGAATCACTGTTTAAAAGCCGACTCACACCATGCGCAGAAACTAACTGCTTGTAAATTTGAACCACAGTTTCATTTTTTACGATTTTTCCAGCTTGAAAATTGCATTTGGACACGGTATTCAATGGGGGGATTTTATAACTCGGTCAATAGTGATCGGTAGGGGCCAAATCATGATGAGTTTTCTGATCGTGAGTTTTATCATTCATTGTATCTTCTTTTGGTGTGCTAGTGCACTGGATTGACAATCACACGTCTTATCAACGGTATCTGATGGGGAAACGCAGACACCTGACGATCTCCACAGCGCACGCGGAAGTGAGCACGCGGTCATCAGAGGTGATTGTCGAAAAAATGACATAACTCGCAAGCAAGATTGCCAAATTGAAAAAACTATAGCTGGTAAGAGAGCTGAGAGTATGCTCACTAAGACTATTTTTACAAATTTCATTTATCTTTTTTAGTTCTTGAGATAAACACAGTGTTTCCCTACTTTACGAATGTCGACCATATTCACATATAGTTCATATTTCGTCATTCTTAGTGACCAAAATATTTTTGCCTGTCATTCAATCCAATGATTTACATTTTACTATAATGCCAACTAGTTATTGTATGTTTCCTTTAAAATGAACCTTAAAATACGTTTCCGTCAGTATAATTTCAATTATGAAGAACGAGCTGTCAATTAAATTAGCGTTTTCTATAAAAACGCCTAACATGTTTAAAATCCACTAAAATGTGAGCTCTTCTATTAAAACTAAATAAGTTACACTGACGAAACGTGTAGTGTGGTAACGTTTCATTCTAACCATTCGAAACCTTGCAGCAAGACGAATTCTATATAGTGTCACTCCACAGTCCACACCCAGTCGGCCGATATTTCTCATGGGTTTAAATAAATAAAATACAATGTTGCCAGATAGCGTGCTTTATAACTGATCAATTGCCACTTCAATTTCTATTTAATTTAAATTTATAATCTGTAGCATACAAAAAATTGGGATTACTTGAAAGAAAAAAGTGTCTAATTGTTACAAAGGTATTGTCCTTGACAATATTTCTGTAACTCGTTATTTCTCTCTGTGATATACATTCCACTTCTAAGATAGTTATTTTTCTGCGTTTATTATTGTGGCCTGAAATTTCATTTTTGATAGAATTTCGACCGATAGACTTCCCGTAAGAGTGTACATGGTGTTTATGGACATACTTATTCCCATCAGTAGACTTTCAAAGCATGTAGACAGTGTTGGGTATACATTTAATTGTTTTAAAGAATAGATGCACAAGATGAAAATCTAACGTCCTGGTCAGTGGCGTAGCGTGCAATTTGGCAACGTTGAACTGTCCCCATCTAAATCTATAAAAAATATCGAACTGTCGGGTGTTGGTGAAACCCTCGAATTCGACCTTTTACATGGATTCAAATAGAACAAATACAACGTTGCCAAATTGCACGCTGGTCCTGGTCCTGGTCCATCTTTATTCTTTTCAGTGGCGGCTAGAGATTCGGCAACAGTGTATTTTTCTCAATGAAATAAACGAACAAATACAAAACAATCGATTTTCCATGAGGCTGCTAGCCTCGCCAAGAATTGATTGTTTTTCCTTAGTTTAGGCGGGAAATTGCTTGGTTGCCAAATCACATGAGCCGCCACTGTTTCTATTACTATGGGTTGTTGTAGTATATCTTTGCAGTTGTGTTCTTTGTGTATATGTATACATGCCATTTCTCGCCCGTCTCATCAATGTACAAATAGTTATTGGAAATGCTTGCATATATAATTTTATTTTCCAATGGAAAAATGTATTTTAAATTGTAAATGAAAAATGGATATATAATTTAAAAGTGAGTATTTTAAAAAGATTACTGTAAATGTAAAACGTGACTGTATAAAAATTGAATAGCTAAATAAAATTATTTATTTAAAAAAGAGCCCTTTTGGGTTTTCAGTTTTATTACATAAGATTTTTAGAGGTAATTGAACTTTAGAGCTGTTGCCAGTTTTAAGTACTCTTAAAACTAAAATTAAATTCACTTCAAAACGTTCTACGGCGCGGCGCTTCGGGCATTGTCTATAAAAAGAAACTTCGCCCGTAATTGAACGCAAATAATTTGGCAAAGAAAACTAGAAAACTGATTTGGGTAATGAGTTTTCTCTTTTCGAGATGAATTAAAGAAAAGCTATCAATGAATGTTGGCTATTTTCATTGACATTTGCTCTCAAGACTATTTCCTTCGACTTGCTAGTTCCTTATATATCTAACTAGAGTCCCTTAATACTATGAGAGTTGTGCCATGTTGGAATATGTTTCTGATTGGCTCTCAGATTTAGGCGCACACAGAAGCCAGCCCCAAGAGGTAAAATGCAAGCGGAGGGTTTGTTTACTTTTCGCGTACTCGCTTTTATTACATATATACAGTACCAGTGACCGAGGTAATTATTGTTGATTTTTCTTCTGCCAAGATAGAAAAAAAATAACAAAAATTGAAAAAAATCCGAACCTAACCAAAAAAATACGGAACTAGCGGATACAGCGCAGAGGCAAATGGCCCTCCGCCGTTTGTAATTTACGTCTTGACCGTTTCATTGACAAAGGCTTCTCCATTTTTTAAAAAGAAAGAACATGATATGGCGCAAAACTCACAGTACAAGTCAAAGATTACTTATACATACAGATATGACATTAGCCATCTCGCCCATGTTAAGTGAAAAAAGAATAAAACGCCTGCCGAGATACAACCGGGCATACAGAGGGATCATAAAAATTACAGAATTCTGGTCCGAAAGATTACGTTTCCCACTTTCCTTGGTTTTTTTTTCGGAGCTAGAACAAACACGGAACGTGAACAGTGTAACGTGGAACATGGAACAGTTTTTCAACGGACAAAAAAGTAAAATGTAATCTTTTCTCTGTAATCTTTATGACCCCCCTCTGTATGCCCGGTTGTGTATCACGACCGGAGTCAACTTAACATATTCGGGCTTATGCCATATCGTATGTATAAGTAATCTTTGATAAAAGTTTATAGGGACTCTCTATGTCTATCTAACAATGCACGTATCCATTTTTTTTTCATCATTAAATGATTTATAAAATAATTTGGTTCGTAACTTTGGAGTCGATGGTCTCTCTATAAATTAGTTCGATACGATGTATCGCTCCATAAATCTCTCGCCCCCTCTCTCTATTCGAAGCTTTTTGTATAGTTTTCTCTCTTTTATTGTTTCTCCTCGTGGTTTTTTTTTTTTTTTTTTTTTTTTTTTTTACTCTCATTAAAGTGCGTGGGCGTTTAAAAATAATGATCGCTCGGACCCAGCCCCTACGGCTCTGTACAACTCATTAACAAAATTTAAAGCCGTTGCGACGCGACGCAACGCTGACTCGGATGATAGCATGAGACCACGCGATAATTGACCCCCCCCCCCGCACCAGGAAGGGTGAGAAAGACCCCCATCGAAAAATAAAAATAAAAAAAAAACGATGTTTGTGGAAAAGCCCTTTAAAAAAAAAGTGAGAGATTTAATGGCTTTCATTTAACTAATGGCATGCGACCAACCTCGGGGGCGGCTCAATGGCAGGAGATAATAAACGAGGCCATTGCTCTGACACAGTGGTGGTTGTTAAGCGATTTGAATTATGGTCGGTGCTCATTTTTTTTTTTTTTTTTTTTTTTTTTTTTTTTTTAAAAAAAAAATGATGAAGCTCTAGAATTCACCGCAAATTGCATCGGTGAAAGAAATCACATACACACACACAGTGGTGTCACAACTAAGCTCGTTTTAAAAGTGGAGGCGCACCTAGACCATGATCTTTGGCGAATTTTCAATTTTCATCCCTTCAAATCAAAACAAAAGCCTCTGACTTTGAACTTTTTATTTTAAAGCAATGCTTGGTGAAAATGGAAAATCCACAGCTCAGATTCATTTTTAATAAATTTTTTAACATGAGAAATATTGTTGAAAAATTCCAAGATTATTAGTCTAGATGCGCCTGCACCTCTGAAGCGGACTCTAGTTTAAAACTTATATGAAATTCAGGACAACTTTTATTTTATCAAGTTCACAAAAAGAGTAGCGCGTGCAAAACATTGACTTGCGAGCGTTAGGTTTTTGACCTGAGAAGGACAAAAAAATCATTATTAAAGCAACCAATAAAAGTTTCTCATCGACGACGTTCAGATTTATGTTTCAATGGGTGAATACACAAGGAAAAAAGGATTTTCCCACCCTTATAGAATTTACTGTTCCTTGGTCAGTCACTCAGACCTCTTCAAACTTTGGAGAAGAGTCTGAATTTTTTTCTCCGATTCAAGTCGGACAACGTTTTCCATGAGAAACTCGTCTAAATTTTCCCGTGGGTCCCTCGCTTTTTCATGCACTTTTCGTGACCTTTGTCGGAACATGGATATCTCTGCTCGACAACTCTGGCCAAAAAGAAAAGGGAAAATTGAAGAAGCAATAGGAGGGCAAGCTAATGTACCTGCACTGCAAAAAACTTAATCGAAATTTTGAAGAGACTAGATAAAAAAGTCTTGAAACGACTCCCCTAAGGAAAGAGACATTCAAGCGAGCAGCGCAAGAAAGCGAAAAGGAACTCGCAAGAAATTTCAAACTCTCACCGCTTGAGGGCTCCCTAGTCGTTTTTGAAGATCATCAGTTTGTCGACTAATTTCGCTGCTCTTTATGACCCGATTTGCTTCAGCTTCTCTTTCCGTGGTTCTGACTCAAAGGAGAAATGAAAGGGTATGCCGGAGAGGCCCACAGTAGGGGAAAAAAAAGTGAATAACCTGGTCTTTGGGACATCATATCTGATCGTGAGACTGATTTCGTTGTCGTTGTCACGACAATTGTAGGTAGAAAGGGGTGGCTATTTGGGTAATCAGGAAATTTGATAAATTAAGTGTGGGTACACACGTGTGGGTATTAAGTGTGGGTTTCAAGTTACACGGACTTTCATTGGCGTAGCGTGCGATTTGGCACAGTTGATTTTTCTCCAAATTTAAAATCATTTAAAATATCGAACTACAGGGGGTTCGGGGAACACCCTCGAATTCGACCTTTTACGTTGGTTTAAAATTTTCAAAATACAAAGTTGCCAATCGCACGCTACGCCACTGTAATTCATTTACATTTTTTCAATAATTAAAGTAAACATTGCTAGAGGATGGCGAGAAAGGTCGAAAGGGCAGAGGAGTTTTATTGATCAATTTAAATCAAACACTCGTTCTACCAGCATCCCATTGGTCAATCTCGTTCGGTCACAGTGGGGTCAGATAGACTCATTGCATTAGCTAGAATAAGTATATTTTTTTTAAACAAAAAAAAAAAAACAAATGAACAAAAAAAAGACTCCAAAACTAATATGCACAACCAGTGGCGGTGAGTATTCAATCGCAAACCTCGCGGTGCGGGGGGGCCCGATGCTCAGAGGGCCCCCCAAAACGAGAAAGGATAAAAGGGAAAAAGAAAAAAAGAAACAAAAAGAAAAAGAACAAGGGAAGACGAAAATAAAAAAATAAGAAAAAAAAGAAAGAAAAGTAAAGGGGGGGGGGGGGGGGGGGGTTTGAGAAATTTTTCAAAATTGAAGATCATTAAGTCATACTTGTGGACCATCACATCATGTCTCAAAAAAGTCTAAATTATTCAGCTGTCTTCTCGTAGCATGAGAGTGAAGAATCAAAATCTTTGATGAGTTTTTTCCATAAAAAACCAAAACTCACGAAGAGACGCAATCAAAAGTCAACATTTTGTGGGCGCACTGACAACCAAACAATAAAATGTGAATAATTCTTTTTATTTTTGTTCCATTCCAAAAACCGGTTTTCTCTTTTTTATGAATTTTCCTGTAATGCTACTATAAAAAAAAAAACAAAAAAAAAACGAAAAAAAAAGTTTAAAATTAAATAAAAATTATAAAACAAGTTGAGGTCTGTGGAAAGAGAGGGAGGGGAAGGGCGGAGAGGGGTGGGGGGAAGAGGGTGCTGGGGGAGGGGAAACTGATTTTATCTGTACTGATGATACAAGGGCTCGGATTATTCTGGTGGGGACCCTGGTTTTTTTTTTGCTGGAGGGGGGGGGAGGCGTGGAACACCACCCGCTGCCACTGTGCACACCTATTAACCCCTTTTCCCGCAAGGTGGTGCACAGTATGTACCATTTTCTGTAACATGGGTTTCAATGGGAAATTTTAAAAGGACATTTTGCAAAAACATGTGTGACCCTAGGGGGCGGCTTATTTTCCGAATTGTGAAAATTTTTTAAACGATGGCCGGTATGGTTTCAAATGATGTAAAAACACCAAAAAAAATCACCCCAGCAAAATCGGGCAACTCTAAGTGGTCTCTCAAGGTCGCGAAAGTTTTAGGTGCAAAATGCACGGGATTTATGGTGGCTGCGGAACTGGCTGCACTCGGCCGTCATCAAAATCATGGAAATCAGTCAACCCAAATCTGACATGTCAGAGTTGGTCAAAACCGGTTCTGACATGTTGAGAACTTTCTTGGAGTTTCTTTTAAACCCTTTTTGTGGATCTGAAGCATGGTGGGGGGAGGGGGGGGAGAGAGATAAATGCTACTCACGAGTTTCATGGCGGCCGCTCTTCTCGGCTGCCAAAAAAACGTGTCAAAACTTGTTAGCAAGTTGTTTCATGTCTAGGCATCGAAAAATAGCATCAAGTATCATGCCTAAACGCCAAAAAAGTGGTTCAGTTTTATTTGTGCCGATGGAGTCAAAAATTTTAGGCTGCAAACTTCCCTCTTTAAAACAAGTGCTCGGTCACCTTCTATACGAAATGACCGTAAACAAAAGATCAATACGCGAAAGTGCCCGTTCCGTTTTAGATAAAGTTCTGTTTTTTTGGAATAAAGCAAGGATCCCAACACGTGACAAACAACGGTGCTTTGACTGTATAATTTCTCTACACAAGGAGTACGTAAAAGCAAAAAGAAACGTCTCAAAGAAGGAATAAAACAGCTATCGAGATAAAGAAAGGAAATTTGCCTCAAAATTAGACGATCTCTTTGATATTGCGCATTATAGGGCACTTGAACTCATTGAGGATCCCGGTGATAAAGAATGGTTCGCGTTACAGAAAGAAAAGGGGAGAAAAGGCTCAATGTTAGGAGTTGATAAGAAGTTAGATTGTAAAGAAAAGAGAAAAGAGAAACGCAACGCTTCTATCGCCAGCAGAAAAATGAAGAGTATTGCGGAGATGGAAAAAATTTCTGACTGCAGTCACTGCAGTCAGAACTTTTTTCGCTCCTCTGTTTTTAAACTTGTCACTTACATAGCTAGTTCGAGGAACTTAACTCGGAGTAATAAAATCTGCATCCATTGTTTGTTTTTTTCTTATTTGATTTCTTATGAAGGTTTGAGTTAACGTCTAAGTCAATCGTCTCAGCATTGGAGGATTCCAGGACGACATATTTTCTAACTTTTCCATCTCCACAATACTCTTCATTTTTCTGCTGGCGATAGAAGCGTTGCCTTTCTCTTTTCTTTTTACTTTAAATCTAACTTCTTATCAACTCCTAACATCGAGCCTTTTTTCCCCTTTTTTTCTGTAACGCAAACCATTCTTTATCAACGGATCTTAAATGATTCAAGTGCCCGATAATGCGCAATATCAAAGAGATCGTCTAATTTTGAGGCAAATTTCC
Source organism: Trialeurodes vaporariorum (assembly GCA_011764245.1). Lineage (NCBI taxonomy): Eukaryota > Metazoa > Arthropoda > Insecta > Hemiptera > Aleyrodidae > Trialeurodes > Trialeurodes vaporariorum. The sequence continues at coordinate 85,561,152 of VMOF01000111.1, read as the reverse complement.
TTTCTTTATCTCGATAGCTGTTGTATTCCTTCTTTGTGACGTTTTTTTTTGCTTTTACGTACTTTGTTCCAACCGTACGCTTACTCAACAAAAAAAGAACATTTAATTATAATAATTTAATTCCCTTCCGATTATTAAAGTTTTATTTTTTTGTTCTAATATGTTTTAGTTGCTTGAGCCAAACATAAAAAAGGGAAAGGGGGGGGGTGGGGGGGGAGGTTAATGAAAGGGGGTCCATGATCTTCTGGTGACCTTTTTCATATCATCAGAAGTACTTAGAAATAACAAAAAAACGAAAAAACAAGTAATTCCTATTCGCCGCCGTCTGATTAGAAACTGTACTTCTAATACCGACAAACCCTTGAAGAGATCGCCATTCCTGTCTTTCATCAGCCCCCCCCCCCCACTTTTTATCCCCTCTCCAGAAGCACCCAAGTTATGAAGAGCTTCACTTTCTCGGGTAAGATGCCATAGAACTCTCGTCCACACTCGACACGGCATTTTTTGAAGACAATATCGAATTAAAAAAAATTCGAAAAATGGGGAAAACAATTGGAAAAAATGGGGAAAAAAATCGAAAAACTTTAAACCTTTTGAGAGCCACTAAAAGTCATCCGATTGTGCTGAAATTTTGGGAATCTTATTTTTTTATGGAATGGAACCAAAAGGCAACCATCGTTTGTATAATTTCCTCTTTTTCTAAAAAACCCCTCAAATAAGCCGCACCCTAGTGTGCCCCATCAAAAGTCTTAGAGAATTGTCCTCTTTTGAACGGTCTAAAAAAATCTAAAAAAAAGTAAAATTCCAAAATGCGTGCGGGGAAAGGGTTAAACAAGAGGGAAAATATCGGTCGATTTCCTTCACGGGGACAAAAATTTGTTTTGGAGTCGATCGCATTCAGCAAAATTTAGCAAGAGCCCTGTTATGCAGTTCATCTCAACGCATTTAAACGTCGCAGAGAATCCCTTTTTCCCGGGTGTCAATCGACTCTTATACCCGCAGTCTCACCGCACTCAGGAATGACGGCGTGAAAGGCAGGCGAAACAATTTACACAAACCGCCAATTAAGTTTGGCGCATTCTTTCTCCAGTCGGCAGATTCCCGCGGATGCCGAACGACCAGAAAACGCAAAAACAAAAAGCAAAATTGAGGAGGAATAAAAACACACTGCGGAATCATTAGTTAAACCTGTCACTTCGCTTATCTTCAGTTCTCTCGCATCACGCCCCGTTTTTCGGCACGCTTCAACCCAGTGACAAATTATCATCCCTCCCGCGGAAAGCTCAGAGCTTCCGAGAGCTTATCCATCAAATCGTTTCATTAGTTTTTGGCGTCGACTCGAGTGGTTTGCACCTTCGCTCCCCCCGCAACACCCTTTCAAACAATCAAAACCGTTACCACCTGGAACCTCTACGTCTGCAATCCAAATGAATTTTTCAAATGCTGCGTCACGAACCCTTCTTTTTACCACCTGGGGAAGACTAGAGTCCCTTTTACTATGAGAGTTGCGCCATTGCTGAATCCATTTCTGATTGGCTCTCAGATTTAGGCTGCCAAAAAAGCTCCAAGAGGCAAAATGAAAATGGCGGAGGGTTTGTTTACTTTTCGCGAACTAGCTTTCATTACCCATTTGAAGTAACAGTGACCGCGGTAATTTTTGTGAATTTTCCCTCTGCTTGAATTTTATTACGGAGAACATTATCTCTTTCAATAAGGACCGTTATTGTCGAGAATCTGAACCTAACCTATAAGAGAAAGCGAAATAGTGGCAACAGCGCAGAGGCAAATGGCCATCCGCCATTTGCAATTTGCCTCTTGGGGGCTCCAGTGATCCGCTTCTTCTTCTTCATTTTCAGAGTCTTGCCGCAACTCTCGTAGTATATAGGGACTCTAGGGAAGACTAGAGTCCTTTAATGGAAATATTGTGCAGGGAGTACTGACACGAGCTCGACGAGTTGTGATTGGTCGTTGGTTTTAGGCTTTCATAGAGGCGAGCAGGATTCGGCGATATTGAAGGCTCTACACAAAAGAGTAAGAGTGGATGAACGTATGGAAATGGACCAGAATGCTGGTAAATCCGTCTGTCTACCATGCACTAGTCCACTGTACAACTTAACCTCCTAATTCGCTCAGGCAGTCGACTCCTTTCCAATGTATAAAGCGTCGTGATATTGGTACTTCATCAGAGCTGCCGTTTTGGGTATAATCAATGCTATTTTTCTTGCCACCGATGATTCCACCGGTTGAGAAAAGATTACACAGTTCAGTTATGTGTATGACTGTAATGCACGAAAATACTCTGATCTGTAATCTTTCCTTAATCGGTGGGAACTCCGATACTTAAGGTAGATGTCCCAATTACCGCCCCTGTCCCAATTACCGCCCCCCTTTTCATTTATTCTTTAAAATAAGCCTACTTTAGCAGACAAATTTAAGCGTATATGGGATAAGTGTTTTTCATTGGTTGGCTGAACTGGTGAAAAAAGTTTGAAGTTGATATTTAGCAGCGTTGTGCCCTTAAAAAATCATAGAAGTTGACACAGGACACCTGCCCCCGTATTACCTGTTTTTGCCGATTTCTCTCAGCAGTTACTTATTAAAAATCTGTTCTCTTTACTTTCTGCATTTTAAATTATTATAATGTCATTATTTCCTGACAATAAACATGATGATTTGAATGAAAAGCCAGCGCAAATATGTATGGCTATAATTAGGGCACCTGATATGACAATAATTGGGACAAAGCCACTTTTGGTGTGGCGGTAATTGGGACATGGGTCATTTTTTCGAGTTTTATTAATAATTTTTTTTCCTGATTGATTACGCCAACTTTATATTTTTTTCATAAAACTAGATAGTATTTGAGGGCCCTAGTGAAACCGATCATAGATTTGATAAAAATTAACATTTTTACAGGCATTTTACGGCAATTTTTTTTAAGGGGGGCCCTAATTGGGACATCTACCTTAATTAAAATATCCGCAAGTTATTTAAAATCATCGACGACTCAACTGGTTGAGAAAAGATTACAAATGCGAGTATTTTAGTTTATTATAGTAATACACTGAACTGGACTGTGTAATCTTTTCTCAACCGATGAAATCATCGGTGAATAGAAAAAAAATAGCATTGATTATACGCAAAACGGCAGCCCTGTACTTCATATTCAATATTTCCATTCAAGGACTCGATGGAGGACCGGGTTAAGATAAGTAGCTAATCTTTGAGAACTAACTGCATTGAACGTATCCATGGTAGTTAAATTCGGTGCCATGTGACTGGTACGTATATGTACAGTTGGGGACAAAAAAAAACGTCAGACAACTCATGGAGGGATGCAACCTGCAACACTTATTTCAATAAATTTAAGTATCACAGATGGCCTACCTATGCCAAAATCCAAGGAGTCATGTGGCATTCTTTTAACATTAGTACTGATGGCGTTTTCAGGTCAAATCTTTAACATCAAAAATGTTGGATATTTAAGAGTGAGAAACAACCTTTTAAGTAACCTTTTGGGTTATTTTGTGGGCAGGTAATTTTGATCAACTTGCAATAGCGCGGGAAGAGTTACTGAACAATAGGACGAAAATGAAAAGACCGAAAAGACAAAAATTCAATAAGACAGAACATGGACGATAACGCCGAAAGCGCAGCTGTATAAGATATTTGAACACACTTATTCATTCCATACGTTTTCCTTCTCCTAGGCTGGACCGAGAGACCGGAAGAAATACAACAAAATAGAAAGAAACACAATTTTAGAAAATAATTGTACTCCAATAAAGATTATAAGTAATAAAAAATTGTGAAGAAAACGTAGATTATTAGCTCCCAAGAGTTTAATCTACAAACACTAGAAAATGGGATTCAACATACTTCACAATGATCATCTACATTTGAGCTTTTTAAGTCTAAAGTTCAGAAAGCTCACCGTAATCCTTTTCTCCTTGATCCCGTGGCTCATTAGTCTTAATGCAAATCTCGTGATCGAGCTTTGCCATTGGCCGATTCTTTGATCTTACCATGCGGCTGATGCGAGATTTGGGCCTTTTCGGAAAGCCGATAAGAACGCTCTCAAACATCGCATTATAACTAAGAGGCCATAAAAATAAGAAGTTAAGCACTAGGACGCAACGTATCACAAATTAATAAAAAAAAAAAAAAAAAAAAAAAAAAAAAAAAAAAAAAAAAAAAACGCAACTGTGGTAAAATAAGGCGAAAATCTGGGCGATTTTATAAAAGAGATTAAGGGAAACTATCTTCACACGGTCCGAAAACCCCCTTCTCACCCCATTAATGCTGGTATAAGACAGGGCTCTACAGAAAAGACATTCAAAATCAACAGAATTTACTCATCAGGAAGTAAAAGTTGTTTTTTTTTTATTTATTTAATACTGTTTTTAAAAAAGAAAAGAGAAGAGAAAAAAAGCTTGTTCCTAGCTTTCCAGCCTCTCGATTGGCACGGTTAATTAGATGAATGCATACTCGTATGTTATGGTTCGACATGTAAAAAGAATGCCAAAACATACATATAGGTACAAGAAATACAAATAAACGTGGCAAGGCATTATGTGATTTTAACCTCTGTGCGAAGTCCTCTTAGTTCCTTTTTCCGAATATAAACATGTGAATTTCAAGTAGTCAAACATATTTATCGGATTACTTTTTCATACGTCGGTTAGAGGAGATTAAAAAATTATGTGTTTTTGATTTAAGTCGTTTCCAAAGATCTAGACCATATACAGGGTGGCCAGAAAGTGATTAAACACCCCTCGTAACTTGTTTTCTATTGAAGATGAAAATATGTGGTTTGGGTCTTTCTCCATTATTATGAAAAGTGGACTTCATAAGAGAGTCACGACTTCCCCTATTACTCAGGGGGCGCAGGGGTGATGAGACATCCCTCCCTCGTAACTCAATAATTTCAAACAGCAACACCTAACTTGTGATACATCGTTTCAGAAGGAATTTCAAGACTTTTTGTACAACTTGAAGGTCAATATCGTTTCTTGTTTTCGATTCATCGATTGTCAAAGTTCGATGTCGACCCATTTTCAAAAAATCATTACTCTCCTTAAGAAGTCGGAATTTAAATAAATAGAAGTCTAAAATACTCCAAAAAATAAGTTGTTTTTTTTTCAGAAAAAAAATACAATAATACGGAAATTTAGTCAAAGCTTGATCGTAGGGCCCCCAAACATTTTTAACGCCTTTGCTCCCTGTGGGGGGGGGGGCTATCTGAACAAATCCATGGAACGATCCCTATCAAGCGATACATCCATTGGAAAAACATAACAAACTGAGTATTTTGGTGCAAATCGGGGGTCGATATCGTTTTTCGCACTCGAGAAATCGAATTTTTAAAATCTACCTTTGACATTCGATATCTCGAATGCTAAATACGATATCTACCTGAAAGCTCCAAAATGCCCGTTTTTTTATGTCCTTTTGGTGGATGTGTTACTCGATAGGGGTTGTCTCACGGAATTTTTAAGATGGCCTCCCCAGAGGGGCAAAAACGTTATCTATGTTTGGAGGCGCTAAATTTAAGATTTGACTAAATTTTTTTTAATTTTTTTTTTCTGAAAAGGACTTGCTTTTCGAAGTATTTTGGTTTCTTACTGATTCGTATTCCGACTTTTCAAAGAGGAGTAATGATTTCTTGAAAAAGGGGCGAAATCGAACTTTGACATCCGATAGTTCGAAAACGGAAAACGATATCTACCTTCGAGTTGAACCAAAAATCTTGCCATTCTATTCCTGTTTAAACGACGTATCGCTAGATAGGGGTAGCCATTTGAAATTATTGAGTTATACGAGGGTGGGAGGCTCCTTTCCCCGGGGAGAAGGAGAAGTCGCGACTTCCCTAAAAAGTCAGCCCCTCCCAAAGATGGGAAATGGCGCAAACCACACCGATTTTTCTTCAATGCGACAAAGGTGATGAGGAGTGCCGAGTCACTTTCTTGCCACCTTGTGGTTGTGGAGATAAACATATAATAAAAGCTGCTATAAAATATAAATTATCTGGTTGAATGGATTTTCGTCCAAATGATTCGTTGAATGGTTTGAATGGATTTGAATGGAACGATTCTTTCCTATCCTCTTAGTTTTACTTCATAAAGGTGCATTGACTTGGTATTGAAGAATTGTATTAATTTATTTACAGAATGAGATAATAATTTCGAAAAATTAGCAGAAGCTATTGTTATTAAGTTTATAATTAAATTTAATAAAGAAGTGCGAACATGCTACGTTTGGAAAATACTCGATTCTATAAGGTACGAGGTTCCTATTGTGACTATTTTTGTTAAATTGTTACTGTGATATTGCTCAAATAATAATATTTAAACTGGTGTTTCGCGACATTCCGTCAGTAAGTAAATACACATTGGAAGAAAGATTCAACAAGTCGCCAGGTTCTAACACTGAGGTGTTGAAAAAGCGTGCCTTTGTTGGTATGTCTAGTAATATTTTTTTTATTTTAATTTATTACATTTTATGTAATAACTTGCGATGTCAAAACAACTTTGATATTTTCTTTCTTGAAAGATTGATTTCTGTCTAAACAACGCTGTCAATCCCTCTGGGGAATCTAGAGAGCAACATCTGTGCAAAAATTTGAATGCATATGGATCAATGGTTTGCAAGTTATGTCAGCATACAGACAGACGAACTGACTGACAGGCTGACAACTGACAGACGGATAGACACCATAGAATTTTAAGCGTGTCCTGTAGGCAAGCTTCTTCCTTTCGTTTTGATGCTTACAATTAAATGTTTATAATGATACAGCTGTTTAATACAAATCAAATGGCAGCGGAGTGAGATGGGCATCTTATGTTTGCGGCAGTGTCTTTTATTCGTATCCTGTTGTGTATTATGGGTTATGATTGTTTCTGCTGTATTCCCAGATTCTGCTTTATTTATATACGTAATTTTATGTCATTATATTTCCTCATTGTTTTTATTTTGTACCAAAAGTACTATCAGCTTTTAAGGTGTAACGAGTCGCATCGTTCGGTGTGGTGTACGCTTTTATTGCTTTTCCAGCTTATTTGACCATATGTTTTTTAAAATAACCTCTCTATAGCAAGCTCTATGTGAGAATAACCGCAATCTGCCATATCACGACTGAGAGAGAGCAAATAAGACTCCTCTCTTACCATATTAAAGAATACTAGAGGGCTTCGCCCCCTAGCCGCTCCGCGGCCCACCCCCCAATAGAGTGGCGCTCCGCGCCACCCTCAAAGGTGACTACGTGCCGTCTTCGTCGTCAAAGGTTGACCCGCGAGTTTAATTGCAGATACATTCTTTTTTGAATCTTAATTTGAAGCAATATTAAAACCTGTAACGACGAAGACGGCGTGGGGCACCACTCTGTTGAGGGG
>VMOF01000111.1:85433025-85553261 GCA_011764245.1 Trialeurodes vaporariorum | reverse complement strand
AGCGTGCTTTATAACTGATCAATTGCCACTTCAATTTCTATTTAATTTAAATTTATAATCTATAGCATACAAAAAATTGGGATTACTTGAAAGAAAAAAAGTGTCTAATTGTTACAAAGGTATTGTCCTTGACAATATTTCTGTAACTCGTTATTTCTCTCTGTGATATACATTCCACTTCTAAGATAGTTATTTTTCTGCGTTTATTAATGTGGCCTGAAATCTCATTTTTGATAGAATTTCGACCGATAGACTTCCCGTAAGAGTGTACATGGTGTTTATGGACATACTTATCCCCATCAGTAGACTTTCAAAGCATGTAGACAGTGTTGGGTATACATTTAATTGTTTTAAAGAATAGATGCACAAGATGAAAATCTAACGTCCTGGTCAGTGGCGTAGCGTGCAATTTGGCAACGTTGAACTGTCCCCATCTAAATCTATAAAAAATATCGAACTGTCGGGTGTTTGGTGAACACCCTCGAATTCGACCTTTTACATGGATTCAAATAGAACAAATACAACGTTGCCAAATTGCACGCTGGTCCTGGTCCTGGTCCATCTTTATTCTTTTCAGTGGCGGCCAGAGATTCGGTAACAGTGTATTTTTCTCATTGAAACAAACGAACAAATACAAAACAATCGATTTTCCATGAGGCTGCTAGCCTCGCCAAAAATCGATTGTTTTTCCTTATTTTAGGCGGGAAATTGCCTGGTTGCCAAATCACACGAGCCGCCACTGATTCTATTACTATGGGTTGTTGTAGTATATCTTTGCAGTTGTGTTTCTTTGTGTATATGTATACATGTCATTTCTCGCCCGTCTCATCAATGTACAAATAGTTATTGGAAATGCTTGCATATATAATTTTATTTTCCAATGGAAAAATGTATTTTAAATTGTAAATGAAAAATTGATATAATTTAAAAGTGAGTATTTTAAAAAGATTACTGTAAATGTAAAACGTGACTGTATAAAAATTGAATAGCTAAATAAAATTATTTATTTAAAAATGAGCACTTTGGTTATCAGTTTTATTACATAAGATTTTTAGAGGTAATTGAACTTTAGAGCTGTTGCCAGTTTTAAGTACTCTTAAAACTAAAATTAAATTCACTTCAAAACGTTTTACGGCGCTTCGGGCATTGTCTATAAAAAGAAACTTCGCCCGTAATTGAACGCAAATAATTTGGCAAAGAAAACTAGAAAACTGACTTGGATAATGAGTTTTCTCTTTTCGAGATGAATTAAAGAAAAGCTATCAATGAATGTTGGCTATTTTCATTAACATTTGCTCTCAAGACTATTTCCTTCGACTTGCTAGTTCCTTATATATCTAACTAGAGTCCCTTAATACTATGAGAGTTGTGCCATGTTGGAATACGTTTCTGATTGGCTCTCAGATTTAGGTGCACGTGGAAGCCAGCTCCAAGAGGTGAAATGCAAGCGGAGGGTTTGTTTACTTTTCGCGTACTCGCTTTTATTACATATTTACAGTACCAGTGACCGCGGTAATTATTGTTGATTTTTCTTCTGCCAAGATAGAAAAAAAAATAACAAAAATTGAAAAAGAATCCGAACCTAACCAATTAAAAATACCGAACTAGCGGATACAGCGCAGAGGCAAATGGCCATCCGCCGTTTGTAATTTACGTCTTGACCGTTTCATTGACAAAGGCTTCTCCATTTTTAAAGAGAAAGAACATGATATGGCGCAACACTCACAGTACAAGTCAAAAATTACTTATACATACAGATATGACATTAGCCATCTCGCCCATGTTAAGTGAAAAATGAATAAAACGCCTGCCGTGATACAACCGGGCATACAGAGGGGATCGTGAAGATTACAGAATTCTGGTCCGAAAAGATTACGTTTCCCACTTTCCTTGTGTTTGTTTGCGGAGCTAGAACAAACACGGAACGTGAACAGTGTAACGTGGAACATGGAACAGTTTTGCAACGGACAAAAATGTAAAATGTAATCTTTTCTCTGTAATCTTTATAACCCCCCTCTGTATGCCCGGTTGTGTATCACGACCGGAGTCAACTTAACATATTCGGGCTTATGCCATATCTGTATGTATAAGTAATCTTTGATAAAAGTTCATAGGGACTCTCTATGTCTATCTAACAATGCACGTATCCATTTTTTTTTCATCATTAAATGATTTATAAAATAATTTGGTTCGTAACTTTGGAGTCGATGGTCTCTCTATAAACATTAGTTCGATACGATGTATCGCTCCATAAATCTCTCGCCCCCTCTCTCTATTCGAAGCTTCTTGTATAGTTTTCTCTCTTTTATTGTTTCTCCTCGTGGTTTTTTTTTTTTTTTTTACTCTCATTAAAGTGCGTGGGCGTTTAAAACTAATGATCGCTCGGACCCAGCCCCTATGGCTCTGTACAACTCATTAACAAATTGAATGCCGTTGCGACGCGACGCAACGCTGACTCGGATGATAGCATGAGACCACGCGATAATTGACCCCCGCCCCCGCACCAGGAAGGGTGAGAAAGATCCCCATCGAAAAAAATAAAAATAAAAAAAAAAATCGATGTTTGTGGAACAGCCCTTTAAAAAAAAAAGTGAGAGATTTAATGGCTTTCATTTAACTAATGGCATGCGACCAACCTCGGGAGCGGCTCAATGGCAGGAGATAATAAACGAGGCCGTTGCTCTGACACAGTGGTGGGTTGTTAAGCGATTTGAATTATGGTCGGTGCTCACTTTTTTTTTTTTTTTTTTTTTTTTTTTTTTTTTTTTTTTTTTAAGAAAAAATGATGAAGCTCTAGAATCCACCGGCAAATTGCATCGGTGAAAGAAATCACATACACACACACACAGTGGTGTCACAACTAAAGCTCGTTTTAAAAGTGGAGGCGCACCTAGACCATGATCTTTGGCGAATTTTCAATTTTCATCCCTTCAAATCAAAACAAAACCTGCCTCTGACTTTGAACTTTTGATTTTAAAGCAATGCTTGGTGAAAATGGAAAATAAAACAAAACCTGCCTCTGACTTTGGTGCTAGGTCACGATGTCCAAAAAAACATGTCCAAAAGTCAAAATGTCCAAAACTTTAATGTCCAACTAAAGAAATGTCCAAACGTTTTGCTAATGTCCAAAGACATGAAATGTCCGAAAACAAAATGTCTATGTCTACGGACTATGGTCCGTCTACGAGCTTACTCTAAATGGCATTCACCGGACCAATAATGTAGTTGAATCATTCCATTCAAAATATCAAAAAATGGTCAAAACGCACCACCTAAGCATATGGAAATTTTTGGACTACATGAGGCGAGATCAGAATGATAAGGAGCAGCTGTGCACACAACTTGATTTAGAACACACACGCATCCGCCAGCAGATCAGTAAAAAAATCCAGGGAGAATCAGGAGCGAATTGAGAGACGAGTGAGGCGCTAGCAAGAATTTAAGGAGGCAAATGAGATCCCTGGGTACCTCCGAGGTATAGCGTATTACATTCGCGTCTCTGATGAGCCTGCGGCAGATGAGGTCGGTGACTCTGAAGACGAATGAAATCCAAGTAGGTACATTATAGACATTATCATACGCTCCTAATCTAACTTTTTTTTTTGGACATTGAATGTATGTTTTCGGACATTTTATGTCTTTGGACATTAGCAAAACTTTTGGACATTGGAGTTTTGGACATTTTGATTTTTGGACATTTATTTTTGGACATCATGACCTATCACCTTTTAAAGCAACGCTTGGTGAAAATGGAAAATCCACAGCTCAGATTCATTTTTAATAATTTTCTAACATGAGAAATATTGTTGAAAAATTCCAAAGATTATTAGTCTAGATGCGCCTGCACCTCTGAAGCGGACTCTAGTTAAAGCTTATATGAAATTCAGGACAAGCTTTTATTTCATCAAGTTCACAAAAAGAGTAGCGCGTGCAAAACATTGACTTGCGAGCGTTAGGTTTTTGACCTGAGAAGGACAAAAAAATCATTATTAAAGCAACCAATAAACGTTTCTCATCGACGACGTTCAGATTTACGTTTTCAATGGATGAATACACAAGGAAAAAAAGGATTATCCCACCCTTATAGAATTTACTGTTCCTTGGTCAGTCACTCAGACCTCTTCAAACTTTGGAGAAGAGTCTGAATTATTTTTCTACCGATTCAAGTCGGACAACGTTTTCCATGAGAAACTCGTCTAAATTTTCCCGTGGGTCCCTCGCTTTTTCATGCACTTTTCGTGACCTTTGTCGGAACACTGGATATCTCTGCTCGACAACTCTGGCCAAAAAGAAAGGAAGAATTGAAGAAGCAGATAGGAGGGCAAGCTAATGTACCTGCACTGCAAAAGACTTAATCGAAATTTAGAAGAGACTAGATAAGAAAGTCTTGAAACGACTCCCCTAAGGAAAGAGACATTCAAGCGAGCAGCGCAAGAAAGCGAAACGGAACTCGCAAGAAATTTCAAACTCTCACCGCTTGAGGGCTCCCCAGTCGTTTGTGAAATGATCATCAGTTTGTCGACTAATTTCGCTGCTCTTTATGACCCGATTTGCTTCAGCTTCTCTTTCCGTGGTTCTGACTCAAAGGAGAAATGAAAGGGTATGCCGGAGAGGCCTCACAGTAGGGGAAAAAAACGTGAATAACTTGGTCTTTAGGACATCATATCTGATCGTGAGACTGATTTCGTTGTCATTATCACGAAAATTGTGGGTAGAAAGGGGTGGCTATTGGCTAATCAGGAAAATTTGATAAATTAAGTGTGGGTACACACAGTGTGGGTATTAAGTGTGGGTTTCAAGTTACACGGACTTTCATTGGCGTAGCGTGCGCGATTTGGCAAAGTTGATTTTTCTCCATTTAAACTCATTGAAAATATCGAACTACTGGGTGTTCGGTGAACACCCTCGAATTCGACCTTTTACGTTGGTTTAAATTTACAAAATACAACGTTGCCAAATCGCACGCTACGCCACTGTAATTCATTTACATTTTTTCAATAATTAAAAGTAAACATTGCTAGAGGAATGGCGAGAAAGGTCGAAAGGGCAGAGGAGTTTGATTGATCAATTTAAATCAATCACTCGTTCTACCAGCATCCGATTGGTCAATCTCGTTCGGTCACAGTGGGGTCAGATAGACTCATTGCATTAGCTAGAATAAGTATATTTTTTATAAACAAAAAACAAAAGAACAAAAACAAGACTCAACAAAAACTAATATGCACAACCAGTGGCGGTGAGTATTCAATCGCAAACCTCGCGGTGCGGGGGGGGGGGGGCCGATGCTCAGAGGGCCCCCAAAGCGAGAAAGGATAAAAGGAAGAAGAAAGAAAGAAACAAGAAGAAAATGAACAAGGGAAGACGAAAATAAAAAAATAAGAAGAAAAAGAAAGAAATGTAAAGGGGGGGGGTTAGAGAAATTTTTCAAAATTGAAGATCATTAAGTCATACTTGTGGACCATCACATCATGTCTCAAAAAAGTCTAAATTATTCAGCTGTCTTCTCGTAGCATTGAGAGTGAAGAATCAAAATCTTTGATGAGTTTTTACCATAAAAAACCAAGACTCACGAAGAGACGCAATCAAAAGTCAACATTTTGTGGGCGCACTGACAACCAAACAATAATAATGTGTAATATATATTCTTTGATTTTTGTTTCATTCCAAAAACCGGTTTTCTCTTTTTTATGAATTTTCCTGTAATGCTACTATAAAACAAAAATCAAAAAAAAAAACAAAAAACCAAAAAAAAAAGGTTAAAATTAAATAAAAATTATAAAACAAGTTAAGGTCTGTGGAAAGAGAGGGTGGGGAAGGGCGGAGAGGGGTGGCGCGAAGAGGGCGCTGGGGGAGGGGAGGGGAAGCTGATTTTTATCTATACATGATGATACTTTGCTAGGTCTCGGATTATTCGGGTGGGGACCCTGGTTTATTTTTTGCGGAAGGAGGGGGGGGGGGGAGGCGTGGAACACCACCCGCTGCCACTGTGCACACCTATTAACTCTTTCCATAAAGTTGGTACACATATGTACCATTTTATATAACATGGGTTTCAATGGAATTTAAATAGACATTTTGTTAAAACTTGTGTGACCCATCAAAAGTCTTAGAAAATTGTCCTCTTTTGAACGGTCTAAAAAAATCTAAAAAAAAGTCAAATTCCAAAATGCGTGCTGTTGATTTTCACATAACCTCAAAATTTTTTTTTGCTTGTTTTATGGCTTATACTCCAGTCAAGGAGCCTACAGCCAACTATAGACTAATGTCAGTGTGTGAATGTTTGTTTAATGTCAGAAGACAACAGGGAACTTGAAACATCCATGCTCAAAGCACTCAGATTTCCACTGTAATCTTTGCCGTGGACCCACTTTTAAGGAGACCGAGCGACAAGACATAACCTCAAAATTTAAAACAATAATGAACTCTAGTGCCAACTGTCTTGGCCAAAGAAAACTAAAATTCCCACTAAATTGATAGTAGGGCCTGAGAGGCCCACGTTGGTAAGTCTAGAGGTAGCGATGAAAAAAAAATTCCTACACCTAGAGAATTTTTTGTTGTTGTTTTAATTTATTAAATTTAGGTTTCTGAAGGTTCTTTTTAGAGATGTCACAAAAGCTCAAATTTTTCAAATGATTAGAACGGAAACGGCGCAACAAAATAACAAGCCTAGGGCCTCTCAGGCCCATGTTGGTAATGTAAGGGTTAAACAAGAGGGAAAATATCGGTCGATTTCCTTCACGGGGACAAAAATTTGTTTTGGAGTCGATCGCATTCAGCAAAATTTAGCAAGAGCCCCGTTATGCAGTTCATCTCAACGCATTTACAACTATTTCCGCAGAGAGTTCCTTTATCCGAATGTCAATCGACTCTTATACCCACAGTCTCACCGCACTCAGGAATGACGGCGTGAAAGGCAGACGAAACAATTTACACAAACCGCCAGTTAAGTTTGGCGCATTCTTTCTCCAGTCGGCAGATTCCTCGGATGCCGAACGACCAGAAAACGCAAAAACAAAGAGCAAACTTGAGAAGGAATAAAAACACACTGCGGAATCATTAGTTAAACCTGTCACTTCGCTTATCTTCAGTTCTCTCGCATCACGCCCCGTTTTTCGGCACGCTTCAACCCAGTGACAAATTATCATCCCTCCCGCGGAAAGCTCAGAGCTTCCGAGAGCTTATCCATCATTGACTCGTTTCATTAGTTTTTGGCGTCGACTCGAGTGGTTTGCACCTTCGCTCTCCCGCAACACCCTTTCAAACAATCAAAACCGTTACCACCTGGAACCTCTACGTCTGCAATCCAAATGAATTTTACAAGTGCTGCGTCACAAACCCTTCTTTTTACCACCTGAGGAAGACTAGAGTCCCTATATGTAGAGAGTTAAGACAAGTGAAACCATGGGCGTCGCCATTGGATGCGATTTTGCAAATTTGTTTAAATTCTGAGGGCCGTTGTTGTGTTTTCGTCCACTGCAAAGATTAACAGTGCCGCTGAGTTTTTAACGATGTAATCTTTTACTGCTTTTGTGGATCGACATCTATTTACGCTTTGAAAGATTATTTTGGGATTTATAGACATTCTTGAGGCGTATCAGGATTGAAATTAACAGATTCGTCGAAAATTAACTCTTTATCCGTAAAATACCGTTGGTGAACAACTGCGACTGTAAACAAAAGTGCATAATCGCATCCAATGGCGGCATCCGTAGAGCCTAAAACTCATCGACCAATCAGAAGTTGACTACCCTCTTGTCTTAACTCTCTACATATAGGGACTCTAGGGAAGACTAGAGTCTTTTAATGGAAATATTGTGCAGGGAGTACTGACACGAGCTCGACGAATTGTGATTGGTCGTTGGTTTTAGGCTTTCATAGAGGCGAGCAGGATTCGGCGACATCGAAGGCTCCACACAAAAGAGTCGAAGAGTGGATGAACGTATGGAAATGGACCAGAATGCTGGTAAATCCGTCTGTCCACCATGCACTAGTCCACTGAACAACTTAACCTCCTAATTCGCTCAGGCAGTCGACTCCTTTCCAATGTATAAAGCGTCGTGATATTGGTACTTCATCAGAGCTGCCGTTTTGCGTATAATCAATGCTATTTTTCTAGCCACCGATGATTCCACCGGTTGAGAAAAGATTACACAGTTCAGTTATGTGTGTGACTGTAATGCACGAAAATACTCTGATCTGTAATCTTTCCTTAATCTGTGGGAACTCCGATACTTAATTAAAATATCCGCAAGTTATTTAAAATCATCGACGACTCAACTGGTTGAGAAAAGATTACAAATGCGAGTATTTTAGTTTATTATAGTAATACACTGAACTGGACTGTGTAATCTTTTCTCAACCGGTGAAATCATCGGTGAATAGAAAAAAAATAGCATTGATTATACGCAAAACGGCAGCCCTGTACTTCATATTCAATATTTCCATTCAAGGACTCGATGGAGGACCGGGTTAAGATAAGTAGCTAATCTTTGAGAACTAACTGCATTGAACGTATCCATGGTAGTTAAATTCGGTGCCATGTGACTGGTACGTATATGTACAGTTGGGGACAAAAAAAAAACGTAAGACAACTCATGGAGGGATGCAACCTGCAATACTTATTTCAATAAATTTAAGTATCACAGATGGCCTACCTATGCCAAAATCCAAGGAGTCATGTGGCATTCTTTTAACATTAGTACTGATGGCGTTTTAAGGTCAAATCTTTAACAACAAAAATGTTGGATATTTAAGAGTGAGAAACAACCTCTTAAGTAACCTTTTGGGTTATTTTGTGGGCAGGTAATTTTGATCAACTTGCAATAGCGCGGGAAGAGTTACTGAACAATAGGACGAAAATGAAAAGACCGAAAAGACAAAAATTCAATAAGACAGAACATGGACGATAACGCCGAAAGCGCAGCTGTATAAGATATTTGAACACACTTATTCATTCCATACGTTTTCCTTCTCCTAGGCTGGACCGAGAGACCGGAAGAAATACAACAAAATAGAAAGAAACACAATTTTAGAAAATAATTGCACTCCAATAAAGATTATAAGTAATAAAAAAATTGTGAAGAAAACGTAGATTATTAGCTCCCAAGAGTTTAATCTACAAACACTAGAAAATGGGATTCAACATACTTCACAATGATCATCTACATTTGAGCTTTTTAAGTCTAAAGTTCAGAAAGCTCACCGTAATCCTTTTCTCCTTGATCCCGTGGCTCATTAGTCTTAATGCAATTCTCGTGATCGAGCTTTGCCATTGGCCGATTCTTTGATCTTACCATGCGGCTGATGCGAGATTTGGGCCTTTTCGGAAAGCCGATAAGAACGCTCTCAAACATCGCATTATAACTAAGAGGCCATAAAAAATAAGAAGTTAAGCACTAGGACGCAACGTATCACAAATTAATAAAAAAAAAAAAAAAAACGCAACTGTGGTAAAATAAGGCGAAAATCTGGGCGATTTTATAAAAGAGATTAAGGGAAACTATCTTCACACGGTCCGAAAACCCCCTTCTCACCCCATTAATGCTGGTATAAGACAGGGCTCTACAGAAAAGACATTCAAAGTCAACAGAATTTACTAATCAGGAATTAAAAGTTGTTTTTTTTTATTTATTTAATACTGTTTTTAAAAAAGAAAAGAGAAGAGAAAAAAAGCTTGTTCCTAGCTTTCCAGCCTCTTCGATTGGCACGGTTAATTAGATGAATGTATACTCGTATGTTATGGTTCGACCTGTAAAAAGAATGCCAAAACATACATATAGGTACAAGAAATACAAATAAACGTGGCAAGGCATTATGTGATTTTAACCTCTGTGCGAAGTCCTCTTAGTTCCTTTTTCCGAATATAAACATGTAAATTTCAAGTAGTCAAACATATTTATCGGATTACTTTTTCATACGTCGGTTAGAGGAGATTAAAAAATTATGTGTTTTTGATTTAAGTCGTTTCCAAAGATCTAGACCATATACAGGGTGGCCAGAAAGTGATTAAACACCCCTCGTAACTTGTTTTCTATTGAAGATGAAAATATGTGGTTTGGGTCTTTCTCCATCATTATGAAAAGTGGACTTCATAAGAGAGTCACGACTTCCCCTATTACTCAGGGGGCGCAGGGGTGATGAGACATCCCTCCCTCGTAACTCAATAATTTCAAACAGCAACACCTAACTTGTGATACATCGTTTCAGAAGGAATTTCAAGACTTTTTGTGCAACTTGAAGGTCGATATCGTTTTTTGTTTTCGATTCATCGATTGTCAAAGTTCGATGTCGACCCATTTTCAAAAAATCATTACTCTCCTTAAGAAGTCGGAATTTAAATAAATAGAAGTCTAAAATACTCCAAAAAATAAGTTGTTTTTTTTTTTTTTTTCAGAAAAAAAAATACAATAATACGGAAATTTAGTCAAAGCTTGATCGTAGGGCCCCCAAACATTTTTAACGCCTTTGCTCCCTGTGGGGGGGGGGGCTATCTGAACAAATCCATGGAACGACCTCTATCAAGCGATACATCCGTTGGAAAAACATAACAAACTGAGTATTTTGGTGCAAATCGGGGGTCGATATCGTTTTTCGCACTCGAGAAATCGAATTTTTAAAATCTACCTTTGACATTCGATATCTCGAATGCTAAATACGATATCTACCTGAAAGCTCCAAAATGCCCGTTTTTTTATGTCCTTTTGGTGGATGTGTTACTCGATAGGGGTTGTCTCACGGAATTTTTAAGATGGCCTCCCCAGAGGGGCAAAAACGTTATCTATGTTTGGAGGCGCTAAATCTAAGATTTGACTAAATTTTTTTCAATTTTTTTTTTTCTGAAAAGGACTTGCTTTTCGAAGTATTTTGGTTTCTTACTGATTCGTATTCCGACTTTTCAAAGAGGAGTAATGATTTCTTGAAAAAGGGTCGAAATCGAACTTTGACATCCGATAGTTCGAAAACGGAAAACGATATCTACCTTCGAGTTGAACCAAAAATCTTGCCATTCTATTCCTGTTTAAACGACGTATCGCTAGATAGGGGTTGCCATTTGAAATTATTGAGTTATACGAGGGTGGGAGGCTCCTTTTCCTGGGGAGAAGGAGAAGTCGCGACTCTTCTAAAAAGTCAGCCCCTCCCAAGGATGGGAAATGGCGCAAACCACACCGCTTTTTCTTCAATACGACAAAGGTGATGAGAAGTGCCGAGTCACTTTCGTGCCACCTTGTGGTTGTGGAGATAAACATATAATAAAATCTGCTATAAAATATAAATTATATGGTTGAATGGATTCGTGGTTGTCACATTCTTTCTTATCCTCTTAGTTTTACTTCATAAAGTTTCATTGACTTGGTATTGAAGAATTGTATTGATTTATTTTCAGAATGAGATAATAATTTCGAAAAATTAGCAGAAGCTATTGTTTTTAAGTTTATAATTAAATTTAATAAAGAAGTGCGAACATGCTACGTTTGGAAAATACTCGATTCTATAAGGTATGAAGTTCCTATTGTGACTATTTTTGTTAAATTGTTACTGTGGTATTGCTCAAATAATAATATTTAAACTGGTGATTCGCGACATTCCGTCAGTAAGTAAATACACATTGGAAGAAAGATTCAACAAGTCGCCAGGTTCTAACACTGAGGTGTTGGAAAAGCGTGCCTTTGTTGGTATGTCTAGAAATATTTTTTTTTTATTTTAATTTATTACATTTTATGTAATAACTTGCGATGTCAAAACAACTTTGATGTTTTCTTTCTTGAAAGATTGATTTCTGTCTAAACAACGCTGTCAATCCCTCTGGGGAATCTAGAGAGCAACACATCTGTGCAAAATTTGAATGCATATGGATCAATGGTTTGAAAGTTATGTCAGCATACAGAGAAGCGGACTGACTGACAGGCTGAGTCCCAGTGGCGGCTCGCGAAATTTGGCATCAGTGTTCTCCTCCCATTTAATCAATGTAAAATAATCGATTCTTTTACCTAACTTTAAATGGAGAATTGTATGGTTGCCAAATCGCACGAGCCGCCACTGCAACTGACAGACGGATAGACACCATAGAATTTTAAGCGTGTCTTGTAGACAAACTTCTTCCTTTCGTTTTGATGCTTACAATGAAATCATGTTTATAATGATACAGCTGTTTAATACAAATCAAATGGCAGCGGAGTGAGATGGGTATCTTAGGTTTGCGGCAGTGTCTTTTATTCGTCTCCTGTAGTGTATTATGGGTTATGATTGTTTCTGCAGTATTCCCAGATTCTGCTTTATTTATATACATAATTTTATGTCATTATATTTCCTCATTGTTTTTATTTTGTACCTAAAGTACTATCAGCTTTTAAGGTGTAACGAGTCGCATCGCTCGGTGTGGTGTACGCTTTTATTGCTTTTCCAGCTTATTTGACCACATGTTTTTAAAATAACCTCTCTATAGCAACCTCTATGTGAGAATAACCGCAATCTGCCATATCACGACTGAGAGAGAGCAAATATAAGACTCCTCTCTTACCATATTAAAGAATGTATACAACTGTTAAATCTTACTTGTGTAAGTTTATTATTATCAAATAAATGGTTAAATAAACTGTGAATCAATGCTCAAACTATTGTTACTAATTATTTACGTAACAAGCTCCGTTGTTTCATTTCAAAGCTGACCTTCATCCAGATTTCGTTTGTGATCGGTATGTCAGCTTATATTTTTACTTTTATTTATTGTTTTCTCTCCTTTATGGAGTTATTGGGGATTTGTAAACAGTATATGTGAATGCAATTATCTGTTATTGCAGTTACTTGTCTGTTATTTTTGTGATGGTGGGTTTTGAGAGATATTTCTGTTTTACGAGGGTGTTATGGCGGATGCCGACCTTTCTATCACGTTGTGTATTCTTTTTATTATTATGTGTTTTGTAAAATTCGTAAAGTTCGTCGGTAAAAACACCATTAGCGCGGCCACAATCTGAGCTCAGTTCAGGGCATAGGGGCGTCGCGTGAAATTTTACCAATTTTACAAGCTTGTATTTCAACTGAAGCGCTTCAATAATCAAATGTTCGACTTCAGGCATTGAAAAATGACTTAAAAGCGATTATTTTAGAGTTTATGCGAGATTTTTTAAGCTCAAAGAGTTGGCTCTTCTATACGCTTCGATCGCGTGTGTTCGAGCAAATTGTATTTTTACCAATTTTGAATTTTTTTTTTAGACTGTAGCGGTGAAATACACAAACGTTCTATTGCAGATAATAAAAGTAGACTTAAAAGCGGTGATTTTAGCAATTTTTCAGATTTTTTGGTGAATCTCCACATCGACTTTTTTAACCTCAAAGTTGGGGCCTCCTTAATTTCGGCCGACTTTAAGCAATTTTTTCAACTGGAAAAAATTGCTCAGGAAATCCAATTTTTTTCTGATCAGGTACTCTTAGTAGTTTACTTAAAGCGCAGAAAGTATGAATTTTTTCTACACACGCTATCCTATTCAAAAAAATTATCAAAAGTCGGAAAAATTGCAATAGGGTCACCAAAGTTCATATAGGTATGCAACCCGCTAAACCTTTAATTATTGATAAACAAGCTAAAGCAATGAAAAGAGGACGCAAAATGCATCAAAATAAGACCACAACCGTATCTCTTTGTTGAAAATTAAGGTTGTGACACGCATTCAAAGATGAACCTGAAATCGGAATTTTTGAATTTCCGGTTGCCTATATCTCAGGGGCCGTAAGCTAAAAAAATATGAAAAAATACGTTTTGAGCTACTAAAAGTAGTTACAACCACCACACAATATATGTCCAAAATCCATGACTAGGCAGCAACATTTTTATTAATTTTGGTTGATTTTATATGGAATGACCCACATCTCAGTTTTTATTAGGAGCTAGTATGTATCGAAACAGGTTGCGTATCAATTGACCAAATTGGGTGGGCCTTATGTTCTCTACGCAGGTTGTTTCATACTACCTAGCATGCTTGCATTGTAGCTGAACTACGGCAGGTATGTACTTAAAATTCGGTGAAACACTCGTAACAAATATCGACCCCAATGAATTAAAAACCATTGCTAGGGGTTATTTTAGGGGTCGGGTACCCCTATCTCAAAAAAATCAAATGGAGGGGGGTGTTTTGACTTTTAAATCGATTTTGGTGTGCAATTTTTTTCTCGCAGTTGTTTTTTTCTAAAAACCAACCCTTAATGAGCTGTGGGTAATTTTTGAAAAGTTTAGAGGCAATTTTTGATTGACTGCTGTGACCCTTCGAATGGCAAAAAAAGTCAATTTTAGGTAAGTCCCATATAAAACGGCAGAGACCCGCCTTTACGAATCGATTCAAATGTCATCAGTGAGCACTCTCGCCAAGTTTCAGCCTATTCTCTTGGGGTACCATTTTTTTTTTTTTTTTTTTTTTTTTTTTTTTTTTTTTTATGGTCCACAAAGCATGGATCTTTTTTAAGAAAAAAAAACCTGAAAAAAGACTGTGACCTCCTGAAAAGAAAAGACGACTTTAGTTTGTGTTTTGATAAGGGGGTGTTGGATTTTTCATAAATGCATAATGGGAATGATGCAGGGGCCTTAGTCCGAGTGGTGTTCCGTTATGATGGTGGGATGGGGGGGGAGGTTAGTACCTTTAATTGTTTTTGGAGTGATGAAGGGAACGAGTCTGTTCAGGAACGGGAACTTCGGCTAGATCGTTTTAAAGCATTAATTCATTATTACAAAGCCGTAAAAATGACAATGGCAGCATCAGAAAACACCACATTTTTTTAATAAACTTACAAATAGCGAAAAATACTAAACACTATTCAACCCTGTATCTTTCCACCACGAGCACGATATTTTGCGGGGTTAGCGCGGCATATTCAAACCAAACCTAACCTAACCTAACCATGGCCGACTGTCATCACAGCTGACTTTATATTCAAATAAAGTAGGTACACACTGATGGCTTCCGCTCAAATTCCTAAGTATCAATATCCTCAATTCCTCACAATAGTTTGTGAAAGGTATGTGGAAATCGATATTTTTGTCAACAAATTATCAAAATTAAACAAAAACACACAGGAGTTCTAAGGATGATGATTGAAGTTGGAATCATACTTGGAACTCCTGTGTTTATTGTTTCATTTTGATAATTTATCGACATAAATATTGATTTCTGTTTATACCTTTCACAAACTACTGTGAGGAATTGAGGATATCGAGACTTTCAGCAGACACCGTCAGTGGTTACCTAGTTTGATTATGAAGCCAGCTGTGATGACAGTCGGCCATGGTTATTTGAACATGCCACGCTAACCCCGCGAAATATCAGGCACGTGGTGGAAAGATACAGGTGTGAATTGTGTCTACTGTTTTTCGCAATTTGTGAGTTTTTGTAAAGAGTTTTGGTGTTTTCTGATGCTGCTATTGTCTTTTTTACTGCTTTATACATATGGACTTATACTTTAAAACGCTCTAGCCGATGCATGCAACAGACCCATTAGGTTTGATGGGGGAGAGGGGGGAAGGCACTACTTTTAAGTGAGTAATGACCGTGGAGGAAATTTCAAATGTATCGCCGCGAGGCTAGTGAGATTGTGGCCCGATGCGAGCGCTCCCGGCAAGGCCAAGGCATTAACTAACGTGGCGGAGCGGTGGAAGGTCCGGATAGAGTCCCTCTATACTATGAGAGTTGCTACAAGACTCTGAAAATGAAGAAGAAGAAGCGGATCAATGGAGCCTCCAAGAGGCAAATTGCAAATGGCAGATGGCCATTTGCCTCTGCGCTGTTGCCACTATTGCGCTGTCTCTTAAAGGTTAGGTTCAGATTCTCGACAATAACGGTTGTTATTGAAAGAGAAACTGTTCTCTGTAATAACATTCAAGCAGAGGAAAAATTCACAAAAATTATCGCGGTCACTGTTACTTCAAATGTGTAATGAAAGCGAGTTCGCGAAAAGTAAACAAACCCTCCGCCATTTGCATTTGCCTCTTGGAGCTTTCTTGACAGCCTAAATCTGAGAGCCAATCAGAAATGGATTCAGCAATGACGCAACTCTCATAATACAGGGTGTTTCTAAAACTTTTGTCATCCTTTCTACCCCGTATTTTTGAGGTCAAAATAAGACTTTTTTTCCTATAAACATGTATCCGAAAATGCCCCCCTTTTGAGCTACAGCCCCCCAAAGTTTTAAAAGTTTGTTGGTTTTTTTGGCATATCGACCATAATTATGAACCGAATGTCATGAAAATTAGTGTCCCGAGGTACTTTTACGCGTAGAATCCAGTGATGACCTCGAAAAATTCAGAAATGAGGTCTGACTGTATTTTTCAGGCAATCTTATACCTTCAACGACACAAATTTTATGTTACGGGATGGAAATTTGAAAAATAAATAATGAAATCAGATGGAAAAAACTCTTTGAAAGATATTTGATCCTCTTTGTTTTGGTCGATACGACGCGTATTAAGCGAGATAATCGCTGCACAAGGTGGAAAAGTCAGCGATATTACTGTAGCGGGCGGCCCGAAGAAGCAGCGGAGTAGCGGGTTGCATACTTCCTGCCGCGCCTCGTGGTAAAAGCGCCAACTTTTCCACCTTGTGCAGCGATTATCTCGCTTAATACGCGTCGTATCGACCAAAACAAGGAGGATCAAATATCTTTCTAACAGTTTTTTCCATCTGCTTTCATTATTGATTTTTCAAATTTCCATTCCGTAACATAAAATTTGTGTCGTTGAAGGTATAAGATTGCCTGAAAAGTACAGTCAGACCTCATGTCTAAATTTCTCGAGGTCATCAATGGATTCTACACGTAAAAGTACTTCGGGACACCAATTTTCCACCAATTTTCATGACATTTGGTTCATAATTATGGTCGATATGCCAAAAAAACCAACAAATTTTTAAAACTTTGGGGGGCTGTAGCTCAAAACGGGGGCATTTTCGGACACATGTTTATAAGAAAAACAAGTCTTATTTTGACCTCAAAAATACGTGGTAGAAAGGATGACATAAGTTTTAGAAACACCCTGTATATGTATAGGGACTCTAGGTCCGGATGCAATCTTGCTTAAGAGTGTAGCAGTGTATCCTAATGCAGAACCGTCCATGGCTTGTCAAATATTTTGTGTTATAGGCTCACTTCAGGCTGGTTGTTTGACCTTGGTTTGAGGTTATGATGGCACGGACTATCGTTGACCCAGCAGCCGCTTACGCCAGATTGGGAGTTTCCTTTTTCACATGTTTCGAGCTTTGTAAGGCATTTATTAATGTTCCTGTTAACTCAAGCGAAGAAAAAAGTCCTGAAATATGGTAGTACGCTTGTTATAAACAACAAACGTCAACGATGTTTACACTTCAATCATGGCTCTGATCAATACCGCCGAATCCAACAACCATTAGGCAATTTTGACCCAAATTCAAAATGCATTACTACCGTACATGTTGGAAATTCAAGCTATCCAAGCTCGTCAAAATTAAGGCACTTGCAAAGTCTCGATGATTCTTACCATCAACTTCATCCGACTTGACTCCTCTCAAACATTAAAGCAGTTTGTTTTTTTTGTGTGTTTTGTTTTATTTTGTATTTTTAATCATGTATTATTTTAATTCTAAAATGTACTCAGATTATGTCCTTTCCATGGCTTTTTCAATCTTTCCAAAATTTTCATTGGGTTTTTTAACATCAGGTACATTATGTATTATATCTGGCGATTTTGGCATTGGGAAAGATGACGTCAGCAAGCGGGGACCTGCACGAATGGTATGAGACGACGACCGTTTACCAACTCTATATAAGGTCATTCAAAGATTCGAATGGGGACGGCATCGGAGACCTGCAAGGTAAAATAAAGTGCTACACTACCTTCTTACTTTCTTCTTATCTCGTCCTTTACGCAGTTTAGTTTCTTAACCTAACTAGATCTTCACGAGTAAAATTAGTTATGCTTTTATTACTTACGAGGGGTACCTCAAAAGTAAGGTTAATTTTTTAATTGTAAAAACCATTATATTGTGATAAATAATACGTGATTGGAAAGCTTACATCTTGGGCTATTTTTCTATATAATCGGCAATACGATCGAGGAACTTTTGCAGTCGTAGCGGAAGTTTATGCATGCCTGCCTCATCTTGCTCTCTGCCACCTCGCGAAACGTCTGCGCCATTCCTTCCTTCAAGTCGTCCTCGTATTGAAAGTGACATTTGCTGAATCCACCCAGCGCACACTTTGAGATACTGTAGCTTTTCCGTCAAAACTCGGCGAATGGTGACGCCGAAAACACCAGGAATCAAAAATGAAAGCTAATCTTCGATGTTTAAGCAATATTCTTCAATTTTCGCGATCTTCGCGTCGCGCTCGTCACACAGTGCTTTGAGTCAATGGGCGAGATGTACAAAACATCGAAACTTTAACCTCGTGTAGGGACAAAGATGAAACTTGGTGGACTTTTAATTATTAGTAAGTACTATTCTTGGATGTAATTAGAAATTTTAAATTTTGATCAGGGGAGCGAGCGCACAGTGTGTAATTTCGGCAATCTAGCGCCCGAAAACCTCCAAAAAGTATATTGGCAGATCATTGAAAGAAGGTCTGAGATTGAAAAATTAATAGTACAAGGAGCAAGAAAATAGCATCATACATGACCATAAAGCACCTTTTAAAGGGTAGGGGGGTCCTCAAATTCATCAAATTTAGTGAACACGAATCATACATCAGCCGGCGAATCTCAGAAACACACGGGAAAAAACAATAAACATAGATAGATTCAAATGAAATTATCGCATGATATACTCAAAAATACTCGACTTTCCATTGTATGAAAAGAAAGCCGAGACTCTCTACTTTTTTTTATCTGGAAGGGCATTCTGCGAATTTTTGCGATTTAAAAAGCTGTGATCATAAACAAGAACGGCATAATTGATCTGTTCTTTCTGCGCATCTCAGAAATGCAAAAAAAAAAAATAGTAAGCATCAATAGATTCAGATGGAATTTTCGCATAATGTACTCAAAAATACTCGATTTTCCTTTGTATCAAAAGAAAGCTGAGACTCTCTACTTTTATTATCTGGAAAGACATTCTGCGAATTTTTGCGATTTTAAAATTTGTGATCATAAAAAAGAACGGCATAATTGATTGATCTGCAAATCTCAGAAATGCACGGGGAAAAAACCCGAAAACATCCATAGATTGAAATGAAATTTTCGCATGATGTACTCAAAAATACTCGGCTTTCCATTATATTAAAAGAAAGCTGAAAGTCTCTAGTTTCTTTATCTGGAAAGCACGGTTGGAGGACGGTTGGAGGAAGTTTGGAGAAAATTCGATCGAGGAAAACTCGAGGAACGTGTCAAAATTGAACCATCGATTTCGAGGTCGAGTCGAGGTGAATCAGAGTGGAGGAAAGTTCGAGGAACGTGACAAAAATGGATTTCTGTCCTCGAGGTCAAGTGGAGGACGTTTCGAGTGGAGGAAAGTTGGAGGAAAGTTTTATTTGCGTGTTGAAATTCGGCCCTTAGGGTCTGGCTGGCTGGACAAATGACTCGGCATGGTCTGATTTCTTCTTACTACTGATCACTTTTTCATTTCCCTATTTTGCGGGACATACTATATCGTTGACTACCTTTTTACTAAAGGGGATTCAAAATTGTTTTATGAGTATTTGAGTGTTTATTACGTGCGTTTAGTGATGTGCAGTGGGAGATTCGAAGGATTTGTTCTATGATCTTCCGTAGTGGTCCTACCGCCCCCCCCCACTCGACGCACACAGGTTCAGACCCGAACTTTTGCAGTATATATTTTTTTTAGAGATGGTGGAAAATCTGAGGGGTTTGTTTTAAGATTGTCCGTAGTGGTCCTAACCCCCCCCCCCCCAATCGCCACACACCGGTCCGGACCCAAACTTTTGCTGGACAATTTTTTTTGAGATGTTGGAAAATTCGAAGGGTTTGAGATTGTCCGTAGTGGTCCCCCCCCCCCCACTCGCCGATTACAGGTTCGAACTTGAACTTTTGATGTACAATTTTTTTTGAGATGGTGGAAAATTCTGAGGGATTGTTCTAAGATTGTCCGTAGTGGTTCTACACCCCCCCCCCCACTCGCCACACACAGGTTCGGACCCTAACTTTTGCTAGACAATTTTTTTGAGATGGTGGAATATTCGAAGGGTTTTGTCCTTAAATCGTACGTAGTGGTCCTAACCCCTACCCACTCGCCGCACCCAGGTTCGGACCCGGATTTTAGCTGGACAGATTATTTTTGAGATGATGAAAATGGAATTTGATTTATGAGGGACCAAGGTGCGCCTTCTCTGACACTGTAGTGTCAGAACTACCTGCTTTGTTTTTATGTTCATAACGTCGTTTCCATATGCACTGGTCTGTAATAAGAGTGTTTTATCTTCTATACGCATTCAAAAATCTTATCACTTTGCAAGCACCGCAGGAGTGGCACAGTATTGTTTCCGCGAGGTGGCGGGAGAGCACTATGAAGAAGGCATACAAAAACTTCCGTTACGACTGCAAAAAGTTATCGATCATGATGGCACTTATGTAGAAAAATAGCCCAAGATATAAGCTTTCCAATCACGTACTATTTAATTAAATAAGTTGATTTTCAACTAAAAAAATTAGTGGAGACCTTGCTTTTGAGATACCCCTCGTACATTGCCTGAAGTAAAATTGTGGGACGTTTCACGTATGCACAATGCACATCACTTGACCACTAGTTTGAAGTTTCGGTGAGGGCCCTTTATGATCTTACATACTTCTTCAGGCGATCGAATTGGATCCTCAGAGAATCTTCCAAGCCCAAGAGGGCATTTTGTACTCGATGCAAAACAAAGATCATTTTAAAAATAATCGCAAATTACCAGACGTTTGACGTCTTAACTTTCAATATGTTGCGCATCTTGATAGGAATTTAATATGTGTCATGATTAATGATGTTTGATCTCCAACCATTATCGATGGTCGTCAAAGGTTTGCTGGCAGCCAAACTATGATGGTGTATGATGCAAAAACCAATCACCAGAAGTAAACTTAGAGGCTCTACTTCGAACATCCAATTTGATCTTCTGAGAAGGCCTTAACAGTATTCTCAATTCCAAGCCTGACTGAAGTTTTTCCAATAATATTTTCAATCTAAATACGAATTTAAGACGTCTTTCAGATTTTTCAGCACATATAAAAAAGAAAAAACTATTTTACTGTGACCTTTATTATATCTATGTATTGCAGAGTGGTTATTCTGATCTGCACACGATTACTGAGAGGTGCCTACCAGGCAAATCACGCTGTTAAATCAATTTACCAATTTTATACATGTTATAAGCTTGAAATTGTGGGAAAACATTTATTTTGCTAGAGCTCGTCTTAAAGTTGTCTTTGCGTGAGCTTGTTTTGGAATTCAAAGTTCTAAATGGTCTCGAAGACAAAATTTAACTTGCGAAGTTGCCGTCCTGAAGATGTTTTTAAAACAAAATTACGCGAATAAGGGAAGAGTTAAAATGTCTACGATTTAATCATTTTTCAAACGTAAACGTAGACAGATATTAAAGGGGAAAGAAAACTTGAAAAGAACAATTGCACCGATTCTCAAATTTCAGAGTTGATTTACACGAGTCGTTTTGCAGGTAGTAAATATCTTATCCATTATAAATGAAAGAGATAAAGTTACAAATTGTTTTAGCTGTTTGTGTTGGTTGAAAATTTTGTTGCTCATTTTTTTTATTTATTTTTTTTTAAATTAATCATTTCCGCCAGGTATTATAGAAAAATTAGACTATCTGAAAGACGTTGGTTTTGAAACCATTTGGATCCAATCGGTATTGAAGTCCCCGCAGAGAGATTTTGGTTACGATCCCTCAGACTTCATAGATGTTGAGCCGGCGTTTGGGACACTCAACGATTTTAAGATCTTGCTGAAAGGAATTCATGATAGAGGTAAAACATTTTTTACCCCTCTAGCTAACACCAAAATTACCTTACGTACGTATTGCTGATTTTGTGGCCACTTAGGGACATGGCGATGGCATGTCACCATAAGAGTTGGGTCAAAGGCTCCAGAAAACAAGACACGCCAATGCTAAAATTCTATTTCAAGTTCTTCGATCAATTGTTTTACATTAATTAGAGTAGAAAAAATACATTTGTTTTTTTCAAATTGGACGACTCTCCCCCCTAATCCTCGGTGGACATTCCTTGAAACATTCGGTCAGGGCTGTGAACTAAAATTGAATTTGGAACCGGTTCCGAGTCCAACTTGAGTTATTTCTTTTAGTAATATTCGGTTCGAGAACCAGTTCTGGTTCCGCTGGAAGTGCTATAAGACAACTCTAAAGCTGTGCAGCTTTTTATTAATATTTTCAAGTGTCATAAAATGCTCTTGAATACAGGCTTCTTAATACTTTTACTTCCTTTTTCAAACAAAATATGTCCTGAGATTCTCCATCTGGCGGCTCTTATAAAATAACGCATTTTCACGCCTCAACTGTGAGAAGAAAGCTTATTTAGAGCATTGAGCAGAGTAAGCCATTAAAGTTTCTTTGAATTATACAGTTATTTTAATAAAGGGCAAGGAGTACACCTAGGAATCATCTCAGATACATGCACAATACACAATCCATATCAATACATGTTTACTCTTCAAACCCTATACAGTGAATCCCCGGTATCCGCGAACTCGGTATCCGCGGATTCGCTTAACCGCGATCAATTTTTAGCGGAATGTCCTCGTTATCCACGACCCTCTAATTCGCTTATCCGCGAATGAGAATTAGAAAAAATCATGAAAATGGCCCGAAATCGTGCAGGAAAAGGAAAAAGAACCAAAGAAGAAAGAACCGAAAGAGAAAGAAACAGATGATGGTGGATCCTGAAGTCTCTGAAATTGCTGAACTGGCAAGAAAGGGCAGGGTTCCAGGACATTACGGAAAGGGACATACAGGAATTGCTAGCCATCCATTCTAGCGAATTGACAGAAGAAGAACTTGCCGAAATGATTGTACTGATTGTAGAGTGTAAATTAGAGGACGAAGAAGAAGACGAAGACGCAGAAGACGAGAAGCAACCACAACTT
Source organism: Trialeurodes vaporariorum (assembly GCA_011764245.1). Taxonomy (NCBI): domain Eukaryota; kingdom Metazoa; phylum Arthropoda; class Insecta; order Hemiptera; family Aleyrodidae; genus Trialeurodes; species Trialeurodes vaporariorum. The sequence continues at coordinate 85,530,201 of VMOF01000111.1, read as the reverse complement.
TCGTTCAGAACTCTCAATGATTTCATCCAAAGTGCAGTGAACGTTGGCGAAGAAGCCATAAGGATGGACCCTCACATGCTACGAGCTTTAACTTTCCAGCGGGGATTGAAAGATCTTCTTCTGCCGTACATAGAGATTCAAAAGACCTGCGCTGGAAGCTGAAACAGCCAACTTTAACGTCTTTCTTCAAAGGATAGCAGAGGATAGAGGGAAAGGAGGCGAGAGGTTGTCTGCAGTAAAATGTAAGTGGAAAAAGTAAGAAACATCTAACATTTAAAATTTATCTAGTCCCGAACCCCACGTTTTCCATTAGAATAATGCCCCGGCATCCGCGAAATCGGTATCCGCGAGGTTTTTGCGGAACGGAACCCTCGCGGATACCGGGGATTTACTGTACAACATTGATTTACCATTAAAGAAAAAATAAATAAAAAAGTTGAGATTTTGAACCCCATTGACGTGAATTGATGTCAATTCACGTCATGCAAGTCGTATTGTAAAAGGGCCGGGAACAGTTTTATCAACTGTCAGCTTGGATGTAGATGTGGAACCTCCGAGGAACTCGTGCAGAAACGATGTGGAACCGATGTGGAACGGATGCAGAGCCGATCAATGTGTTACTCGTGAGCGACCTATGCGCAACCAAAATGGAACCGCACCAGTGGCGGCTCGTGCAATGTGGCAACAATGGACTCCCTCCATTTAAACCTATGTAAAATAATCGATTCTTTGGTGAGGCGCTGTGCCTCACCTAGAATCGATCTTTTAGCACAGATTTAAATGGCAAAATAGCTCTGTTGCCAGATTGCACGAGCCGCTACTGAACCGCACTGCCGTTTTAGTTCCATGCCGATCCAGGTAAGTTCAAGGTAGGTCCAGTACTAGTTCTGATGGAACTAAATGGTTCTCCCAGCTCTCAGTTCCGTTACCAGTTTTAGTTCGTAGCCTGCATTTGGCTCTAATGCTTTCATTGAATTATTTAGATAAGAAAATAATCCGCCTTCGACCCGAGACTACTATTTCATTTTCTGCTACCGACCTACTTTAAGATGTTTATAGTATTACGGGCAAAGGCCGGGAACTGGGCAGAGATGGTCTTTGCCCGGGCAAAGACGTCTTTGCCCTATCGTGTCGGGCAATGATACACTGCCCCGCAAAAAAAAAACGGCGCACCTGGCGCGTTGGATCATTCCACTCGAAAATACGAAAAAATTACAAAATTTAAAATCGTCATATCTTTTGAATTAAGAAAGCTAAGAATATTTCAAGGCCAGGGTCGGATTCTTCATACTCTCTAGTTTTTATGCATAAGCTCAAATTTTCTTTCCGTCATTTTTACGCCCGGATGAAGAGTTTTTCCAAACCCTCGCGAAACTGTTTTTTTGGAGCACATCTCTAAAAAGTACTCAAACTTGCCACATCTCTTCGGGCAAAAGGAGCATAGATGGACAAAATCTGAGACATGCATCAGATTTCTCAGAGTCAGGGCTATCGACCTGGTTACCTCAATTTCGTCTACAAAAATTTTTATGGTCGGAAAATGCACTTTTCCGAGACCATGTAAGGACCGCTTCTGAACACACAGTTTACACATCCGCTCAAACATGCGAAAAGATGATAAAAGTTTAAATCGTCATAACTTTTGAACTGAAACAGCAAAAAATATTTTAAGGCCAGGGCCGGATTCCTCGTACTCTCTAGTTCTTTAAACTTAAGCTAAAATTTTCTTTCAGTCATTTTTACGCCCGTATGAACAGTTTTTCCAAACCATCGCGAAAACTGTTTTTTTGGAGAACATTTCTAAAAAGTTACTCAAACTTCCCACATCTCTTTGGGCAAAACAGCATAGATAGAAACTCCCCGCTTCACTACTCTCGCTGCACTGACTGCAAGGTATATAGAGGAACAGGTATGGACAGGAGGCGGAGTTTAAGGGATTTTCAAGCTTTTCCGCAAATAATGACGACACAATTGCTTGGCGATGACGTTGCCAACACCTACTTCAGTACCGAGAGATGGGTACACATGGGGGTCACGAGAGAGTGAGTGAGATAGTTTGGAACGCTACACGAGTTTCATCACAACCGATGAGTGCACTGTCGTGGTTGTTGGCTAACCGTTGATTTCGCACTTGAAAATCTGTGACGTAACAGTTACCTGCTGGAATAGGCTCCGCCTCCTGTCCATACCGGTTCCTCCATATGTATACCTTAAACTGACTGGTGAGACTCTGCCGAGCGTAGAGCGGGTGGAAAGGCGCGGGGCAGATCAGAGAATCCAGCTTAGGCGATGTCTCGGAACATCTCTCCGTGCGGTCCGTGCGTCGTGCGAGAATGAGTTCTCCCCTCTTATTTTAAAATTCAATTTGCGGTGCTCGCAAACGACTTTTTCGAAAAAACAAAATTCCACAGATCTCCTAGAAAGATCCTAAGGAATCATTGTGCCGTTGAGGGAAATCACTTCGGTCAATTTTCGGGAAATAGAAAAAACATTTTGGAGGGACGTCAGCTTTATATACAGGGTGTAACAAAACTATATACATTAATTTTCAGGGCGTGTTTTAGATGTAAAAGATAAGACTTTTTTCCCCTAAAAACATGGGTCCGAAATAGTAGTCTTTTCGAGTTACAGCGTTGCAAAGTTTCCGGAAAACAAATTGAAAAATTGTCATAACTCCCTCGTGAATTTTTTTTTTTTTTAATGCTCGTAAATAGGTACTATGATGTAATTTTAGGCGCTCTTGTCGATTTTGGCCGTATTAATGCTGTATGCAAAATTGTGAGGGGGTTTTGGGGGTTTTTCTTGATTTTTCTTACTTTTTTGGCCAAATTACGTGAAAACATGCTTTCGGATTCATTGAACCCAAAAACGATTAGCATTGCTCAAAAGTTCGTAAAAAAATAATGTGCATTTTTGGTCCTTATAAGTTTTTCCAATCCTCAAACCATTTCCGAGAAAATCGGACCTGAAGTTGCAGAGGTCGGCCAATAATAGCCTTGTCTTTGATTTAGTCAATTTTTGGCCAACTTCTCCATTTCAGGGACGGAAACCATTGACAAAAAAATCGTCCCTGAAGTTAGAGAAGTCGGCCAAAAATTGACAAAATCAAAGAAAAGGCGATTATTGGCCGACTTCTGCAACTTCAGGGACGATTTTCTCGGAAATGGTTTGCGAATTGGAAAAACTTGTAGGACCGAAAATGCATATTTTTTACGAACTTTTGAGTAATGCTAATCGTTTTTGGGTTTAATGAATCCGAACGCATGTTTTCACATAATTTTGCCAAAAAACGGTGAGAAAAATCAAGAAAAGCCCCCAAAACCCCCCTCAAAATTTTGCATACAGCATTTTACGGCCAAAATTGGCAAGAGCTCCTAAAATTACAGCATAGTACTTATTTACGAGCATTAAGAAAAATTCACGAGGGAGTAATATGACAATTTTTCAATTTGTTTTTCGGAAACTTCACTTTAACTCGAAAAGACTACAATTTCGGACTCATCTTTATGGGGGGGGGGGAGTCTTATTTATATCTCTAAAACACGCCCTGAAAATTAATGTATATAGTTTTGTTACATCCTGTATAATATAGCTTGTTCTCTCAGCCTTATTCAGATTTTTTTCCACGCCCGTTACCTCTTTGGCACTGCTGTCAATGCCCGTGTATTGAAAGAGCATCAAAGCCCGGATCAATGCCCGGTCAGATTGGGCAAAGACTACCCTGCCCGGGCAAGGCGCGTCTTTGACCCACCATCCCGGGCATTGGCATGCATGTCCAGGCAAAGACGTTTCTGCCCAATTCCGGCTTCTGCCCGTAACATAGACATAGGTCTCAAATTTGTTGATTCCCTGTATGTCCTTTAAGGTGATTCTATCGCAAACTCCCGAAAATTTTAATCCGATAGATAGCATTACTTGTCACTGGCTCCGTAAATAGCCGTTTTTTGACGGTTTTCGGCTGTTTTCTCTGAAAACACGAATAATTAGACAAAAAATCGGAATGTCAGCACCTGCTTGGTTTTTGCTTGATTTTTTAAGCCATAAACGAGCCAAATCGGTTCTAAAATAAAGGCGTAACTATGCAAAGAAAAGATCATACAGGGTGTTAAGAAAAAAAGTTTCTACTGCAATTTTTTTCAAAAACGGCTGCGAATTTTGAAAAACGGCGAAACACGTATCCAATAATATCGAGGGGGACCCATTTTGGGGAGGTTATTTTTTCCGGCACCCCCCTGGGAGGGGCGGGGGAGGGGGTAACCCCCTTTTTTCTTATGAGAGCCCCATTTTTTTATTTCAGGTCGATATAGTTTTTCGTTTTCGATGTATCGAAGGTCAAAGTTCGATATGGACCTATTTTCAAAAAATCATTACTTCACTTTGAGATACCGGAATTTAAAAAACTAGGGGTCTAAAATGCTCCAAAAAGCAAGTAATTTTTCCCGAGATTCTAGGACGAATTTTTGTTGAAATGGTTTTTGGTATTAAAAATGACTAAGCCGGGGGGAGGGGAGGCGTGTCCTCGAAATCGAAATAAGATTGACATTTTCAATTTTTTTTTTAAATTTCTTTAAAATTTGTTGTAGACTTCCAATTAAACCTGTACATTGCCATTAGAGCGGAGGAAAGGTCATGAATCGGGTTTTCTTTGTTTCTCGCAGCCCTCACAACCTCCTAAGGGAGCTCAAGGGGTTTCGAAAATACGAAATTATGATGTTTTTTATTACATTTCCTATATTTGACTTTGAAATCTTAAAGTCAAAAGTGAAGACCTACACGGCAAACAACGGCTGAGACGGGTGGTCTGAGTCATCTTATAATATGGTTCAGGTCCCTCGTTGATCTTTTATAATTCGTCATTAATCTGCTAATAGATTTGGGACCAAATACTGTTAGGTCCCAAACGTGAATTGCGCACGACCACGATGACATGCGCAGGTTCTGATTGGTCGAAACTGCACGCAATTTATCTTGCGTACACTGCCGGGACCATACATTTTTTGATCTTTGGGCTTAGTACTAGAAGTATCAATTTTTAACCCTGGTGCTTCGTCTAACGCCATTTTCATTACTGCAATTTTAGGTGGGTAACCACGATAACACTCGAATTGCATCTAGATTTAATCCTGAGTATGCTGATGTGTTGTGGATGATGATGATCCTGCTCCCGGGAACGTCAATTATTTATTACGGTGAGGAGATTCAAATGAAGAACACAAAACTTCGACCCGACCAGAGGTATGACTTTCGCGATGAATGTAGAACCCCGATGCAGTGGGATGACTCTTTGAATGCAGGTTCGTAACATGAAAAACATGGTAATGGAATTACACTAATCATTGCTCTCGAGCGTCTTTAAGGGGATTTAGTTCTCTGTACATTGTACACTGTACTATTGACGAAACAAAGATTGTCGCAAATCGTGATTTTTTTTTTTTTTTTTTTTTTTTGGAAAAATAATTAGATATGCCGACCAAATAAAGGCCTAAAGTATCGTTACCCAGTGTGCTACTAGTGCCTAAAGCACCGTTTAAAGGAAATTTTTGCTCAGGTGAAGCATTTTAAGCGGCTGAAGTACCCAGGAATTTGGCAGGTTTCTAATCACCCAATAATTGCAAATAATTTTCTTGGCGACTGAGTTGATATGAATTTTCCAATTTAGATGCGAGTTAATGAAAATTTAATGTGCCTAAAAATTGATGAATATTATCCTGAATATTATCAGTCTTGAAGGGATCTCAAAAATTTGAACCTCTTTCCTCTCCTATTTGGATTGTATAACTATGATGTTGGCTTCTGCGAAAGCCAGTTTTGAAGGTATAATATTCAAGTTATCACTATACACAACACTGTAAGGTTGTTAATCCACAGTTGGTCTCATACGTGGTCCATGCAAACATCTCTCTAATTTGCTGGTCATTCGCGACTGCATTTTGCATGACTACTCTTGTGACGCGCCACCGAGAGACGACTGGAACCACGAACCAGGCGTGATAAACATAGGAGGAGCAGTTAGCCGATTAGGGGGAGTTTATCACAAAGTTTGGGAAACGCTCGAAACAGGAAACCTACTCCCGTCCACTTGCTGCCATACTTGCTTAGTATTTACATCCATCTTCCTGTCTCCTTTTATGATTGGTTGATTAACGGAAAACTGGCTCTCATAAAGGTTGCATTAACCTCTAAAACGGCGTTTTGGAAACCTCGTTAGAATTCATTCCATATGATTGTAAAAAAAAACTGAAATATTACGACCAAATCCTTCTAGGATAAGGACCTTTCCAGAACATTGTTATCTAACTTCAAAGATTGTTTTTTTAGACCTAGTTTCTTATGACACTTATCTCCTATTTCTTTCCTTAGAGCTCTGAAGGTAAGAAAGATATCTTCAGTTGCAAGGAATTGGCTATTGACTCTTCTGTTTTGCATTTTGAATACAGGGTTCTCGACTAGTAAGAAAACATGGCTGCCTGTTAACCCAAATTATTGGAACAATAACGTGAAGCAACAATTACAAGATCCACGTAGTCATTTAAACACCGTCAAACGTCTGATGCATCTCAGAAAAACGCCAGTTTTTAGGAATAGCCCACTGATTAAATGTGTCGCGTCTGAATGGATCTTTATGTTTATAAGGTCAGACCATTGTACTTAGAATGCAATTTAAACAATGCACAAGGTGTTTCGGGTTTAATGTCAAAAATTCTGGAGAAAATTTTCCCAATCAAAATAATACTTTTTGCCGAAAGAAGGGTCTTTAAAATGCTTCTCCTCAGTGAGGGTTTTAAAATATTCATTCTTCAAATTTTGGATATTTTTTTTTTTTTATTCAATTTTGGCCAAAGTCATCGATAAGCCTTCACTTAAAATGGGAAGTTTGCTTGTTTATTAGTGTAATATTCATTGATGCCTTTAAAACCAACATAAAATAAGTCTGAGTGTACTTTTCTGATATTGTCGACTATATGATGGCAAAAATTTCATGTAACCAGATACTTTTTATTTTATGAAAGAACCACATGGCAAAAAACCCCTCAAATATTTTCAATTTCAGTAATTTTTTTCAGTGCTACACGTTTTAAGTGAAATGATCGACATTGAAGGTGGAAAGTCAGCGGTTTGACCATGACAACCTACGCGCCGTCCGTCCATGCGTGACATCTGTCATAGTCAAAGCTCTCACTTTTTCTTCTTCGAAGTCTACTATCTCACTTAAAACGGATCGCTCTGAAAAAATAAGGGCTATCAAAAATCTCTCAGAGGGTATTTGCAATCAAGCTCTTTAAATAAAGTTTGAAAATTCTCATCAATATCATGGAAATGCCATCAAATGCTCAAGAGTATCAGAAAGGTACTTAGACTTATTTTACGGTTGTTTTAAAAAAATTGTGAATTTCACACCTAAAGCACATTTCAGTAAAATTCATTGAAAATGTTAGCCAAAATTACATAAACGAAAACGATTTTTTTGTCCAAACTTTGAAAAATTATAGCTTTGAGGGAATCATTTAAAAACCTATGTTTAAAGAAAAAATAGATTTATTTGAATTGAAATATTGGCTTTAGAATTTCCAATCTTAAACCTGAAACACCCGGAAGAATGAATATCATCCTCATTATATCCATCGAAAGGTATCTTGTTAACTGGAGTGCACAATAATCTTCTGTATAAAATTTTACGTGCGTGGCGGGAGCTTGGGCCATACACATGGGAAGAATCCTACTGATACAATTATATTACTGATAACATTATATTGTACTCTGCTCAGAATAAGAAGAAACTTGGCAAGTCAGGTAGAAACGCAGCGCGCACAGAACCTTTGAGTTTTAGCCTTTGCGCTCACTAGGGCCCAGTCCAACTATACTCTGTTCAATATACGACGGGCCCTCGACCAGCGGTCAGTTTTGCTTACGCAGGCGACACTGCAATGTATTCATCCGAGTAACCACAATAGTGAGCCGAGGAAATCAAGGGTGCATCGGGTCTCCAACCTTGCCTTCGCCAATTATACTCTGTTCACAATAAGAAGGCGGGTGAGAATTCAGGTAGTAACGCACTATTTAGCAACAGTGCGGCTATGCTGGCTACTCCAACCCCTCGCATTGGCCGTTGTTTTCCCAAACTCTCTCTTGGCACGGAAGATTCCAAGAACCGACAGACTTTAAATTTTTAGAACAAATTTGGCCCGTTTATGGCTCAAAATATCAAGCAAAAAATTAAGCAGGTATTGACAGTCCGATTTTTTTGTTTATTATTCGTCTGTTCACAGAAAACAGCCGAAACCCGTCAAAAAACGGCTATTTACGAAGCCAGTGACAAGTGACGTTATCTATCGGATTAAAATTTCCGGTAGTTTGCCATAGAATCACTTTAAGACCAAAAATCATTAAATGTTTAAGTAAAAATGTCAGTAAATGTTTGAATCGTAATACAGAACAGGATAAAGGCTGTAGCTGCAACAGTGAAACTTTCGCAATATGTATTTGAAATCGGACGAATGCCGTTTTTACACACACCTCTATTGTCTCAAGTCTTTTCTTTTTCAGGGATGAAACTAATCGTGGATTTCATCCCAAACCATACAAGTGATGAACACGAATGGTTCAAGAAATCAGAGAATCGGGAGGATCCTTACACTGATTATTTCGTGTGGCAGAACCCAAAAGGTTACGATAACGAATCTCGACCGATACCCCCAAGTAACTGGGTAAGAGGAATTCCCATGCTATGGAAAACTTTACAGTTTTGAGACAAAAGAAACGCTTGATCGGTGTTCTAACTTGAAACATACTTTTGCTAAACCCTTTTTTTGGGAAATAGAAATTTCTGAGTTCTGACTATGAGTCCTTACCAAAGATCACTAGTTTGCATATTTTTGGAAAGAAACATAGTGTAAAAATGACTGTTGATTTGGATACACTTCGGCTTTGGACTAACAGAATTTTAAACTTTCAAATGCATTTTTCATGAGAGTGAGTTTTTTTCTATTCCCTTTTTTCAAGAACATTGCATTTTCATTGTTTTTGTCGAGAAACACTTCAAAAGTGGGGATACAAACAATTATATTATGAAACAAAAGTCACCATGTCCAGAAAAAGAGACTTTACCTTCCAAAAACCGGAAATAAGTTATTGGTATCATTGCATAGATGACACCATGACAAACATTTTAATACCACAAACATACAAAATTTGGTCATGAAAACGAATGGCAAAACGGAAAATGAGAATGGGACCTTAACTTGATCCTGCATTGAAATTACAATTAAAAAATTAGGTACCTTTTCATGATTCTGGCATGGTCTCACAACAGTGCCTTTTTACGACCAAAACTCTCGCAACTTATTCTTAAAACCACTAGAGCGCGTTTGCTCTCCAAAATAATCGTCAATTTTCAACCTCTTTCGCTAAAAATCACTCTCCTGAAAAACTCCCCCCGGGAAAAATGCCCCCTTTTTTTCTGGAAACGGTCACAAATATAAGCGCACTGCGTCTTGTCTTTTATTTAACTGTCGATGCTAAGGTTTGGCGTGCCTTTTTTATTAGAAAAAAAATTATCTGTATAACTTTCAAAGCTTAGCTTGAGGTGAAAATCGAACAAAAAGTGTGGAAAAGACTGAATGGACTCTTCACAAATTTTTAATAAAATGTGTATTATATTAAGAAAAATCGATGATATGCCCTAAAATAAAATAAAGATATTGAGTCAAAACTGAACATAGCAAAATTTTATAAAAACACTGATTCAAAGTTTCAAAACTTCTGAATATGTTAACAACAAATTTAATTACCACAACCTTGAGACCCAAGGGAAAGGGACGTCCATAACTCTTTTTCAAACGAGGTAAAACAGAAGAATGAGAGGTCCCTTTAAGTGGCAGATGGTGAAGAAACCCATTTATTCACTGACGATAGAAAGGTTAAAAAGTTCAAGAAAATTTCTCAGCAGATGCTGGGTGTCAAAAACCGTGACCAGAGACACAGCACGGACACAACAGGAATAATTCTTCGGTGCTTTGTTCTTAACTTAAACTGAATCAGAGCATATTCATATCGTCGCTCTGAGGGAGAGACAAAAAAAGGCCCAAATGTTTGTTTACCGCGCGTAATATTGGCACGCGTGATAGCGAGAGATCTGGAAACTACAATGCTACGGGAATTTTTAGATCCGTTTCAGATTTTTTTCGAAAACGAACTGAACTATGAGGTGGAACTTTGCAATGGCAATACTCACCAGTAGTATCTACCTTATAAAGTCTAAACAGGCACTCTGATCATGCAATATTCGTGCAATGTTTTTGAATTCTTTTACAAAATTAAATTTTTTTATCAAACAGTTAAGTCTCTTTTGGGGGCCGGCTTGGACGTGGCATGAGAAGAGACAACAATTTTACCTCAGGCAGTTTTCATCGTATCAACCGGATCTGAATTATTGGAATCCGAAAGTTCGTGCAGCCATGGAAGTAAGTCATGCCTTAAGGAAAATATTGTGTAAAGTATAACGTAATTGAGGATCACATGAAGTAGAACTGTATGTGTAGCTTTGCTGTGAATTTAGATGTTAACTTTATTGATTAACGCTGCCATACATTTGCTAACTTGACGGTGTATTGAAAAAGCTGACATTTTGAAACATATCTTGGTATCAATAAAATAAAGCGTAGTTTTACGGGGCCTATATTCACTATTCATCCTAAAAAGAAAGTCGGATCTTAAAATAGGGCAAACATGTTATTTGCCATTCAAATCGAAATAAAATGACCATCCACCCAATCCTTTTATCCATGGCTCGAGCGTTCATCGTGCTCCAAAATATATGTATATTTTTTATTGTAATAGAATTATCAACATATTTCACTGCCCGAGTTTCTGACTCAGTCACTGCAATTTTGTTGGAAAAATCAAGACAAAACTTGGGAACTGTCGATGACCTGTAGAAAGAGATAATGGCAAAATTTTAGTCTTCAAAATAAAAAAAAAACCCCAAGGCTCTATTAAGTAAACTATTCACTTTGATTTTTAAAGCGAAATGAATGATCCGGCAAAGTAATTGATACTTCTTCACTGATACAGTATATTATAATTACAATCAGGTTTATTTACAGCTATACCGAAAGAATTTTTCCATGAGATCAGTTTCGTTTCCTTTGTCATAGGTACCGTATTTAATTCTTCGTTCTCTTAACTTACTTTTCTGTTTATTTTCAATCAAATTACTTATTTTCTTAATGTATTTGATACAATGTCGGCCCACGCCTTTGTTTTTCAATCAATCACGAAACAATTACCGCCAAAACTTTCGTGTTTAGGACGTACTTCGGTTTTGGTTAAATTTTAGGGGTCGATGGCTTTCGGGCAGATTCTATTCCTTTCATGGTAGAAGATACGCTATTCAGAGATAATCCGTGGAAATCTCCCGAGATGGCTGGTTCACGAAACCCCAGAAATCAAATTTGGTTGTACAACGAACATCTGAATGAAACAAAAGAGCTAACTTTTGAGTGGCGCGCAGTTTTGGATGAGTACGTGAAAAAGGACAATAAATCGAGGTTAGTTTGACTTAGTTATGAGCTCTCATATGCACCGTCTTTGTCCACTGTAAGTGCAATGATGTAAAAATGGTAAATCTGCCTTCTTGAACTGGAATCCCAATTTTATTTTATTTCAAGCTATATCAAATTATCAATTTATAAAATATAGAGCAATGGTAATAAAAAAAAAAAAAAAAACAAAACAAAATAATTGCAAGGCTGGAAACTATTTAAAATACAACGCGGGATTTGGTTCTAATTTATTGAATGTTTGTCTCGTAGTAATTTTAAAATATCTGTACACAAAAAGCGATATACTCTATGTTTCCCTATTCCACATGAAGCAGTGGCGGCTCGTGCATTTTGGCAACAATGTTTTCCCTCCATTTGATTCAATGCAAAATAATCGATTCGATAGTGAAGCAGTGCTTCACCTGCAATCGATTGTTTTACTTGTATTCAAATGGAGGGAAAACATTGTTGCCAACTTGCGCGAGCCGCCACTGACATGAAGAGGAACGGAGGACCTTCAATAAAATTGTTCTTTCCCAATATTTTTGAAGATTCAATTAATTCGAAATCACCACTTTTGTGCAAATCACCTTTTTGACTTAAAATAATGCAGGACCTTAAATTATTCTCTCTCAATCTTTTTGAGGAAAAAATTTCAGAGTTAATTTTTTTCCGGTTCAGACAATCTTGGACGTCTCAACCATTATGACCTTTTCCAAGAAAAACAAGCAGGGAAAATTCCAACACGCAGGTGTTGGAAAAGCGTGCCACTAAAGTCTGAACAGCTTTAATATGCTTTTGCTAGCAATGATAATAATTAGACAGCATTCATCAAAAAGGAACCAAGTGACATGGAGCTGATCTCGAGTTTTTCTGTTGCCGTCGGTCGATATCATTTTTCGTGTTGGAAAAGCAAAGTTTCATATGGACCTATAGCTTCCAAAATTTGAAGAAGCTTCCAGTGAAAAATACTGTACACGCAACGAACTTTTTAGGATAGGTAAATAAGTTATTCCAGATTCAATTCCATAGCCGCAGCGAGGAAGCTGTCCAGGGGTGGAAGACACGCGACAGCCCCTCTCACTTTTTAGAGCAATGAATGCGAATTTTACCCCCCTGGCTCCCTATGTTCTGGATTTTAAACACATATTTTTCAACAAAACGCCGAAGATGTCCTCAAAAATCCCTTGATTCCACAGTCGCTCATGGAGGGGCTTTCAATTTGCCGATCCCCCAGAATTTCAAATGTTTCCAATGACCAAGACCTGTTTAGTGTGACGTCATGAAAAAAATTGGTTCCAAAAAAAGGCTCCGCCTCACTCGCGCTCTCATGGGGTTTCCCATACGAAACACGATCCAAATTTTCAAATACAAGTGCTAGTAAACAACATGTTCTTTGCACCAGTTGTGTTTATCACACCATTGGGTTCCACGTCCCTTATAAAAATTTCCGATTGTTTCAATGAATTTTCCGATAGGATATATATTCCCGCGCTTTATTTCCCATAGAAATAATCGAAATTCTATAGAGACAATCGGAATTCGTGTAGATTCAAGCGCGCTAACTATAGCAAAGATAGGTCTCATGATTGAAATAAGGCGAAACACATCTATGGTTCTATTCTTACAGTTTTAACATCCACTTTTTTCTCAGTGATAAAATATGAGCCCGCTACCACAAACTTTTTGAAGCATCAATGCAAAATCACAGTTATATCGAAGAAAGTCATATGTTTTGTCCTTGTCACACTCACAGTTTCTTATGAGCACAAAATTCTAGGATATAGGCTCAGCAGCACCATCACGACTTGTGTTATACCTCGAACAATAGCTCCGATACGAAGAGAAGTTAGAATGATTGAGTGTCATGGCGGTGATACTCCCATAAGAGACCGTGAGTAAGACAAGGACAAAACAGTGGCGTAGCGTGCAATATGGCAACGTTGTAATTTGCCCATTTAATCACATGTAAAAGGTCGAATGTGAAGGTGTTCACTGAACACCCAATAGTTAGATCTTTTTCAGGGGTTTTAAATGGACGAACTACAACGTTGCCAAATCGCACGCTACGCTACTGGGACAAAACGTAGAACATCTTTCGGTATAACTGTGATTGTAAATTCGCTTGTGATCTTTTAGAAATTATGTTACAGTGAAAAGATACTTTAAGGCACGGGGAAAAATTTAATGATGCGATAAAATTTGAAAAAACTGTTCGTTAACTAGCATGAATTTGCGTTCGAAAATTTGGATCTGATTTCTTATAGGTAAATCCACGAGAGTGAGTGAGATAGAGCATTTGTTTGGAACCAATTCTGATCGTGACGTCATCACTAAACAGGTCTACTTAAGGATATGAATGATCCCCTCTCTTTTCTATACCCCTCCCGCTCTTTATCAATACCTCACCGTCACTTCTTTTCGATAAGAAATCTTGTGACCGATGGAGTCCAAAGGCGAGGGGCAAAGAGGGTTTCTGCGGGAGATGTTTCCACCCCCCTCCTGCCTTGGAATTTGACTCATAGGTTGGCAAAAATGACTTAGGTTGCTGGACCTGTATAGAATTCTCGTTCAAAGGAATTCAAGTTTTACGCTTGATATTTTAATGAAATTAACAGGAATACCAAAACTTTTACAATTTTAAGAAAATAGACGCCGAGACCTCCTGGATTGCAGCAATAACTTAACGATTAATGAAACCAGTTTTAAGAAAATACGTTTTTAATTTTTCAAACCTTTCCCGCCAAGGTTTTGCCATAAGCAAGGCATGCAACCTATATATTAGATATGAAAATGAAAACAAGAAGCGTACCGTATACAGGGTGTCCGTAAGTCCCGGAACGGCTGCGCCATTTCTTTATTTACGCAGAAAAAAAAACCCAAAACTTTGGGAATGTTCCTAGGTAAATAAAAACTATTTTGGGGGGGGGGGATAAAATTTCGGGCGCCCCTCCCGCGGGGGCGGGAGCGCCCCTAACTTTTTGTTTTCAAATGGCAACCCCTATCTTGTGATACTTCATTCGAAAGAGGGTAAAAAACTGAGCATTTTGGCGCAAACCACATGTCGATATCTCTTTTAGTATTCGAGATATCGAACTTCAAAAATCTATGGAAACCTTTTAAAAAAAAAATCATAACTCTTATTCAGAAAGTCGCTTTTTAAAAAAACTGGGGGTCTAAACCACTCTACATAGCAAGATCTTTCCGGGAAAAAAACACCTCTGCCCAAAAAAATTAACTTACAGTTGTTTTTTTTTTCGCCCCAAAATTTTTTTTTTAAAAAATTTCAAACATTTTGGATCAGCAATTTCCCTATAATACGGACAAAATATCCAGATTTGGGTTAGAAGCTTCTCTGAGAGGCTTAGTAATTACTGTGAAGCGCTAAAATTTCAGAAAACCCCATTTAGCCCGAAATTCACTTCAATTTACCGCCAGTGAGATGCGTGAACTCGGAGTTTCAAGTGATTCACATTATCTCACATTCATGCGCCCTGCGACAGGGCAGTGAAGGATCAAGCAGATGCACGTGAGATAATGTGAATCACTTGAAACTCCGAGTTCACGCATCTCACTGGCGGTAAATTGAAGTGAATTTCGGGATAAATGGGGTTTTCTGAAATTTTAGCGCTTCACAGTAATTACTGAGCTTCTCAGAGAAGCTGCCCCCGCGGGAGGGGCCCCCAAAAACTTTGACCCCCCCCCCCCAAAAGTAGTTTTTATTTATCTAGGAACATTCCCAAATTTTGGGTTTTTTTTATCTGCGTAAATAAAGAAATGGCGTAGCCGCTCCGGGACTTACCGGACACCCTGTATATACGGCACGCTTAAAAAACACCGCGTAGAAGAAATTATGATATATTTCACCAGAGAAAAAAAAACACATTCTAACTTATAGTAAATGGGGCAGTTGCAAAGGTCTGAATTGTTGTTTTTTTTTATAAAGAAAATGAAAGTACTTGATGAGCTGAGAACAAAGATGCCTTTGGTTTCTAATTAAGTCCCATTTTTCCCGGGGATGGGTTTTTGGGCCCAAAATACATTGTTTTAAATGGGAATTCCGCGTAGTGACGTCACAACGCACGCCCACGATTTTTTACAACTTTACACGTGTGTATCTCCAAAACCGGGACACTTAGGAAAAAACCAAAGGCACCATTGTTCTCAGCTCATCAAGTACTATCATTTTCTTCATAAAATAAAAAACATTTTAGACCCTTGCTACTGCCCCATTAGGTAACTGCAGTGTTATGTTTTACAGAACTTATACGGTTAAGTTTATCATATTTTCAGGCAAAGTTGTTCACACTTGTAGTTGATTATACTTTACTTTCTTTCCGTGTTCCTGATTCACCTTTAACTTATGTAACGCTTTACTCATACACCTTCAGTTAGCAATTTCCGTTTTTTTTTTCTAGAATGATGCTCCTAGAAATGTATTCTAAACCGGAAATACTAACTTCATATATGAGTCCCACAACTCATCACACTACCAACATTCCACAATATCACTGGTTGCTTATGAGTCCATCTTTACTTCATCATAACGCATCAAACGTAGATGATGTATTAAATACCTACTTTGATACGCTTCCACCTAGCCGGATGCCTAATTGGTCGGTAAGTTCTGCAAAATGGATAGAGAGATAATGTAATGGGTCTGTTGCAAACTTTTGCTACAACGACCAAGAGTGTATAATCTAATGTAAAATCTCCTGAAAAGTCCATTGGTGGCATCAGAAAGTCATAAAATGCAAAAATAAACTCACAAGAGGCGTTTAATGAAATCCAAGATGGCGGAGAAATATCGAGCAATTTGTATGCTTGCACCACGAACATCCAAGGATAGCCAACTTTGACAACCTCACTGGAGGTAGAGGTTATGTGTTTGTTTACGTCGTAATTGGTTGTGATCGATATTGTGACCATGTGTTTATAGTCCTCCCGCCCAAGATGTGGGGTTATGACGACGATTTTCCTTCGTTTTAACATCCATGGGATCGAGAGAAATAGGGGGGGGGCAGAGAAAACCCCAAATTTTGTTGCACAGTGATTATCACTCTCAGTGATAATTAACGTCTTGAAAACTCACGACACCGAACTATTCGAGTAGCTCGTCACCTCGTCTGTAACCTTAGTACGCAATTTCTTTCGAGAATCAGGGACTACTTTCACTTGAAATATCCGGCTAAGGGCCTCGTAGGGCCTAGACCCCCCCGAACCTCCACGAACGGCCTCTATGCGTTCTTGAGTGTTCTGCGAGACCCAAAAATTCGATTTTATCTTCGTCGAAAATCCGAGAAAGAAATTTTTCCCCCGAGATTCTAGGACAAATTTTTGTTGAAATGGTTTTTGGTATTAAAAATGACTAACCCGGGGGGGAGGGGAGGCGTGTCCTCGAAATCGAAATAAGATTGACATTTTCAATTTTTTTTTTAAATTTCTTTAAAATTTGTTGTAGACTTCCAATTAAACCTGTACATTGCCATTAGAGCGGAGGAAAGGTCATGAATCGGGTTTTCTTTGTTTCTCGCAGCCCTCACAACCTCCTAAGGGAGCTCAAGGGGTTTCGAAAATACGAAATTATGATTTTTTTTATTACATTTCCTATATTTGACTTTGAAATCTTAAAGTAAAAAGTGAAGACCTACACGGCAAACAACGGCTGAGACGGGTGGTCTGAGTCATCTTATAATATGGTTCAGGTCCCTCGTTGATCTTTTATAATTCGTCTTTAATCTGCTAATAGATTTGGGACCAAATACTGTTAGGTCCCAAACGTGAATTGCGCACGACCACGATGACATGCGCAGGTTCTGATTGGTCGAAACTGCACGCAATTTATCTTGCGTACACTGCCGGGACCATACATTTTTTGATCTTTGGGCTTAGTACTAGAAGTATCAATTTTTAACCCTGGTGCTTCGTCTAACGCCATTTTCATTACTGCAATTTTAGGTGGGTAACCACGATAACACTCGAATTGCATCTAGATTTAATCCTGAGTATGCTGATGTGTTGTGGATGATGATGATCCTGCTCCCGGGAACGTCAATTATTTATTACGGTGAGGAGATTCAAATGAAGAACACAAAACTTCGACCCGACCAGAGGTATGACTTTCGCGATGAATGTAGAACCCCGATGCAGTGGGATGACTCTTTGAATGCAGGTTCGTAACATGAAAAACATGGTAATGGAATTACACTAATCATTGCTCTCGAGCGTCTTTAAGGGGATTTAGTTCTCTGTACATTGTACACTGTACTATTGACGAAACAAAGATTGTCGCAAATCGTGTTTTTTTTTTTTTTTTTTTTTTTTTTTGGAAAAAATAATTAGATATGCCGACCAAATAAAGGCCAAAAGTATCGTTACCCAGTGTGCTACTAGTGCCTAAAGCACCTTTTAAAAGGGAAAATTTTTTGCTCAGGTGAAGCATTTTAAGCGGCTGAAGTCCCCAGGAATTTGGCGGGTTTCTAATCACCCAATAATTGCAAATAATTTTCTTGGCGACTGAGTTGATATGAATTTTCCAATTTAGATGCGAGTTAATGAAAATTTAATGTGCCTAAAAATTGATGAATATTATCCTGAATATTATCAGTCTTGAAGGGATCTCAAAAATTTGAACCTCTTTCCTCTCCTATTTGGATTGTATAACTATGATGTTGGCTTCTGCGAAAGCCAGTTTTGAAGGTATAATATTCAAGTTATCACTATACACAACACTGTAAGGTTGTTGATCCAAAGTTGGTCTCATACGCGGTCCATGCAAACATCTCTCCCATTTGCTGGTCATTCGCGACTGCATTTTGCATGACTATTCTTGTGACGCGCCGCCGAGAGACGACTGGAACCACGAACCAGGCGTGATAAACATAGGAGGAGCAGTTAGCCGATTAGGGGGAGGTTATCACAAAGTTTGGGAAACGCTCGAAACAGGAAACCTACTCCCGCCCACTTGCTGCCATACTTGCTTGGTATTTACATCCATCTTCCTGTCTCCTTTTATGATTGGTTGATTAACGGAAAACTGGCTCTCATAAAGGTTACATTAACCTCTAAAACGGCGTTTTGGAAACCTCGTTAGAATTCATTCCATATGATTATATAAAAAACTTGAAATATTACGACCAAATCCTTCTAGGATAAGGACCTTTCCAGAACATTGTTATCTAACTTCAAAGATTTTTTTTTTAGACCTAGTTTCTTATGACACTTATCTCCTATTTCTTTCCTTAGAGCTCTGAAGAGGTAAGAAAGATTCTTCAGTTGCAAGGAATTGGCTCTTGACTCTTCTGTTTTGCCTTTTGAATACAGGGTTCTCAACTAGTAAGAAAACATGGCTGCCTGTTAACCCAAATTATTGGAACAATAACGTGAAGCAACAATTACAAGATCCACGTAGTCATTTAAACACCGTCAAACGTCTGATGCATCTCAGAAAAACGCCAGTTTTTAGGAATAGCCCACTGATTAAATGTGTCGCGTCTGAATGGATCTTTATGTTTATAAGGTCAGACCATTGTACTTAGAATGCAATTTAAACAATGCACAAGGTGTTTCGGGTTTAATGTCAAAAATTCTGGAGAAAATTTTCCCAGTCAAAATAATACTATTTTGCCGAAAGAAGGGTCTTTAAAATGCTTCTCCTCAGTGAGGGTTTTAAAATATTCATTCTTCAAATTTTGGATATTTTTTTTTATTCAATTTTGGCCAAAGTCATCGATAAGCCTTCACTTAAAATGGGAAGTTTCCTTGTTTATTAGTGTAATATTCATTGATGCCTTTAAAACCAACATAAAATAAGTCTGAGTGTACTTTTCTGATATTGTCGACTATTTGATGGCAAAAATTTCATGTAACCAGCTAATTTTTATTTTATGAAAGAACCACATGGCAAAAAAACCCCTCAAATATTTTCAATTTCAGTAATTTTTTTCAGTGCTACACGTTTTAAGTGAGATGATCGACATTGAAGGTGGAAAGTCAGCGGTTTGACCATGACGACCTACGCGCCGTCCGTCCATGCGTGACATCCGTCATAGTCAAAGCTCTCACTTTTCCTTCTTCGAAGTCTACTATCTCACTTAAAACGGATCGCTCTGAAAAAATAAGGGCTATCAAAAATCTCTCAGAGGGTTTTTGCAATCAAGCTCTTTAAATAAAAATTGAAAATTCTCATCAATATCATGGAAATGCCATCAAATGCTTAAGAGTATCAGAAAGGTACTTAGACTTATTTTACGGTTGTTTTAAAAAAAATTATGAATTTCACACCTAAAGCACATTTCAGTAAAATTCATTGAAAATGTTAGCCAAAATTACATAAACGAAAACGATTTTTTTGTCCAAACTTTGAAAAATTATAGCTTTGAGGGAATCATTTAAAAACCTATGTTTAAAGAAAAAAAGATTTATTTGGAATTGAAATATTGGCTTTAGAATTTCCAATCTTAAACCTGAAACACCCGGAAGAATGAATATCATCCTCATTATATCCATCGAAAGGTATCTTGTTAACTGGAGTGCACAATAATCTTCTGTATAAAATTTTACGTGCGTGGCGGGAGCTTGGGCCATACACTGGGGAAAAATCCTACTGATACAATTATATTACTGATAACATTATATTGTACTCTGCTCAGAATAAGAAGAAAATTGGCAAGTCAGGTAGAAACGCAGCGCGCACGGAACCCTTTTAGTTTTAGCCTTTGCGCTCACTAGGGCCCTGTCCGACTATACTCTGTTCAATATACGACGGGCCCTCGACCAGCGGTCAGTTTTGCTTACGCAGGCGACACTGCAATGTATTCATTCCGAGTTAACACAATAGTGAGCCGAGGAAATCAAGGGTGCGTCGGGTCTCCAACCTTGCCTTCGCCAATTATAGGTGTATACGGTGTATTGTTCCATGCATAATGTCTCAGCAACACAAGGCAAAGGTTGCTGCATTCAAGTCCTAAGGAAATTCAAAGTTTCATCTCAACTTTATTCAGAGTCCATTAATAGAAAGTCTCATAACGGATCCAAATTCAGTTCGCGAAAACCATCAAAATAATACCAAATACGTGCAAAAAATATTATGTTCACAAAAAAGGTTCTTTCATAAATTTTGAAATTGGAGTCATACTTCTTTAACACTCTGTCCGAATTTCGTGTTGTTCGACACCAATAAACTTGAAATTTCATGCTGAGGAAAAATTAAGACCAATTTTGTGTGATAAAAAATCGTGATGCGGCGCTTATTCTTCCAACAGAACCCCGAGAGACAAGAAAATAGCATTAACTAACAAAGGGGGAGGAGGAAAGGTTCTATCAGTGAGTGTTTCGAATGCGACGAGTCCGCCATGTTGTCATTTACAAGTTTTCAAAGAAATACTGTCCAATGGTAGACGGTCCGTCGTATACTGTACAGAGTATAGACCCTCCAACCATGGGCGGATACAGGGAATTGTCCTTCTCTCTCTCCCTCCATTTGAAATTATGTGTTAGAAAAGGACAGCGGAGGGGGCCATCACGTGACTTTGGCCCCCTCTTCTGTCCTTTTCCAACGCACGTTATCAAATGGGAGGAGAGAGAGAAGGACAATTCCCTGTATCCGCCCATGCCTCTACCGTGGAGGAGCAATGCCGAGACTCGGCTGATATGATTCTTATCCATGCAAAAGCCAAATTGGAAACAGTTACAGACACGACGAAATGAGTGAAATTTCAGGCTTAAGAGCTGTATCTCGTCAAAATTATTCGAAATTAACTCCTCACTATCCTCGGAGATCCTTTTTTAAAAAATTCATTTAAAACGCATCTGTAATTGACTTTTTCCAAAAAGTAAATCTTCGATAGTGTGGAGGAGTCTGTTTTGACTATTTTTGGCTAGTTAAAGGCCTATGAGCCAAAAACATATCAATTGTATCATATTGGTAATCGCAAAAAAATATAGTCTGCCTATTCTCGGTGTTGCTTCTTCCAGGTTAGGTTAGGTTCAGTGCTACAGCTAAAACTCAAAGGTTCGGTGCTGCGTCCCGCATTGCGAAGTTGTGCCAAAGTGTGCCAAAGTGTGCCAAAGTTGTGCACTCGCCAAGTTTATTATGAACATGAACAGAGTAAATTGGTATTCATATAATTCAGCGCAGAGCGCGCCAGCTAGCTTTTATCGACGGCGTGATTCTTCAATAAGATGCTAGTGGTGCATATATTATTGTTTGAGAGAGGGAAAAACAGTCATGAGTGCCGGCATATTTGCTGATGGAGGGGGCTGCATTAGAAAATGATTGTAATCATTCGCCTGATACGATTCTTGGCAAGGGTGAACCAAATGATTTTGCTCAAATTTCGTATTTATTTAGCCGATTCTTCAGAATATTGGCAGGTTTGCAGTGAAATTCTCACAATGAAATACTAGAGAAAAAAAACGTAGCAAGTATGTGCTAAGTTGAAGGATCGTAATTTTGTCTTGCAAGTTAAGAAACGTTTTTTGAACACTTTCCCGCTTACCCTATCTATTTCAATCATTAATGGAGCTGGAGCTCAATGTCTCTTGGAAGAGACAAAGCTTATTGGGGTTCATTTAGTACTTCGAAACGATTGATATGCTCAACAAATTTATTGAAACTTTGTCACGCTATTAATTTTTCAATTGAGTTACTCAAACTGTCACTAAGACTCTTACTTCCATGCCTTTTCATTAAATTATATCGTAAAAGTTATCAAATGAGATTTAGGGGGCATTTATTTTGTATCACCTTACAAGATAAGCTGAAGGGTGACAGTATGATGAATCAAAACAATATATGTTGATTTTTTCGCTCAGGCAAAGCTGAAGATCGTAGTTAAAAAGAAAACTTGCTACTTATTCCAATATACTTAAGAGTAAAATACGTAACCGTGCGTGAATGTCAAAACAAACGCTTGATTTGATTTTTTTTTACAGGAAACTAGACGATGATCAACCATATGTGATTGTTATGAATCTAGGATCCGAGTCTGAGAATGCGTGCTTAACAGCATGCATGAAAAATTACTTGCCGAACACCTTAGAAGTCCACACTGGCACGCCAAATTCTGGTTATAACACAAGGTAAGATATACACTTCATGGAGGGAATGAGAATAGATGAAAAAAAAAACAAAAAAAAACACAGGACGTCATAAGGGTGACAAAAAAACTTGAGAGCTCATATTTGTACCAGATCTGCTCGTCTCTCTATATCTCTCTCGCTCACTTGAAAGATATGCAAAAACCTTAAATTGTCCATCAAAAATGGGTCAAGTTTGTCGTAAGATGATTTTGTAGGCATTTTTCATATTCACGCTGCAAAAAAAACCTTTAAAAAGGGTTTGAAAAGTAAAAAGTCCTGCAATCCAGTGGATAGAAGTTTTTACTTTTTCATAGTACATATCGGGTTGTTGTAGCTACTCATTTTGATCCATCTGGTTTTTTTTTTTTATTTATCTTTATTATCTTTATTTTTGCTCTTCTATTTATATTTCAGAGACAAATTCAGGATCTCTGACTCTGACGTATCTCGCTGCTCTATTCTCCCGCCATCGTCCTTGGTAGTACTCACCACAACAGTTGATCCTCCATTCAATAAGGGGACGACTTTGTCATTCATAACGTCTTATCTCATTCTTTCACTCTTAATTGTGTTTTGTCGCTGGAGAAATTTATTTGGTTATTTGAATAAAATTTAAATCTCAACGAAATGTTGACTTGAACTTATTTATTGTTAAAACGACGCACTTTGTGAGGGAGAGAGCTGTGGCAAATAAAAAAATACAGATGAAGTGTGTCAAAAAGTTCCTCGGAGGTTATTATAGACCATACTATCATGTTTTATGTTTGCTTGAGAGATATTTAATATATTTTATATGAGATGAAAACAGAATAACAATCATGCGTGCTCAGACATTTTTTATTCATCGTAGTTTTTTTTCTTTCTCTTTATCAAGAGGCTCATTTTTTAAACATTCTGAGGCAAACACGAGCCTGCTTGATACTGAAATACGTTGGAAAAATTAAAAGGTGAAAATCAAAAGCTGACTTGAATTCTTGTTTGAATACTTATCGGACCGGCAAGTACCTTTGCAACTCTCTCATCACTCATCCATTTATTAGTTGAACCGCAATTTTTCAAGGTCTGTAAATCATTTTTAAAAAAAAAATGCGGATGATTTGGCATAAAATCTCAGGACATCACATTCTCTTCAGTGACGGTCGTTTCTTGAAGCAGTCAGGTTTTAAAAAAAGAAGTTTGAAGCATACCCATGCAAAAAAACTAAATCGTCAATTAATTTAGAAGTATTCCATGTGAAGGGTAGGCTTTTCACGATACCGAAGAGCACAAAGCATTTTCGTTACTTTTTTTCCCCCAAACCTAATCAAGAAAAGCCGATCTGACAAAAGTGTGAATGGCGCAGGATCCATCACCTCTGTATAGATAGTAGTATGCCTGGAAATTGGAAAAAAAAACACATATTTAAAGATTCATACTCACTCTTGATTGACGTCCGGAAATGAAAGGCTTGCACGGAACAGCTTAAATCTTAACAAGAACCAAGCCGACTTGCCGGTTGTTCCACGGTATCAGGACAGGACTTTTTCATGACGCAAAAAAAAACTTCATGGAAGTCGAATCATAAAAACGTCTAAAACTCCCAAATTTAGAGGCGTCAAAGGCGTAACTCCCAGCCATTTTTACAAAACAGGACTGTAAATTTAACGCATTTTTGAAATCATATAGCTTTTTAAGAGTCAAAACAGGCGGTATGACCTGGCAGAATAATTATAGTCATTTCTATCGAAAAGAAATTGCCTTCGCTTTATGCCAAAACTCTTGGAATTGTATGCTCTTTTTCAACTATGTAATTAAAAAGTTAAGAGCCGTCATATGAAATGTTCTATTTTTGGGGTTGATTGATCCCTCACAGTATTGAAAAAATCGAAAAACTGTGGGGGCCAAAAATTAATTTTGGACCAATTATTGGCAATAGACGTATTTTTTCTGAAAAGTCCTTGCGTAGTAAAACAGTTTTCACCCGAAGCTTTTAAAATTTGGAGCACTTTTGACGGAGTTAAGAATTTTGGAAAATGGCTCTAAATCGAACTTCGAACTTCGATATATATATCGAATACGAAAAACGATATTGCCCAGAGGTTTGCTTTGAAAGCCTTAGAATTTTATGTTCTTTTCAATCATGTAATAAAAAATAGAAGTTGTCATTTGAAATATTCAATTTTCGGGGGGTAGTACCTCCTCCTAGAGGACCCTAAATATGTTAACCATGCCCAAAAGTGCATCACGGGCATACTAGATCACCTGCAAAGTTTGATATTTTAAAAATAAAGCGTTAAAAAGTTACAGGGGTGGTCTCGGATTTTTGAAGACCTTGTATGTTGAAATGTATTCATCGCCAACCCTTCCCTCATATTTTTTTTCAAGCACCCCTTACTCTGAGTAAAGTTCTTTAGTCACACAGAAAATTTCCTGCTAGTCTTTGATATACGTCGAAAGAAATGACGTCAGTAGATCCTCCCATGCTTAAATTCTTTGTTATAGGTATTGTGAATTCAAAAACAACACACACCTTTTGACCAAACCTGACTCCCCAATTGTTCTTGATGATCCAATAAGGCATATTTTTCTTCTTTCCTTGCAACTCAATCTCTGAAAGACAAAAAAAAAAACACTGATTAGAAACTCGCCTTAGTGGGACAGTGACGGACAAAAAATACCCGACTTTCCTTGTCTCTCCAATGTACTAACTTTTCTACTTTTTGCTCTCCAATAACTGCCCAATTGATCTTTTTTCCTCAGAATTTGACCTTTGTTAATCAAGAATCACAAATCTTTTCGATAAATTTGCGAACAATGAACTCGATGTATCTTTTGGTGAAATTATTGACAAAAATTCATCGATCAAGCAACTGGTTGGACTAACGTTAACCTACTCTGATATCAACTATGGGGGGGGGGGGGGGGGGGGTTTGTTATTTAAAAAGTCAAATTGTGAATTTATCTTCGTCTATGAGATAGAATAGAATCAACTGGAATGAAGAATTAGCAATTTGGTATCATGCGTCTAATTTTGATGGTGTGCATACCAGGAACAACAGACACTACAAGTTTTAATCTCAATCGTTGGTAAAAGTTTTCTTGTTATGATACATTAAACCTCAATTGAATGGAACACTTCCTTGCATTTAAATACAATTATATTTTTCATCTCTCCGTTTGTAAAAATGACTGGTCTTGTCTCATTACAGTATTTCAAGATTTTGAATCTTCCTTGAACTCATTATAATCAAACTCAGTTTTGAAAAAAGTATATCACTATCAACTTTGTGGAGAGTCAGCGGGTCTGTTGCAAACTTTTGCTGCAATATTAAAGCGGGTTGATTTTTGCGAAAAATCGCGTAAAATAGATTGAAAGCGTCAAAAATGATCGAAACCTACTCCTAAACCCTCTAGAGACGTTTAATGGAACGCCTAAGAAGGCGGTCGAGGGGGCGAATCAACCCTGCATGAGTGCAGCATGCACCAGATCGCCAGAGAGATGGCTGACACGACGCGACGCCTGCAGTCGGCAAAGTAGGTACTTGTCCGGTGTGGTGTTTTGTTTTCAAAATTCAGGCAAGTCGACATGAAACGTGCTATTTTCACCATAATAATCATAAATAATGACAAGAAAGTAAAATTTAAAGGAAAAACCTTTCAGAATGACACAGAATGTAGGCATTATAAGGAAGTGAGACGTTTGTTTACAATCTTACAAACAATATAAATTGCCGTCATCGGCCATCCTTTTGGTGCTCGTGGTGCATGCATGCAGAGTTGATTCGCCCATTCGGCCGCCATTTTTGGCTTTCCTAAAAACGCCTTTCCTGGGTTTATGAGTAGATTTTGAGGCTCATTGATTCTTTTAATGTAATTTTCACGCGATATTACGCAAGTATCGACACTGTATAATGCTGCAGCAAAAGTATGCAAACGGACCCATTGAAATATGAAAGGAAAATCGGAGGTACGTATGGTATGATTGGAACGATGGGCATGGGAACCATCCTCTCTGAAAGTAAAATCTGAAGACTAGGATTCTTCACTTTCATGTGGGTCAACATCGTTTGACTGATGCTGGCCTGTTAATTTTGCTGATTTGCTAGTCTTCTATAATGTAAATGCATTTTTACTCACTTAATACTCCGTAGCCAACGATGGCGGCGCCGTGATTCACTTTTGTTTCATTTCTGCTGCAAAGACTTTCAGGTGGGTGCGCAATGCCTCCTCTGTAGCCCTGATTGGAAAACAATTGCTGAATTAGTGGAACGCTGTATTGATTAAAGCCTCAAACGAATACTCAACCCAATGAAACAAGTTTTAGTAATAATTTTTAGGATTTCAGAAAGTACTACAACACAAAAATGTTGGTCAAAAATTTTTTCTTTTATTGGGTTGTCGAACCAAATTTCCGATGAGATCTCCCTCCGCAAATGTTTTTCTCCAAAAGTGGCATAGTCCATAGGATCACTAGATAAAATAGCGGGAAAAATAATCACAAGCTGATTTTTTTCCCCGCTATCTGCCGGTATTCGATCAAATAGTCCGGGACAAGCAGTGCAGATGGATAGGAATTCTTTGAATAGAAAAAATGTTATTTCATTTCTAATTACGAAGGAAAAACAATGCGAGAAATTCTAATTGAATTTTCCAGAGATTATTTCTGAAATAACAAGAAATGCTCGCTGTTGGTCACGAATAAAACGACAAATGGCCAGAAATTTTTTTCAGCTTCAAAAAAAAGTTCTAGTGATTTTAGAATAAATTACTGGCATTGAAAAAGTATTAACCCTCTATGGCATGGCGTTACCTATAGGTAACTTGGGGTATTTGAATTTCTGAGAAATCAAGAAATGCGGTGCTATTCATTCTGCATGTTGTTACCTGTGGATAACAATATGGCCGATGTGTGGGAATATTAATAAAAAAAAACATGATCCAGTAGTGCCAACATGAAAAAAAAAAAACTGTTTTTTCCCACCGAAATCGGCGAACAAAAATTAATTCGTGCCATAGAGGGTTAACTTTGCGGCCGAAATGTCCGCTTCGGTAGACTTTTTTTATCTATTAGAGATAAAGGGAGATATTACTGTTGATGCACACTGCTGTGTTAGCCATTTTATATCAGTAATTAAAAACTGGTTTTAATAGGCCCATTAAGGATATATTTTTGTTTCTATAGTTTGCTTTATTTTTCCAATAGGGTTAAATACTCTACTAGTTTTCTAACGTCACTCAACATTTTGCGCATAAAGATTTCACATTTAGAGAAAAATATTAAGGTTCTATAACACCTCCTGTTCATTTAAAAATTTATTCAGCATAAAAGCTGGTTTTTTGAGAAGGGAAATCTGGTATAGATTTTCCCAAAATTCAGGACTTGAGATAATTTTGGCCCGAACTTTTTTTTTTTTGTGATGGGATCAAACAGCAGTTAGATCTTAGATGAATAGTGTTCATTTTTACTCCCTGTGATCTGCTGTGCTTGCATGAGTTTGCTTTGCCTAGCTATTGCATTAACATCTACTTTCCTAAGATCAAAAAAAACCGGAGTGAGACCTTCTCTGATTTCCTAAATTATTTCAATTTTAAGGGATACCGAAAAAAATAAATTTTCCCCTTGCAAACGAAGTAAGCTACTGCTTCTGCATACTTATTGAATCAATGCTAAGAACCAATTTTTTTGAACTTACACGCAAAGCGCTGGCATCCATAGCTGCAGAAGATGGTCAGTTCAAATACGAGTACCTTGCAATTTTTTTTTCATCCCGTGGTAACTCAACAACAGACTTGACTTTGAGAACAGCCACTGACTTGTTGAATGAACACGTCCCGTCCGAGGAGCCGCGATACGGATACGTTTCAGATTTTTCGAGGCCATTAGCCTTTTTCACGTAATTGAAGGCGTTCACCATCCAAACCCCCTCTGCACCCCCACGATTCAGTGTCGCAGTCAACGATTTCTGAAAAGGTAAAGGAGGATGAGCATGAACCTATCCTTTCTAAAAAGGCTTTCCAGACACAGTGTATGAGTTTCTGAGAAAACCTTAAATTCTAAATTTTTTTTCGATTTTCATTTCGTTTTTCACGATTTTAATTTGAAGTTTGCCGAACGGGTTTTTTGCCAAATCTAGGTTTGCCTGAAATTTCGAAGGTGTGCTCAAGAACGTGGGTTTTCCGCTGTAATATTTTCAATTAAAATTTTTGCTATGATACAATTACCTGGCATCTCTAAATTTGGGTATTCCATCTGTAATCATGCTCAAGTGGCAAAGCATAGGGTCTCGTGTCACTTTGCCTGGAGATTTTTGACTAACATGCTATTTAACCTACAAGCTTCATGGTGCTTAACCTACGAATTTTCTCTTACAACAAATTTGACCCAAATTTTTTAACACTTGCATACATCTTTGAGAAATTGCACTTTCTCGGTTTATTTTACCTTACTAGTCGTTTGTTCCATCTACGCGTTCGAGTCATTGAACCAAAACTGCGTGAGTGCTTCACCACAGCACATACAGATAAAAATCAATCAACTTTCTGGTTTTTGTTCCGTCATTTTGTTCACCAAAAAATTTTCCAGACACATAGAAAAGAATTTTAAAAAAAAAAAAAAAAAAAAACGCACCATTTTTTAAAAATATATGTTAACCAAATTGGTTTTATTCCTTATTTTTTGACTGACGAGTAGGTAGATTTGCCTTGACAAGGAAAGATTCTATGAATCTAATCAGATTAACGTTATTTATTTGTTCCCACCATATTTCCCATTCCTCTCAGTCGTACTTGATAAATTATAAATGGTAGGTGGAATAAATCAAACGAGTGAGTGAAATGATTCGTTGCGTGAAAAAAAGCCAAAATTAGAGTTTTTATCGAAAATGGATACGGGTAAAGAAGACTGTAGGAGTAGTAAGCCAAAATCAGACATTAAAAGTTGAGTTCATTGGTCAAAGTAAGGCCCAAAAACCAACAACCAAGCAACCAAAAACATACATACAAAAATACAAATAAACGTGGCGAGGCATTATGTGATTTTAAACCCCTGTGCGAAGTCCTTAGTTCCTTTTTTTTTGTACAAACATGTAATTTCAAGTAGTCAAACATATTTATCGGATTAACTTTTCATACGTCGGTTGGAGGAGATTAAAATTATGAGTTTTTGATTTAAGTCGTTTCCAAAGATCTAGGTCATTTACAGGGTGGCCAGAAAGTGACTAAAACCCCTCGTAACTTGTTTTCTATTGGGGATGAAAATATGTGGTTTTGGGGCTTTTCCATCATTAGGAAAAATGGACTTTATAAGAGAGTCACGACTTCCCCTATTACCCGGGGGCCCAGGGGTGATGAGGCATCCCTCCCTCGTAACTCAATAATTTCAAACAGCAACCCTAACTTGTATGGGGAGTGCATATATACCTTGGGAGGCTCCTTTCCCTGGGTAGAAGGGGGAGTCGCAAAAAATCAGCTCCTCCCATTGATGGGAAATGGCGCAAACTACACCGTTTTTCTTCAATACGACAAAAATGATGAGGAGTGCCGAGTCACTTTCTTGCCACCTTGTAGATAAACATATAATAAAGTCTGTTATATCTTTGGTTGAACTGATGACTGTTCAGTGTTCACTTTTTAATATTTAAATATTTTTAACGCTAATGATCAGAATTAGAGACTGATTAGGTGTTTTGAGGTTGATCAGTCATGCCTAAAAGTCTAGCGCTTAGAATTTTGCACAAAATTGAGTTTACGCCTCACAATTTGGTTACAATTAAGTTAGCGCCTTAAATGCTGAAAGGTGAGTCAGCGCTCCATTTCTCTCTGAAAATTGTGTTAGCGAGTCAATTTCTCCTGAAAATTATGTTAGCGAGTAAATTTCTCCTGAAAATTATGTCAGCGTACATGCTGTTTTTAACTGAAACTTGAGTGAGCGCGCAGTTTTGAGCAAAAATATTTTCAAGCATTATAAAAGAAAAGAAAATAAGTCGGAATGGGAGAAAATGGGGAAATTGAGCTCATACTCTTGCTGAAAATTGAAGTTGTGCACCACAATTCGGTGAAAATTAAGTTAGCGCACTTATTTTTGCTGCAAAATGGATCAACTCGCCATGTCTTTCTAAAAATTGTGTGATCTCATCAATTTCTTCTAAAAATTATGACAGCGCATCGGTTTTTACTGATTCTGAGGTTAGCGTGCTAGTTTGAGCCAAAAATATTTTAGGCGCTAATAATCAGAATTTGAGAAAATAGATTAGATTGAGTTAGCACTTCCACTTTTGCTGAAAAGTGGGATCGCCCATCACAATTTGATGACAATTAAGTTAGCGCATTTATTTTTGATGAAAAATGTGTCAGCGCACCATTTCTCTCTGAAATTGCGTTGAAAATTGTTGTGGGATGTCCAATAGAACATCCAACAAAGACAGTCACAATGCGATGTCCAAAATACGTCCAAGGACATTTTATCCTTCGGAGGAATGAAATCGACCTTTTTTCGGACGTCTAACGGACATAATGTGCTTCTATCTGTTTTTCTATTATAATTTCAAGGTCCGCGGGACGTATTTCGGACACTATACCCAGATCAAATCTTTTAATACAAGTCATGGGACGTGGAATGGAGCATCTAAAAAATTTCATGAAAATATTAAGACCAAAATACGTCCAAGGACATTTTACCCTTTGGAGGAAGGACATTAACCTGTTCTCGGACGTCCGACGGAGATGGTGTGATTGTATTTTTACTTTCTCACTCTAATGAAATTAGAAAAATTGAGAAAGTATTGCGATGGCGCAGAGATTTTCAAGGTATTTTGTTGCGATAGTTGGCCTCTCACGACAAAGTCAATCATGACTTAGTCAAAAAAATGGCCTCTCATCATGTCTAATACCATCCATAAGAACATCCTTCCATCATATTTTCATATTTCTTAACCCTTTCTGACTTAGAGAGATTTATGTAAAAAATTCTGGGGCATCTGTCCGTCAGTCCGGCTGTCCGTCACT
This sequence comes from Trialeurodes vaporariorum, assembly GCA_011764245.1. Taxonomy (NCBI): domain Eukaryota; kingdom Metazoa; phylum Arthropoda; class Insecta; order Hemiptera; family Aleyrodidae; genus Trialeurodes; species Trialeurodes vaporariorum. The sequence goes on along the minus strand of VMOF01000111.1, from coordinate 85,498,597 downwards.
CCGTACCTAGGCATAACTTTTGAACCATTGATCCTCATGCATCCAGATTTTGCACAGTTGTTGCTTTTTAGATTCCCCGAGGTACTTTTTTTTTTGTTTTTTTTTTAAATTTTGACTTTTAGGGTAGTCATGGGGAAAAAATGATTTCCATTCAAATCAATGGTAAAATGGATAAAAATGAATAAAAATGGAATAATTCAAGTTTGGCTCAATCAATTTTGATGAAAGTTAGCAAAAAAAATCTATTTTCAGCCTTCTAAAGAATAAACCACTTATAGTCCTATATTCATTCCTTAAAACTGTTTAAAAAATCAAAATAAGCGCGCTCGAGCCAAAAAATAGAATTATCGTGAGAAATCAATCTTAAAACTTGGAGTCAATCAATAATGGCTCCATGAATTTTGATAAAACTTTGTACCCACAATCTACTATCAATAAACTTAAATAATTTCCTCTCTGTATCACCAAAAACAACCGATTAAACCATTTCAAGATGTAATATAGGTGCGATTGAGCAAAAATTTTGGGAATATGAGCAAATAAAAATATAATCCTATTACTTATTTGGGATAGTTCAGGTTTGGTTCAATCAATTTTGATGAAAGTTAGCAAAAAAAATCTACATTCAGCCTATTATAAAATAAACCAATTATAGTTACAATGTTCAACCCTTAAAATTGTTTAAAAAATCAAAATAGGTGCGCTCGAGCCAAAAAATGGAATTATCGAGAGAAATTAAGTAATCTTAAAACTTGGGAGTCAATCAATAATGGCTGGATGAATTTTCATGAAACTTTTTACATACAATCTACTATCAAAGTACTAACATATTTTCTTCTCTTGATCACCATACACAACCGATTAGACCGTTTCAAGAGGCAATATAGGTGCGATTGAGAAAAAAATATGGGTATATGAGCAAATAAAAACATAATCTTATTATTTCGGATAATTCAGGTTTGGTCCAATGAATTTTGACTAAATCTGGCCAATAAAATCTACAATTGGTTTACAAAAGAAAGTAGCCCTTACAGTTACAATATACAACCCTTAAGAGAGTTTAAAAAATCAAAATAGGGTGTTTGACCAAAAAAGAAAAGAATGAAAGTGAGGAATTAACTTTAAAGTTGGATTCAATCATTAATGGGATGGATTTTGACAAAACTTTTCACAAACATAATGTGTTAAAAAATACACTAAACACTGCACTGTGTGCACTAAAATATTTTTCTGGTACAGTCCTCATAAAAACCTTAACACCGTTTCGAGGGGCAATATAGGTACTCTCGAGCAAAAATCTTTTGAAACTAATTGTAAGCAAATATTAAGACAATCATAATATTTGGATCAAGTAATTCAAGTATGACTCAATTAAGTTCGATGAAAATTGCATCGAAACGTTTGCAACCAGCCAAGGCAGAAATTTCTTTCCAATGTATTACTACAATATACAACTTTTAAGTCAAATGCTGTTTAAAAGCAATATAGGTTTCACTACACCAAAAAATAGAATATTCAAGGAAAATTAATTTTATAAAGAAAAGTCAATCAAAAATGGCTGAATGAATTTTGTTGAAATTTTGTTTGCACAATCTACGACTTAAGTACATCTTTGGAGGAGGGTTAATCTATTAAACAAAAAAATGATTTTGAAGATCCACAGTTTGAAAGAAGAAACCAAACATAGTACTCAATGGAGGAAATGCAAGAATCAGTACATTTCGACCCCTATAAAAACTAAGGGAAAAAAGAAACTCCCAAAAATAGAACAAAAAGCAAATATAATGAATGCAAACCAAAGGATAAAAACTTATTGGAATCTGGAATTACTCTAAACCCTGTTATAAGCAACATCAGATTAAGGCTCTCAATTAGCCTTCAAATAACAAAATAGGCAACTATTCCTATAGCTTCTCTACAAAATTGCAAACTCTTCGGATTGAAGGCAGAATTATGTCCAGAGGTGAAAATATTTGAAATTTGAGGGGGGTTTGGGGGTCCCCCCCAGAATTCTAAATAAGGGTCTGGGGGTATCCCCAGCATTTTAAAGGGGGGTTTGGGGGTCTCTCCTAGCATTCTAAAGGGGGTCTGGGGGTCCCCCCCAGAATTCTTTAGGGAGTTAGGGGGTCTCCTCCAGAATTCTTTAGAGGTGGGAGGGGGGGTCTGGGGGTCTCCCTCAAATGGTGTGAGAAAGTGTTCGTAGGGTATTCCCTACCGTTTATTTTTTATCATTCCGAGATTTGATTGACGTATTTCGGCCATTGTGCGCGGATCGAATGGTTGTCACCAGTCGTGGGACGTCATGGGGACATTGACAAAGCAGAGGTTACTTGATAGTGTATCTTAACTGAACTACATACAAAACTTTGTCCAGAAAAAAAAAGCCAACATTTTAAAATTCTTTCATCTAGTATCACAGACTCCGCTTACATAAAATTGGAATTGCTTCATTCATTTCTTTGTAACCTTTTTCTTCTTCATTTTTGATCTTCTGTCAATTCATGCTAGTGCATTGTACATTATAAAGGGTGCCATTCTTTTAAAAACGCCTGATTTTCGCAAATTCTCACTTTTCTTGGGTGTTGAAAGCGAATTTACACACGGTAAAAACCACTTCACAGAAAAACTAAAATATTTAAAAAAGAAATAAGGATTCCCGCAGCGTAATCCTTTCCTCCTCATTGTTATTAAACATGCCAAATTTAAACTGTTCACCAAAATAACGAAACCTGTGCATTCTCAAAAAAAAAATGCAAACAAATGGAAAATGACGAGGCTCTAATAGTTACATACACCCAAGCCGGCAAGATCGATTTGAAGCGAGCTCCCTCGAACGCTGAGTTTGACTTGCCTATGTTGAGCAATACACTGTGTGCGCCGATTGGATTGGCGGCTATCGAACAATTAAGTACTTGGTCGAGAGAAGGGCATTGAACAAAATTCATAGTTTTAAGTAATACGCATTTGAAAGTTCCAAGTTTGTTTTTCAATACGTTGAAGAATTAAAAACAAGCAGCCTTCAAAACACTGCGCGTGTTAAGAATAGATGCACGGCATTAATCAAATTGATGGGCAGGGTGCTTCAGGTTTATAGTCAAACGGCTTCGTATGACTAATTTTTATTTCTGTCGTTTTTATGTTCTTGTAACATAAAAGAGTGATATTATAATTAATTAATTATACCATTAATATTTATATTTTTTAACAGAAAGGTTTGGAATACAAAAATTTGTGAGCTTGAAATACAGCTTAAAATGCTAAATGAGCTTAAATATGCGGAAATCGGGAAATCGATCTTTGTGTCGAAAAATTATCAAAATTAAACAAAAACACACAGGAGTTCTAAGGATGATGATTGAAGTTGGAATCACACTTGGTACTCCAGTGTGTTATTGTTTCATTTTAATAAGTTTTGGCCACAAATATCGATTTCTGTTTACTTTTCACAAACTACTGTGAGGAACTGAGGATATTGAGACTTAAGAATTCAAGCAGACGCCGCGCCGTCAGTGTTTACCTACTTTGATTATGAAGCCAGCTGTGATGTCAGTCGGCCATGGTTATTTGAACATGCCGCGCTAACCCCGCGAAATATCAGTCACATGGTGGGAAGATACAAGGGTGAATAGTGTCTAGTATTTTTCGCAATTTGTGAGTTTTTGTAAAGACTTTTGGTGTGAACTGATGCTGCTCTTGTCATTTTTACGGCTTCATACATATGAACTGATGCTTTAAAACGCTCTAGCCAAAGTGTGCAACAGACCCATTACGTTTGATGGGGGAGGGGGGGAGGGTACTACTTCTAAATGAGTAATGACCTTGGAGGAAATTTCAAATGTATCGCCGCGAGGCTAGTGAAATGGTGGCCCGATGCGAGCGCTCCCGTAGGCAAGGCCAAGGCATTAACTAACGTGGCGGAGCGGTGAAAGGTCCGGATAGAGTCCCTATAGACTATGAGAGTTGCGACAAGATTCTCAAAATGAAGAAGAAGAAGCGGATCACTGGAGCCCCCAAGAGGCAAATTACAAATGGTGGATGGTCATTTGCCTCTGCGCTGCCTGTAGCCACTATGGCGCTATCTCTTATACGTTAGGTTCAGATTCTCGACAATAACGGTTGTTATTGAAAGATAAACTGTTCTCTGTAATAACATTCAAGCAGAGGAAAAATTCACAAAAAATATCGCGGTCAATGTTACTTCAAATGTGTAATGAAAGCGAGTTCGCGAAAAGTAAACAAACCCTCCGCCATTTGCATTTGCCTCTTGGAGCTTTCTTGACAGCCTAAATCTAAGAGCCAATCAGAAATGGATTCAGCAATGGCGCAACTCTCATAATATATAGGGACTCTAGGTCCGGATGCTATCGTGCTTGAGAGTGTAGCAGTGTATCCTAATGCCACAGAATAATACAATCAGAAGGGAAACTCCCATAAGAGCCAATGGAAACAAGATTTGGAATTTACTGGCACAAACTGGCAACTGTGCCTACTCACTTCTCAAGATGGCGGACATGCTTTTTCAGGCTATACAACCAATCACAACTCGGCCAGTTGCCGAAGATCTGCTGAAGATAGCCGAAGATGCTCACTTTCGATAATGGTTGCCCGAAGTAAAGAATGTTTCAAAATGAATTAGAGTTTCCGTTCTGATTGTATTATTCTGTGCTAATGCAAAACCGTCCATGGCTTGTCAAATATTTTGTCTGATAGGCTCACTTCACGCTGGTTGTTTGACCTTGGTTTGAGGTTATGATGGCACTGGCTCTCGTTGACACAGCAGCCGCTTACGCCAGATGGGTAGTTTCCTTTTTCACATGTTTCGAGCTTTGTAAGGCATTTATTAACATTCCTGTTAACTTAAGCGAAAAAAAAATCCTGAAATACGGTAGTACGCTTGTTATAAACAACAAACGTCAACGATGTTTACGCTTCAATCATGGCTCTGATCAATACCGCCTTCTGAAAATTCTGATAACACTGAATCCAATAACCACTAGGCAATTTTGACCCAAATTCAAAATGCATTACTGCCGTACATGTTGGAAATTCAAGCTATCCAAGCTCGTCAAAATTAAGGCATTTGCAAAGTCTCGATGATTCTTACCATCAACTTCATCCGACTTGACTCCTCTCAAACATTAAAGCAGTTTGATTTTTTTTGTGTTTTGTTTTATTTTGTATTTTTAATCATGTATTTTAATTCTAAAATGTACTCAGATTATGTCCTTTCCATGGCTTTTTCAATCTTTCCAAAGTTTTCATTGGGTTTTTTAACATCAGATACATTATGTATTATATCTGGCGATTTTGGCATTGGGAAAGATGACGCCAGCAAGTGGGGACCTGCACGAATGGTATGAGACGACGACCGTTTACCAACTCTATATAAGGTCATTCAAAGATTCGAATGGGGACGGCATCGGAGACCTGCAAGGTAAAATAAAGTGCTACACTACCTTCTTACTTTCTTCTTATCTCGTCCTTTACGCAGTCTAGTCTCTTAACTCAACTAGATCTTCACGAGTAAAATTATTTATGCTTTTATTACTTACGAGGGGTACCTCAAAAGTAAGGTTAATTTTTTAATTGAAAAAACCTATATATTTTGATAAATAATACGTGATTGGAAAGCTTACATCTTGGGCTATTTTTTTATATAATCGGCATCACGATCGAGGAACTTTTGCAGTCGTAGCGGAAGTTTATGCATGCCTGCCTCATCTTGCTCTCTGCCACCTCGCGAAACGTCTGCGCCCCTCCTTCCTTCAAGTCTTCTTCGTATTGAAAGTGACATTTGCTGAACCCACCCAGCACACACTTTGAGATACTGTAGCTTTTCCGTCAAAACTCGGTGAATGGAGACAGTAAAAACACCAGGAATCAATAATGAAAGCTAATCTTCGATTTTTAAGCAATATTTTTCAATTTTTGCGATCTTGACGTCGCGTCGCAGAGTGCCTTGAGTAATGGGCGAGATGTAAAAAACCTCGTAAATTTTGACCTCAAGTAGGGACAAAGATGAAACTTGGCGGACTTTTAGTTATTAGTAAGTACGATTCTCGGATGCAATTAGAATTTTAAAATTTTGATCAGGGGAGCGGGGAGAGGGGGAATCCAATCGAGCGGTTTGTGTTTTCAGCGCTCGTTTCCACCCTTTTGAATAGGTGGTTGTTTTAATGCTAATATTTTTGGATGAATCAATAAAACTTCGTGGGATTGTAAATACTGCTAACAACCGTAAGGCAAGCTGCTGATAGCGAAAACATCCGAGGAATGGAGGGGAGGGGAGCAGATTCAGTTAATGAGTTCACGCACACTTAACACTCTTTTAACAGATGCAAAACACTGTTTTAAGCAAAACAATCGATTCTCAAATGGCAAAACGGTCACCATTACTTCTCTCGTAAATAATCGATCCTCATTGAATGATATGTTTGGAACGATGACGTTGTTGCCAAATCACAGAAACTCCCTTCGAACGGTTTCAGCAATTGATGCTCAATACGGCTTGACAAATGGTAATTATCTCTTTTAGCGCAAAAATGCGCAAAAATTGATGATAGTAGGCATAAACTAGACCCTTTGAGAAGTTAATTTCAGTTGAGATCCCAACAAGCCTTTTTGAGCTCTTTTTTTAAATGTCCATTTGAAGTTTAACTATCATGATAAATCATGATTCTATATTATACGTATGTACAATGAAGTAAATAGCAACCATGGAAAAAAGGTAAAAGTAATTTAGTGGTACGAATGTATTCAACATAACTTTAATTAAAGTCCTCCAGGACCCATTTGTCTCCAAAACCTTAAACTTTCCACGTTTCACCCACTTTTTGACAAGGTTTAACAGCACTGAAGGCACTCACGGCCAAAAACACTAAAACTAATATTCGATTTTGAGGGTTTTTACCATTGTTCAAAGCACTGTGGCGTCGCGTCAGAAGTCGACGGCCGGCCATTTCTTCCTTCAATTCGTAGTGAATCTCGGTACGACCCGCTGAAAATTTGCGACACCATTTCCACGCGTTTTAAGCATGCCCTAATAGGGCATGCTTTTTTATATTCATAGCGTCGTTTCTATACATATGCACTGGTATTAACAGAACATGAATGTCTGTAATAAGAGTGTTTTACCTTCTATACGCATTCAATAATCTTATCCCTTCGCAAACACTGCAGGAGTGGCACAATATTGTTTCCGCGAGGTGGCATGAGAGCACTATGAAGACAGGGGCGTCATTTCAAGTTCGGCTTGGGGGGGGGGGGGCATTGCCCACCCTGCCCCCCCCCCCCCCCAATTGACGCGCCTGTATGAAGAAGGCAACAAAACCTTCCGTTACGACTGCAAAAAGTCATCGATCATGATGGCGATTATGTAGAAAAATAAGCCATTCCGATCACGTACTATTAAAAAAGAAAAAATGATTTTTCAATTAAAAAAATGAGTGGAGACCTTACTTTTGAGATACTCCTCGTAAATTGCCTGAAGTAAAATTGTGGAACGTTTCACGTATGCACATCACTTGACCACCAGTTTAAAGTTTCGGTGAGGGCATTGTGTACTCGATGCACAACAAAGATAATTTTACAAAGAATCGCAAATTACCAGACGTTTGACGTCAAAACTTTCAAAATGTTGCGCATCTTGATAGGAATTGAATAAGTGTCATGATTGATGATACATGATCTCCAACCATTATCGACGATCGTCAAAGGTTTGCTGGCAGCCAAACTATGATGGTGTATGATGCAAAAACCAATCACCACAAGTAAACTTAGAGGCTACTTTGAACATCCGATTTGATCTTCTGAGAAGGCCTTGACAATATTCTCAATCCTGAGCCTGACTGAAGTTTTTCTAATAATATTTCAATCTAAATACGAATTAAAGACGTCTTTCAGATGTTTCAGCACATATAAAAAAGAAAAAAATTAGTTCATTGTAACCTTTATTATATGAATCTATGTATTGCAGAGTGGTTATTCTGATCTGCACACGATTACTAAAAGGTACCTACCAGGCAAATCACGCTGTTAAATCAATTTACCAATTTTTTATATATGTCATAAGCGTGAAATTGTCAGAAAACATTTATTTTGCTAGAGCTCGTCTTAACGTTGTCTTTGCGCGAGCTTGTTTTGAATTGAGAGTTCTAACTTGTCCCGAAGACAAAATTTAGCTTGCGAAGTTGCCGTCCTGAAGATGTTTTTAAAACAAAATTACGCGAATAGGGGCAGAGTTAAAATGTCTACGATTTAATCATTTTTCAAACGTAAACGTAGACAGATATTAAAGGGGAAAGAAAACTTGAAAAGAACAATTGCACCGATTCTCAAATTTCAGAGTTGATTTACACGAGTCGTTTTGCAGGTAGTAAATATCTTATCCATTATAAATGAAAGAGATAAAGTTACAAATTGTCTCAGCTGTTTGTGTTGGTTGAAAATTTTGTTGCTCATTATTTTTTTATTTTTTTTTAAATTAATCAATTTCCGCCAGGTATTATAGAAAAATTAGACTATCTGAAAGACGTTGGTTTTGAAACCATTTGGATCCAATCGGTATTGAAGTCCCCGCAGAGAGATTTTGGTTACGATCCCTCAGACTTCATAGATGTTGAGCCGGCGTTTGGGACACTCAACGATTTTAATATCTTGCTGAAAGGAGTTCATGAAAGAGGTAAAAATTTGTTTACCCCTTAACCCTTTGAGGGGCAGTGGCTAGTGCCACTAGCCACCTTTTATTTATTTTTTCCTCAGCTTATGAGACAGTGGCTATTGTAACTAGTCACTTTTTTTGGTTGGTAAGATGTTCTAAAATGGGGAAAAAATATTTTCCACATGGTAACACAGCGGTAAACATTATTTTTAGACCAGGTAAATGTTGACATTTTGAGATTTTCCCTCCAAGACAGACCGGCTCCCGCTAATGTAGTATTATTTTTTTTTCTGGAAGGTTTAGGCAAATTTTTGAGGCAGATTATGAATCTTGAACGTATTTTGAACGTTTTGAAGTACTAGTGAGTAAAATTTTTCGGATTTTGTAATATAATTACAAGCGTTAGAATAAGGTGGCTAGTACCACTAGCCACTGCCCCTGAAGGGGTCAAACAGTGATACATTGTCTATTTCCAAGTTTTTCGCCTTGTAGAAGGAATTTTAGGGCTCAGATAAGACGTTCAGAGGCTTATTATAACTTGAACTACTTATTCACATTCTAAATTCTTGCATTCAGCCAATAATAGGCCTCGGAGATTCATTGAAGCAACATCGTCGTTTACAGCATTGTTTACAGCGTTTTGCCGTTTTACAGCATATTTTGGATTTTTTTCGGTACTGTCATAAAGAATGTAATGTTTTTATTCTATTTATATTATCTTTATAGTCTAGAAAACAACGTGAAAAAAGAAAAAAGTCACATCTTCTGTTGCAACATAGCCAATAATCACTTTTTAGCGCAGCTCGAAGCAAAAATGTTGCTCTGCCACACACTAAATTCGGATTAACTTCAAAAGTTACAATTTTTTGGGGTAAACTTTAATGGGCAATTTTGTTCTCTATAGTGTAAATAACAATTTTATGATTTTTGAGATTTTTCGGTGCTCCTCAAGGTGTCTAAAAAGTTAATTTTAGTCGATCATAGGTCAAAAAGTGCCATTTACGCGTTATTTTCAAGACTAAACCATGCTCAAATAAGTTTCCTGACTGTTATTACAATTTTTTCTCATAAATAATTGTTTGTTTGATTGATTCTGACTTATAGTTGTCATAGTTTGGCCCTTTAAAATTAATTTAAACCTGATTTTCGAAAAAATATGGTAACAACATTTTCTAGCCCTTTGTGGGGCAGTGGATAGTTACACTAGCCACCTGTTTTCTCCTATACTAGTATATGGAATTGTATGAAAATTTTCTTGGGGTCTATTTTTACCCCAAGGAACCTAGAAATGCAAAAAAATTTGGAAAAAAATTATTTTCCTTAATTTGCCCCTCAAAGGGTTAAGCGAACACCAAAATTACCTTACGTTCGTATTTTACAGGGTGTAACAAAACTACATGTATATAAAGGTAAAAATAAGACTTTTTTTCCACTATTAACATGAGTCTGAAATTGTAGTCTTTGCGAGTTACAGTGTTTCCGAATAACAAATTGAAAAATTGTCAGAACTCCCTCGTGAATTTTTCTGAATGCTCGCAAATGTAAATAGTTACAATGTTGTAATTTTAGGCGCTCTTGCAGATTTTGGCCGTGAAAATGCTGCATGCGAAGTTTTGAGGGGGATTTTGGGGGTTTTTCTTGATTTCTCTCACATTTTTTGGCCGAAATATGTGAAAACATGCTTTCGGATTCATTAAAGCTAAAAAAAATTAGCATTCCTCAAAAGTTTGTAAAAAATATGCATTTTTGGTTCTAACAAGTTTTTTCAATTCTCAAACCATTTCCGAGAAAATCGTCCCTGAAGTTGCAGAGGTCGGCCACTAATCACCTTTTCTTTGATTTTGTCAATTTTTGGCCGACTTCTCCAACTTCAGAGACGATTTTCTCGGAAATGGTTTGCGTCCCTGAAGTTGGTGAAGTCAGCCAAAAATTGACAAAATCAAAGAAAATGCGATTATTGGCCGACTTCTGCAATTTCAGGGACGATTTTCTCGAAAATGGTTTGCGAATTAGAAAAACTTCATGCACTTCATTGGAACAAAAATGCATATTTTTTTACGAACTTTTGATGAATGCTAATCGTTTTTGGCTTTAATGAATCCGAAAGCATGTTTTCGCCTAATTCGGCTAAAAAGAGTGAGAAAAATCAAGAAAAAACCCAAACAACCCCCTCAAAATTTCGCATACAGCATTTTCACGGTCAAAATCGGCAAGAGCGCCTAAAATTACATCATGGTACCTATTTACGAGCATTAGGAAAAATTCACGAGGGAGTAATGACAATTTTTCAATTTGTTTTTCGGAAAATTTGCAAGACGGTAACTCAAAAATACTACAATTTCAGACCCATGTTAGTAGGGGGAAAAAGTCTTATTTTTTACCTCTAAAACACGCCTTGAAAATTAATGTATATAGTTTTGTTATACCCTGAATATAATAGCTTGTTCTTTCAGCCTTATTCAGATTTTTTTCCATGTCCGTTAACTCTTGGGCACTGTCGTCAATGCCCGGGCATCGTCAATTTTTGTATGGAAAGAGCATCAATGCCCGGTCAGATTGGGCAAAGACTACCTTGCCCGGGCAAGGCGCGTCTTCGACCCACCGTCCCGGGCATTGGCGTGCTTGTCCAGGCAAAGACGTTTCTGCCCAATCCCGGCCTCTGCCCGTAACATAAACATACGTATCAAGTTTATTGATTCCCTGTACATAAAAAGTCATTTAAGACTAAAATCATTAAATGTTTAAGTAAAAATGTTTGTAAAAATGTCAGTAAATGTTTGAATCGTGAAGCAGAACAGGATAAAGGCTGTATGTGCAACACTGCAACAGTGACACTTTCGCAATGTATTTGAAATCGGATGAATGCCGTTTTTGCACACATTTTGTGAAATACAAACTCTATTGTCTCAAGTCTTTTCTTTTTCAGGGATGAAACTCATTGTGGATTTCATCCCAAACCATACAAGTGATGAACACGAATGGTTCAAGAAATCAGTGAATCGGGAGGATCCTTACACTGATTATTACGTGTGGCAGAACCCAAAAGGTTACGATAACGAATCTCGGCCGATACCCCCAAATAACTGGGTAAGAGGAACTCCCATGCTAAGGAAAAACTTTACAGGTTTGAGACGAAATAAACGCTTGATCGGTGTTCTAACTTGAGGCATACTTTTCCTACGTCCTGTTTTTGGAAGTAGAAATGTCTGAGTTCTGTCTATGATTCCTTGCCAAAGATCAATAGTTTGCATATTTTTGGAAAGAAAAATCGTAGAGAGACGACTGTTGATTTGGATACACTTCGGATTTTGACTAACAGAATTTTAAACTCTCAAATGCATTTTTCATGAGAGTGAGTTTTTCTTTATACCCTTTTCTCAAGAACATTGCATTTTCATTGTTTTTGACGAGAAACACTTCAAAAGTGGAGATACAAACAATTATATTATGAAACAAATGTCACCATGCCCAGAAGAAGAGACTTTACCTTCCAAAAACCGAAATTGAGTTATTGGTATCATTGCATAGATGACACCATGACAAATATTTTAATACCACAAACATACAAAATTTGGTCATGAAAACGAATGGCAAAACGGAAAATAAGAAATGGGACCTTAACTTCCTGCATTGAAATTACATTTAGAAGATAAGGTACCTTTTCATGATTCTGGCCACAACAGTGCCTTTTTACAACTAAAACTGTCGAAACTTGTTCTTAAGATCACTAGAGCGCGTTTTCTCTCCAAAATAATCGTCAATTTTCAACCTCGTTCGCTAAATATCACTCTCCTGAAAAAGTACCCCTGGAAAAAGTCCCTTTTTTTCTCTAAACGGTCACAAATATAAGCGCACTGCGTCTTGTCATTTAGGTATCGTTATTTAACTGTCGATGCTAAGGTTTGGCGTGCTTTTTTCATTAGAAAAAAAAATTATCTGTATAACTTTCAAAGCTTAGCTTGAGGTGAAAATCAAACAAGAAGTGTGGAAAAAGCTGAATGGACTCCTCACAATTTTCAATCAAATGTGTATTAAACTCAGAAAAATTGATGATACGCCCTAAAATAAAATAAAACAATTGAGTGAAAATGGAACATAGCAAAATTTCATAAAAGCTTTGATTCAAAGCATCAAAAGTCAAAACCCCTGAAAATGTTAACAAAAAATTTGATTACCCCAATCTTGAGACACAAGGGAAAGGAACGTCCATAGCTCCTTTTCAAACGAGGTAAAACAGAAAAATGAGAGGTCACTTTAAAAGCAGGCGGTGAAGAAACCCATTTATTCACTACCTATAGAGAGGTTAAAAAGTTCAAGAAAATGTCGTCGCTCTCAGCAGATGCTGGATGTCAAAAACCGTGACCAGAGACACAGCACAGACACAGCAGGAATAATTCTTCGGTGCTTTGTGCTTAACTTAAACTGAATCAAAGCATAATCATATCGTCGCTCTGAAGGTGAGAGAAAAAAAGGCTCAAATTTTTGTTTGCCGCGCGTAATATTGACACGCGTAATAGCGAGAAATCTAGAAACTACAATCTGAACGGAATTTTGAGATCCATTTCAGATTTTTTTTCGAAAACAAACTGAGCTAGGAGGTGGGACCTTTCAATAGCAATACTCATCATTAGTATCTACCTTATAAAATCTAAACAGGCACTCTGATCGTGCAATATTCGTGCAATATTTTTGAATTCTTTTACAAAATTAAATTTTTTTATCAAACAGCTTAGTATCTTTCGGGGGCCGGCTTGGACGTGGCATGAAAAGAGACAACAATTTTACCTCAAGTTTTTTACACCGTATCAACCGGATCTGAATTATTGGAATCCGAAAGTTCGTGCAGCCATGGAAGTAAGTCATTCCTTAAGGAAAATATTGTGTAAAGTATAACTTAATTGAGGATCACATGAAGTAGAACTGTATGTGTAGCTTTTCTGTGATTTTAGATGTTCACCTCATTGATTAAAGCTGCAATACGTTGGGAAACTTGGCGGTGTATTGAAAAAGCTGACGTTTTGAAACATATCTTGGTATCAATATAAGATGGACCGTAGTTTTACGGGGTCTGTATTCACTATTCATCCTAATCAGTACAGTCAGATCTTACAATCGGGTAAACATGCTATTTGCCATTCAAATCGAAATAAAATGAAAATTCATCCGTCCATTTATCCATGGCTCGAGCGTTCATCTTGCTTCAAAATATGTATATTTTTTATTGTAGTAGAGTTATCAAAATATTTCACTGCCCGAGTTTCTGCCTCTGTCGCTGCAATTTTGTTGGAAAAATCAAGACAAAACTTGGGAACTGTTTATGACCTGTAGAAAGAGATAATGGCAAAATTTTAGTCTTCGAAATAAAAAAAAACCCCAGGGCTCTATTAAGTAAACTATTCAATTTGATTTTTAAAGCGAAATGAATGATCCGGCAAAGTAATTGATACTTCTTCACTGATACAGTATATTATAATTACAATCAGGTTTATTTAAAGCTATACCGAAAGAATTTTTCCATGAGATCGGTTTCGTTTCCTTTGTCACCCCGTATTTAATTCTTCGTTCTCTTAACTTATTTTTCCGCGTTTATTTTCAATCAAATTACCTCCTTTCTTTCTTAGTTTTTTTGATACAATGTCGGCCGACGCCTCTGTTTTTTAATCAATCATGACACAATTACCACCAAAACTTTCCTGTTTAGGACGTACTTCGGTTTTGGTTAGATTTAGGGGTCGACGGCTTTCGGGTAGATACTGCTGCTTTGGTGGTAGAGGATAAGCTATTGAGAGATAATCCATGGAGATCTCCCGAAGTGGCTGGTTCAGATGATCCCGGATCTCAAATTTGGTTGTACACCGCACATCTGAATGAAACGAAAGAGCTAACTTTTGAGTGGCGCGCAGTTTTGGATGAGTACATGAAAAAGGACAATAAATCGAGGTTAGTTTGACTTAGTTATGAGCTCTCATGTGCACCGTCTTTGTCCACTGTAAGTGCAATGATGTGAATGTGGTGAATCTGCCTTCTTGAACAGGAATCCCAATTTGATTTTATTTCGAGCTACATCAAATTATCAATTTATAAAATGCAGAGCAATGGTTATGAAAAAAGAAAATGGGTAATACCAAAATAATTGCAAGGCTGGAAACTTTTTAAAATACAACGAGGGGTTTAGTTGTAATTTATTGAATGTTTGTCTCGTAGTAATTTTGAATATCTGTATACGAAGCAAGCAAGCGATATACACTACGTTTCCTGATTCCACATGAAGAGGACCGGAGGACCTTCAATAAAATTGTTCTCTCCCAATCTTTTTGAAGATTAAATTAATTCGAAATCACTACTCGTGTGCAAATCACCTTTTTGACTTAAAATAATACAGGACCTTAAATTATTGTCTCACAATCTTTTTGAGGGAAAAATTTTAGAATTAATTTTTTTCAGGTCTTCGGACAATCTTGGACGTCTCAACCATTATAACCTTTTCCAAGAAAAAAACACCTCATACGCGTAGAATAAATTATGATATACTTCACCAGAGTAAAGAAAACACATTCTAACTTGTAGTAAATTAGGTAACTGCAGTTTTATGTTTGACAGAATTTATATGGTTAAGTTTATCATATTTTCAGGCAAAGTTTTCTACTCTTGTAATTAATTATACTTTACTTTCTTTCCGTGTTCCTGATTCACCTTTAACTCATATAACGCTTTACTAATACACCTTCAGTTAGCAATTTCCGTTTTCTTTTCTAGAATGATGCTCCTAGAAATGTATTGTAGACCGGAACGACTAATCCCATATATGAGTCCCACAACTCATCAAACTACCAACATCCCACAATATAACGAGTTGATTTCGAGTCGATATTTACTTCATAGTAAGGCATCAAATGTAGATATTCTCTTAAGTACCTACATTGATAAGCTTCCACCTAGCCGGATGCCTAATTGGTCGGTAAGTTCTGCGAAATCGATAAAGAGATAATTCCTTATTTAAACTGCGCTTGCGTGAAGACATGAACATTGAACACGCCTCCCATATTTACTTGTAACTTAACCATGACTTTAAAGTTTTTAGAAGAAAAACACGCTCAATTGTGGGTCACTGGATTCAGGCAATAATTTTCCTATTGGTTCATCTTTGTAATATTGGGGTGAGCATTCATGGCATCATCAATCATCCCCCCCTCCCAATTTAATGCAACATTGGCAGTTTGTTTTCGTGTTACACTCATTGCCAGTTCAAGATCTCATCAGCACCGACTTTGTGACCTGTAAAGCATCTGCAGGCACTAAAACGAACGTGATGAAACAGAGCTCAGTGTGATTGCTCAGTAATCAAAATGTAAGGAAAATTTAAAGTGCTTCACAGAGACTTAGTTAGCCCTAAACTCTTCCAAAATAGGACTCATGATGGATAGCCGTCAAACAGGTACATCTGAAGGCGCTGTATATTTTATGCGCGATTAAATTTCAAACGATTCATGAGCATTGAGCAAATTGGTGAGTGGTCCAGGGTCCTCTAGAAGTGACTAACTAAGTTCAATGGACCCGCTAAAATTTGTCGGGAGACGTGGAGCTTTGAGTGCCATCAATCATCTTTCCTAACCCTCAAGAAATATTCCTGCCTACAATTTTTCAAACATGACCAAGTAATGGAACCAAAATGACTCCTATATCTTCTTTCTTTCGTTCGTTGTGTCATCATGAGCACTGGTAGACAAGTAATCGCTGTCAGTGATAATTAACGTCATTAAAAACTCTACGACACCGAACTATTCGAGTAACTCGTCGCGTCGTCTGTAACCTGGGTAAGCAATTTCTTGCGAGAATCAGTGAATACTTTCACTTGAAATATCCGACTAAGGACCTCGTAGGGCCTAGAGCCTCCCGAACCTCCACGAACGGCCTCTATGCGTTCTTGACTGTTCTGCGAGACCCACAAATTTGAGATAATCTTCGTCAAAAACCTGGGAAAGAAATTTTTCCCGAGATTCTAGGACGAATATTTGTTGAAATGGTTTATGGTATAGAAATGCTTAAGCCGAGGGGCTTAAAAAAAGAAAGAAAAATTAAAATCGAAAGAAAATTTGCTTTTTTAATGTTTTTTTTTAAATTTCTTTAAAATTTTGTGTAGACTTCCAACTAAACCTGTAGATTGCCATTAGAGCGAAGGAAGGGCATGAAAACGGGTTTTCTTTGTTTCTCGCAGCCCTCAAAACCTACTAAAGGAGCTCAAGGGGTTTCGAAAATACGAAATTATGATGTTTTTCATTACATTTCCTATATTTGACTTTGAAATCTTAAAGTCAAAAGTGAAGACCTACACGGCAAACAACGGCTGAGACGGGTGGTCTCAGTCATCTTGTAATATGGTTCAGGTCCCCGTTGACCTCTTATAATTCATCATTAATCTGCTAATAGATTTGGGACCAAAGAATGTCAGGCTCCGAACGTAAATTTCATAAGACCACGGTGACGAGCGCAGGTTCTCTGGTCTAAACCGCACGCAATTTAACTTGCGCACACTGCCGGGACCATACATTTTTTGATCTTTGGGCTTAGTACTAGAAGTATCAATTTTTAAACCTCGTGCTTCATCTGACGCCATTTTCGTTACTGCAATTTTAGGTGGGTAACCACGATAACGGCCGAATCGCATCTAGAATGGAGCCTGAGTTTGCTGATGTGCTGTTGATGAGTATACTTCTGCTCCCGGGAATGTCAATTATTTATTACGGTGAGGAGATTCAAATGAAGAACACAAAACTTCGACCCGACCAGAGGTATGACTTTCGCGATGAATGTAGAACCCCGATGCAGTGGGATGACTCTTTGAATGCAGGTTCGTGACATGAAAAACATGGTAATGGAATTACACTAATCATTGCTCTGGAGCGTCTTTAAGGGGATTTAGTTCTCTGTACATTGTACAAGCAGAGCCATTAGTCCTGCGTCGTCGATTCGACGCAACCCGCAATACACGTAGCCCAAACCTCGCTCGGTCTTGAGAGAACAAAAGAAAAGGAAGATAAGAGAGCGTTCATTTTACGTGTAGTGCGGGTTGCGTCGAATCGTCGACGCAGGACTAATGGCTCTGCTTGTACACTGTACTATTGACGACACAAAGATTGTCGCAAATCGTGATTTTTTTTTTTTTTTTTTTTTTTTGGAAAAATAATTAGATATGCCGACCAAATAAAGGCCTAAAGTATCGTTACCCAGTGCGCTACTAGTGCCTAAAGCACCGTTTAAAGGAAATGTTTGCTCAGGTGAAGCATTTTAAGCGGCTGAAGTACCCAGGAATTTGGCAGGTTTCTAATCACCCAATAATTGCGAATAATTTTCATGGTGACTGAGTTGATGTGAGTTTTCCAATTTAGATGCGAGTTAATGAAAATTGAATATGCCTAAAAATTGATGAATATTATCCTGAATAATATCAGATCCTGAATATTATCAGTCTTGAAGGGATCTCGAAAATTTGAAACTCTTTCCTTTCCTATTTGGATTGTATAACTATGATGTTGGCTTCTGCGAAAGCCAGTTTTGAAGGTATAATATTCAAGTTATCACTGTACACACCACTGTAAGGTTGTTAATCCAAAGTTGGTTTCATACGCGGTCCATGCAAACATCTCTCCAATTTGCTGGTCATTCGCTACTGCATTTTGCATGACTACTCTTGTGACGCGCCGCCGAGAGACGACTGGAACCACGAACCAGGCGTGATAAACATAGGAGGAGCAGTTAGCCGATTAGGGGGAGGTTATCACAAAGTTTGGGAAACGCTTGAAACAGGAAACCTACTCCCGCCCACTTGCTGCCATACTTGCTTGGTATTTACATCCATCTTCCTGTCTCCTTTTATGATTGGTTGATTAACGGAAAACTGGCTCTCATAAAGGTTTCATTAACCTCTAAAACGGCGTTTTGGAAACCTCGTTAGAATTAATTCCACATGATTATATAAAAAAACTGAAATATTACGACCAAATCCTTCTAGGATAAGGACCTTTCCAGAACATTGTTATCTAACTTCAAAGATTGTTTTTTCAGACCTAGTTTCTTATGACACTTATCTCCTATTTCTTTCCTTAGAGCTCTGAAGAGGTAAGAAAGATATCTTCAGTTGCAAGGAATTGGCTCTTGACTCTTCTGTTTTGTATTTTGAATACAGGGTTCTCGACTAGTAAGAAAACATGGCTGCCTGTTAACCCAAATTATTGGAACAATAACGTGAAGCAACAATTACAAGATCCACGTAGTCATTTAAACACCGTCAAACGTCTGATGCAGCTAAGAAAAACGCCAGTTTTTAAGAATAGCCCACTGATTAAATGTGTCGCGTCTGAATGGATCTTTATGTTTATAAGGTCAGACCATTGTACTTAGAATGCAATTTAAACAATGCACAAGGTGTTTCGGGTTTAATGTCAAAAATTCTGGAGAAAATTTTCCCAGTCAAAATAATACTTTTTTGCCGAAAGAAGGGTCTTTAAAATGCTTCTCCTCAGTGAGGGTTTTAAAATATTCATTCTTCAAATTTTGGATTTTTTTTTATTATTATTCAATTCTGGCCAAAGTCATCTATAAACCTTCACTTAACATGGGAAGTTTGCTTGTTTATTAGTGTAATATTCATTGATGCCTTTAAAACCAACATAAAATAAGTCTGAGTGTACTTTTCTGATATTGTCGACTATTTGATGGCAAAAATTTCATGTAACCAGATAATTTTCATTTTATGAAAGAACCACATGGCAAAAAACCTCTCAAATATTTTCAATTTCAGTAATTTTTTTCAGTGCTACACGTTTTAAGTGAGATGATCGACATTGAAGGTGGAAAGTCAGCGGTTTGACCATGACGACCTACGCGCCGTCCGTCCATGCGTGACATCCGTCATAGTCAAAGCTCTCACTTTTCCTTCTTCGAAGTCTACTATCTCACTTAAAACGGATCGCTCTGAAAAAATAAGGGCTATCATAAATCTCTCAGAGGGTATTTGCAATCAAGCTCTTTAAATAAAATTTGAAAATTCTCATCAATATCATGGAAATGCCATCAAATGCTCAAGAGTATCAGAAAGGTACTTAGACTTATTTTACGGTTGTTTTAAAAAAATTGTGAATTTCACACCTAAAGCACATTTCAGTAAAATTCATTGAAAATGTTAGCCAAAATTACATAAACGAAAACGATTTTTTTTGTCCAAACTTTGAAAAATTATAGCTTTGAGGGAATCATTTAAAAACCTATGTTTAAAGAAAAAATAGATTTATTTTGAATTGAAATATTGGCTTTAGAATTTCCAATCTTAAACCTGAAACACCCGGAAGAATGAATATCATCCTCATTATATCCATCGAAAGGTATCTTGTTAACTGGAGTGCACAATAATCTTCTGTATAAAATTTTACGTGCGTGGCGGGAGCTTGGGCCATACACATGGGAAGAATCCTACTGATACAATTATATTACTGATAACATTATATTGTACTCTGCTCAGAATAAGAAGAAACTTGGCAAGTCAGGTAGAAACGCAGCGCGCACGGAACCTTTGAGTTTTAGCCTTTGCGCTCACTAGGGCCCAGTCCAACTATACTCTGTTCAATATACGACGGGCCCTCGACCAGCGGTCAGTTTTGCTTACGCAGGCGACACTGCAATGTATTCATCCCGAGTAACCACAATAGTGAGCCGAGGAAATCAAGGGTGCATCGGGTCTCCAACCTTGCCTTCGCCAATTATACTCTATTTAGCAACAGTGCGGCTATGCTGGCTACTCCAACCCTTCGCATTGGCCGTTGTTCTCCCAAACTCTCTCTTGGCACGGAGGATTTCCAAGAACCGACAGACTCTAAAATTTACACCCGTCCAGTAAAAATTGCAAACGGCCAATAATAGGAAAAAATGGGCGAAATTTTCGCCCGAAAGGGCCAAAACTGGGCGAAAATAGTCGAGTTTCAATATTAACGACAACCAGAAATTCATATTTTTCAGTCCGAATTAAATTCAGGATATTTCGTCTACCATCGAATTTATGAGAGTCATTAATATTCAAACTCGACTATTTTTGCCGAGTTTTGGCCCTTTAGGGCGAAAATTTCGTCCGTTTTTTCATTTTTTTGACCGTTCGCAATTTTTACTGGACGTGTGTAAATTTTTGAGTCTGTCGGTTCTTGGAAATCCTCCGTGCCAAGAGAGAAGTCGGAAGAACAACGGCCACTGCGGAGGGTTGGAGTAGCCGGCATAGCCGCACTGTTGCTAAATAGTGCATTACTACCTGAATTCTCACCCGCCTTCTTATCGTGAACAGAGTATAGATGTATACGGCGTATTGTTCCATGTATAATGTCTCGGCAACACGAGGCAAAGGTTGCTGCATTCAAGTCCTATGGAAATTCAAAGTTTTATCTCAACTTTATTCAGAGTCCATTAATAGAAAGTCTCAAACGGATCCAAATTCAGTTCGCGAAAACCATCAAAATAATCCCAAAATACGTGAAAAAAATCATTATGGTTCACAAAAAAGGTTCTTTCATAAAATTGCAATTGGAGTCATACTTCTTGAACGCTCTGTCCGAATTTCGTGTTGTTCGACACCAATAAACTTGAAATTTCATGCTGAGGAAAAATTAAGACCAATTTTGAGTGATAAAAAATCGTGATGCGGCGCTTATTCTTCCAACAGAACCCCGAGAGACAAGAAAATAGCATTAACTAACAAAGGGGGAGGAGGAAAGGTTCTATCAGTGAGCATTTCGAATGCGACGAGTCCGCCATGTTGTCATTTACAAGTTTTCAAAAAAATACTGTTCAATGGTAGATAGCCCGTCGTATACTGTACAGAGTATAGACCCTCCAACCATGGGCGGATACAGGGAATTGTCTTTCTCTCTCCCCTCCATTTGAAATTATGTGTTAGAAAAGGACAGCGGAGGGGGCCATCACGTGACTTTGGCCCCCTCTACGGTCCTTTTCCAACGCACGTTATCAAATAGGAGGAGAGAGAAAAGACAATTCCCTGTACCCGCCCATGCCTCCACCGTGGAGGAGCAATGCCGAGACTCGGCTGATATTTCTTATCCATGCAAAAGCCAAATTGGAAACAGTTACAGACACGACGAAATGAGTGAAATTTCAGGCTTAAGAGCTGTATCTCGTCAAAATTATTCGAAATTAACTCCTCGCTATCCTAGGAGACCCTTTTTTTAAAAAAATCATTTAAAACGCATCTGTAATTGACTTTTTCCAAAAAGTAAATCTTCGATGGGTTGAGTACTGGGGCAATTATCATTGTAAACTATGTAACATAATATCATGTAAACTAGCAACGCCGCAATGTGACGAAGGAGCTCCCATCTCACTCTCTAGTTTTCTCTCTCTCTCTCTCCCCCCCCCTATCTATCACTCGAGCCGAAGAATCATCCCTTCCGCGCATAGCAATTTTTCACCATGACCCCCACTCTCTCAAACTCTCTCTAGATCTATCTCACTCACTCTAACGCATACTTATCATCCCTCGTTCTTTTTGACTCCACCTTCTCGTTTTCTTTTTACCAAACTGGGTTCTCCCTCAGCTCGGAGTCCCACTAAAATCAGTCTTCGAGTCGTTCCTCTAGCATTGAGCAGCAAACGTCTCGGAGCTCCTTCGCCGCATTGTGGCAATCATATACCCACTGTAAGCATCAACAAAAGCATCATAATCATCAAAATAAAATCATCATAATCAAAGCAGCAAAAATGAGTCGGCCACAATTTTTGGTTTTACCACTTTTCTCCACGGGCACGAGAGGTTAGCTTCTCGGGCACGCGGGGAAAAGCAAATAGCAAACAGCGCAATCAGTAAATCAATCATTCAACAAATATCAGCAAATCAACATAATCAAATCGAATCACGCATCATTTCTTGGTCATCCGGCTAGTGTGGAGGAGTCTGTTTTGACTATTTTTGGCTAGTTAAAGGCCTATGAGCCAAAAATATATCAATTGTATCATATGGGTAATCGCAAACAAATAAAGTCTGCCTATTCTCGGTGTTGCTTCTTCCAGGTTGCGTTTCTACCAGACTCGCCAAGTTTATTATGAACATGAACAGAGTAAATTGGTTTCATATGATTCAGCGCAGAGCGCGCCAGCTAGTTTTAATCGACGGCTTGATTCTACAATAAGATGCTAGTGGTGCATATTTTATTGTTTAAGAGAGGGAAAAACAGTCATGAGTGCCGGCATTTTTGCTGATGGAGGGGGCTGCATTAGAAAATGATTGTAATCATTCGCCTGATACGATTCTTGGCAAGGGTGAACCTAATGATTTTGCTCAAATTTCGTATTTATTTAGCCGATTCTTCAGAATATTGGCAGGTTTGCAGTGAAATTCTCACAATGAAATACTAGGGGAAAAAATGTAGAAAGTATGTGCTAAGTTGAAGGATCGAAATTTTTGTCTTGCAAGTTAAGAAACGTTTTTTGAACACTTTCCCGTTTACCCTACCTATTTCAATCATTAATGGAGCTGGAGCTCAATGTTTCTTGGAAGAGACAAAGCTTATTGGGGTTCATTTAGTACTTCGAAACGATTGAAATGCTCAACAAATTTATTGAAACTTTGTCACGCTGTTAATTTTTTCAACTAAGTTACTCAAACTGTCACTAAGACTCTTACTTCCATGCCTTTTCATTGAATTATATCGTAAAAGTTATCAAACGAGATTTGGGGGGCATTTATTTTGCATCACGTTACAAGGTAAGCTGAAGGGTGACAGTATGATGAATCAGAACAATATCTGTTGATTTTTTCGCTCAGGCAAAGCTGAAGATCGTAATTAAATAGAAAACTTGCTACTTATTCCAAGTATACTTACGAGTAAAATACGTAACCGTGCGTGAATTTCAAAACAAACGCTTGATTTGATTTTTTTTTTTTAGGAAACTAGACGATGATCAACCATATGTGATTGTTATGAATCTAGGATCCGAGTCTGAGAACGCGTGCTTAACAACATGCATGAAAAATTACTTGCCGAACACCTTAGAAGTCCACACTGGCACGCCAAATTCTGGTTATAACACAAGGTAAGATATACACTTCATGGAGGGAATGAGAATAGATGAAACAAAACCAAAAAAAACACAGGACGTCATAAGGGTGACAAAAAAACTTGAGAGCTCATATTTGTACCAGGTCTGCTCGTCTCTCTATATCTCTCTCGCTCACTTGAAAGATATGCAAAAGCCTTAAATTGTCCATCAAAAATGGGTCAAGTTTGTCGTAAGATGAATTTGTAGGCATTTTTTATATTCACGCAGCAAACAAAACCTTTAAAAGGATTTGAAAAGTAAAAAGTCATGCAATCCAGTGGATAGAAGTTTTTACTGTTTCATAGTACATATCGGGTTGTTGTAGCTACTCATTTTTATCCATCTGGTTTTTTTTTTTTTTTTTTATCTTTATTTTCTTTATTTTTGCTCTTCTATTTATATTTCAGAGACAAATTCAGGATCTCTGACTCTAACGTATCTCGCTGCTCTATTCTCCCGCCATCGTCCTTGGTAGTACTCACCACAACAGTTGATCCTCCATTCAATAAGGGGACGACTTTGTCATTCATAACGTCTTATCTCATTCTTTCACTCTTAATTGTGTTTTGTCGCTGGAGAAATTGATTTGGTTATTTGAATAAAATTTAAATCTCAACGAAATGTTGACTTGAACTTATTTATTGTTAAAACGACGCACTTTGTGAGGGAGAGAGCTGTGGCAAATAAAAAAATACAGATGAAGTGTGTCAAAAAGTTCCTCGGAGGTCATTATAGACCATACTATCATGTTTTATGTTTGCTTGAGAGATATTTAATATATTTTTTATGAGATGAAAACAGAATAACAATCATGCGTGCTCAGACATTTTTATTCATCGTAGTTTTTTTTCTTTTTTTTTATCAAGAGGATCATTTTTTAAACATTCTGAGGCAAACACTAGCCTGCTTGATACTGAAATACGTTGGAAAAATTAAAAGGTAAAAATCAAAAAATGACTTGCATTCTTGTTTGAATACTTATCGGACCGGCAAGTATCTTTGCAACTCTCTCATCACTCATCCATTTATTAGTTGAACCGCAATTTTTTAAGGTCTGTAAATCATTTTTAAAAAAAAAATGCGGATGATTTGGCATAAAATCTCAGGACATCACATTCTCTTCAGTGACGGTCGTTTTTTGAAGCAGTCAGGTTTAAAAAATGAAGTTTGAAGCATACCTATGCAAAAAAGCTAAATCGTCAATTAATTTAGAAGTATTCCATGTGAAGGGTAGGCTTTTCCACAATACCGAAGAGCACAAAGGTTTTCATATTTTCGTTACTTTTTTCCCAATCCTAATCAAGAACAGCCGATCTGACATAAGTGTGAATGGCGCAGGATCCATCACCTCTGTATAGATAGTAGTATCCCTGGAAATTGGAAAAAAGCACATATTAATGATTCATACTCACTCTTGATTGACGTCCGGAAATGAAAGGCTTGCACGGAACAGCTTAAATTTTAAAAAGAACCAAGCTGACTTGCCGGTTGTTCCACGGTATCAGGACAGGACTTTTTCATGACGCAAAAAAAACTTCATGGAAGTCGAATCATAAAAACGTCTAAAACTCCCAAATTTAGAGGCGTCAAAGGCGTAACTCCCAGCCATTTTTTCAAAACAGGACCGTAAATTGAACGCATTTTTTAAATCATATAGCTTTTTAAGAGTCAAAACAGGCGGTATGACCTGGCAGAATAATTATAGTCATTTCTATCAAAGAGAAATCGCCTTCGATTTATGCCAAAACTCTTGGAAATTTTATAGTCCAGGCAATAAAGCATTCTACCTTGCAAAAATGGAAGTAGTAGGTTTTTTGACGGAACTTTATGTATTTTTGGTCGCTGATTCCGAATTTTCAACTTTCCCCCCAAAAATTTCCCCGGGGGAAAGTTGCCAAATTTACGTTTTTTTACCAAAAAAATCGGTTTTTTGAAAATTTCCCAGCTCCACGTGCATTTTTTTGATAAAATACCTCAGTTCAAAAAAAAAGTAGACAAAAAATTAAACAAAACCTCGTCAACGGTTTTTTTCTAAGATCAAAATTGACAAAAATATGAGCCATCTTCCGAACGCTCCCTTGCGGAAAATTGACGCTAACGCGGCAATACGCGTACTGCACAGCAGCCCCGCAGCCCGCGTGAAGCGATCCTCTTACGTGTCTTCCCCTCCTCCCCTTCACTGATACTTTTAGATTATTTTGGGGTTTTGAAACCCCCCCCCCCCCCCGATACGCACCCTTGCCTCCCTTTTACTTAAACCCTAACCCCCATTTTATTTATAAGCAATAACGGAACAAGTTTAATGAAGAAAATTAATATGGTGGTTCTAAAAAAACAAATGGATTCAATTGTACTCTCTATTTTTCGAACATCATTGCCCTTTGCCATGCCGCAATGCAAATTATTAGTCCTATTTATGCCTCCTTCGGATGTAATTTAGAGTCTTTGCTTGAGCCGTCCTAGACTTGGCTGGGCTTGAGAAATATTCAAGCCTAGTTGAGACCAGTGAGAGAAATTGCAATTCAGAGACGCTCCTAGCAAACCAGCAATAGGATACTTGGGGAATTTTGAGTATATTTCAAGGTATGTAAGATTTATGATATGGAAGCTACCTTGAAATTATTTCCCTTTTAGATTTGCCTTGAGCACAATACTGAGCTTTTTTGGAGCATCTCTGGAGTGCAAATTCGTGTCTCAATCTCACTTGAAAATGCCTTGAAACTTCCTCAAGATATTTTAAGGCATTCTATGGCTCTAGGTTTCTTTCTGAATTGAAAATTGAGTCCGGAAGACGATTCAAATCGAAGCCTTTCCCAAAAAGATCTCAAGTATAGTCTCTGTATTTCACCCGTAGTCGCTCTAATATCGATTTTTAAGAATGTGACCGTCTTAAATAGGAATTACGTCCCCAAATTGGTCTCGTATTTTCATTTCGTGACACACTCTATACCCCCCTTGATAACAAAAGATCCACGTAGTCATTTAAACACCGTCAAACGTCTGATGCAGCTAAGAAAAACGCCAGTTTTTAAGAATAGCCCACTGATTAAATGTGTCGCGTCTGAATGGATCTTTATGTTTATAAGGTCAGACCATTGTACTTAGAATGCAATTTAAACAATGCACAAGGTGTTTCGGGTTTAATGTCAAAAATTCTGGAGAAAATTTTCCCAGTCAAAATAATACTTTTTTGCCGAAAGAAGGGTCTTTAAAATGCTTCTCCTCAGTGAGGGTTTTAAAATATTCATTCTTCAAATTTTGGATTTTTTTTTATTATTATTCAATTCTGGCCAAAGTCATCTATAAACCTTCACTTAACATGGGAAGTTTGCTTGTTTATTAGTGTAATATTCATTGATGCCTTTAAAACCAACATAAAATAAGTCTGAGTGTACTTTTCTGATATTGTCGACTATTTGATGGCAAAAATTTCATGTAACCAGATAATTTTCATTTTATGAAAGAACCACATGGCAAAAAACCTCTCAAATATTTTCAATTTCAGTAATTTTTTTCAGTGCTACACGTTTTAAGTGAGATGATCGACATTGAAGGTGGAAAGTCAGCGGTTTGACCATGACGACCTACGCGCCGTCCGTCCATGCGTGACATCCGTCATAGTCAAAGCTCTCACTTTTCCTTCTTCGAAGTCTACTATCTCACTTAAAACGGATCGCTCTGAAAAAATAAGGGCTATCATAAATCTCTCAGAGGGTATTTGCAATCAAGCTCTTTAAATAAAATTTGAAAATTCTCATCAATATCATGGAAATGCCATCAAATGCTCAAGAGTATCAGAAAGGTACTTAGACTTATTTTACGGTTGTTTTAAAAAAATTGTGAATTTCACACCTAAAGCACATTTCAGTAAAATTCATTGAAAATGTTAGCCAAAATTACATAAACGAAAACGATTTTTTTTGTCCAAACTTTGAAAAATTATAGCTTTGAGGGAATCATTTAAAAACCTATGTTTAAAGAAAAAATAGATTTATTTTGAATTGAAATATTGGCTTTAGAATTTCCAATCTTAAACCTGAAACACCCGGAAGAATGAATATCATCCTCATTATATCCATCGAAAGGTATCTTGTTAACTGGAGTGCACAATAATCTTCTGTATAAAATTTTACGTGCGTGGCGGGAGCTTGGGCCATACACATGGGAAGAATCCTACTGATACAATTATATTACTGATAACATTATATTGTACTCTGCTCAGAATAAGAAGAAACTTGGCAAGTCAGGTAGAAACGCAGCGCGCACGGAACCTTTGAGTTTTAGCCTTTGCGCTCACTAGGGCCCAGTCCAACTATACTCTGTTCAATATACGACGGGCCCTCGACCAGCGGTCAGTTTTGCTTACGCAGGCGACACTGCAATGTATTCATCCCGAGTAACCACAATAGTGAGCCGAGGAAATCAAGGGTGCATCGGGTCTCCAACCTTGCCTTCGCCAATTATACTCTATTTAGCAACAGTGCGGCTATGCTGGCTACTCCAACCCTTCGCATTGGCCGTTGTTCTCCCAAACTCTCTCTTGGCACGGAGGATTTCCAAGAACCGACAGACTCTAAAATTTACACCCGTCCAGTAAAAATTGCAAACGGCCAATAATAGGAAAAAATGGGCGAAATTTTCGCCCGAAAGGGCCAAAACTGGGCGAAAATAGTCGAGTTTCAATATTAACGACAACCAGAAATTCATATTTTTCAGTCCGAATTAAATTCAGGATATTTCGTCTACCATCGAATTTATGAGAGTCATTAATATTCAAACTCGACTATTTTTGCCGAGTTTTGGCCCTTTAGGGCGAAAATTTCGTCCGCTTTTTCATATTTTTGACCGTTCGCAATTTTTACTGGACGTGTGTAAATTTTTGAGTCTGTCGGTTCTTGGAAATCCTCCGTGCCAAGAGAGAAGTCGGAAGAACAACGGCCACTGCGGAGGGTTGGAGTAGCCGGCATAGCCGCACTGTTGCTAAATAGTGCATTACTACCTGAATTCTCACCCGCCTTCTTATCGTGAACAGAGTATAGATGTATACGGCGTATTGTTCCATGTATAATGTCTCGGCAACACGAGGCAAAGGTTGCTGCATTCAAGTCCTATGGAAATTCAAAGTTTTATCTCAACTTTATTCAGAGTCCATTAATAGAAAGTCTCATAACGGATCCAAATTCAGTTCGCGAAAACCATCAAAATAATACCAAATACGTGCAAAAAATCATTATGGTTCACAAAAAAGGTTCTTTCATAAAATTGCAATTGGAGTCATACTTCTTGAACGCTCTGTCCGAATTTCGTGTTGTTCGACACCAATAAACTTGAAATTTCATGCTGAGGAAAAATTAAGACCAATTTTGAGTGATAAAAAATCGTGATGCGGCGCTTATTCTTCCAACAGAACCCCGAGAGACAAGAAAATAGCATTAACTAACAAAGGGGGAGGAGGAAAGGTTCTATCAGTGAGCATTTCGAATGCGACGAGTCCGCCATGTTGTCATTTACAAGTTTTCAAAGAAATACTGTTCAATGGTAGATAGCCCGTCGTATACTGTACAGAGTATAGACCCTCCAACCATGGGCGGATACAGGGAATTGTCTTTCTCTCTCTCCCTCCATTTGAAATTATGTGTTAGAAAAGGACAGCGGAGGGGGCCATCACGTGACTTTGGCCCCCTCTACGGTCCTTTTCCAACGCACGTTATCAAATAGGAGGAGAGAGAGAAAGACAATTCCCTGTATCCGCCCATGCCTCCACCGTGGAGGAGCAATGCCGAGACTCGGCTGATATGATTCTTATCCATGCAAAAGCCAAATTGGAAACAGTTACAGACACGACGAAATGAGTGAAATTTCAGGCTTAAGAGCTGTATCTCGTCAAAATTATTCGAAATTAACTCCTCGCTATCCTAGGAGATCCTTTTTTAAAAAAATCATTTAAAACGCATCTGTAATTGACTTTTTCCAAAAAGTAAATCTTCGATGGGTTGAGTACTGGGGCAATTATCATTGTAAACTATGTAACATAATATCATGTAAACTAGCAACGCCGCAATGTGACGAAGGAGCTCCCATCTCACTCTCTAGTTTTCTCTCTCTCTCTCTCCCCTCCCCCTATCTATCACTCGAGCCGAAGAATCATCCCTTCCGCGCATAGCAATGTTTTCACCATGACCCCCACTCTCTCAAACTCTCTCTAGATCTATCTCACTCACTCTAACGCATACTTATCATCCCTCGTTCTTTTTGACTCCACCTTCTCGTTTTCTCTTTTACCAAACTGGGTTCTCCCTCAGCTCGGAGTCCCACTAAAATCAGTCTTCGAGTCGTTCCTCTAGCATTGAGCAGCAAACGTCTCGGAGCTCCTTCGCCGCATTGTGGCAATCATATACCCACTGTAAGCATCAACAAAAGCATCATAATCATCAAAATAAAATCATCATAATCAAAGCAGCAAAAATGAGTCGGCCACAATTTTTGGTTTTACCACTTTTCTCCACGGGCACGAGAGGTTAGCTTCTCGGGCACGCGGGGAAAAGCAAATAGCAAACAGCGCAATCAGTAAATCAATCATTCAACAAATATCAGCAAATCAACATAATCAAATCGAATCACGCATCATTTCTTGGTCATCCGGCTAGTGTGGAGGAGTCTGTTTTGACTATTTTTGGCTAGTTAAAGGCCTATGAGCCAAAAATATATCAATTGTATCATATGGGTAATCGCAAACAAATAAAGTCTGCCTATTCTCGGTGTTGCTTCTTCCAGGTTGCGTTTCTACCAGACTCGCCAAGTTTATTATGAACATGAACAGAGTAAATTGGTATTCATATGATTCAGCGCAGAGCGCGCCAGCTAGTTTTAATCGACGGCTTGATTCTACAATAAGATGCTAGTGGTGCATATATTATTGTTTAAGAGAGGGAAAAACAGTCATGAGTGCCGGCATATTTGCTGATGGAGGGGGCTGCATTAGAAAATGATTGTAATCATTCGCCTGATACGATTCTTGGCAAGGGTGAACCTAATGATTTTGCTCAAATTTCGTATTTATTTAGCCGATTCTTCAGAATATTGGCAGGTTTGCAGTGAAATTCTCACAATGAAATACTAGAGGAAAAAATGTAGTAAGTATGTGCTAAGTTGAAGGATCGTAATTTTGTCTTGCAAGTTAAGAAACGTTTTTTGAACACTTTCCCGTTTACCCTACCTATTTCAATCATTAATGGAGCTGGAGCTCAATGTTTCTTGGAAGAGACAAAGCTTATTGGGGTTCATTTAGTACTTCGAAACGATTGAAATGCTCAACAAATTTATTGAAACTTTGTCACGCTGTTAATTTTTTCAACTAAGTTACTCAAACTGTCACTAAGACTCTTACTTCCATGCCTTTTCATTGAATTATATCGTAAAAGTTATCAAACGAGATTTAGGGGGCATTTATTTTGCATCACGTTACAAGGTAAGCTGAAGGGTGACAGTATGATGAATCAGAACAATATCTGTTGATTTTTTCGCTCAGGCAAAGCTGAAGATCGTAATTAAATAGAAAACTTGCTACTTATTCCAAGTATACTTACGAGTAAAATACGTAACCGTGCGTGAATTTCAAAACAAACGCTTGATTTGATTTTTATTTTTTAGGAAACTAGACGATGATCAACCATATGTGATTGTTATGAATCTAGGATCCGAGTCTGAGAACGCGTGCTTAACAACATGCATGAAAAATTACTTGCCGAACACCTTAGAAGTCCACACTGGCACGCCAAATTCTGGTTATAACACAAGGTAAGATATACACTTCATGGAGGGAATGAGAATAGATGAAACAAAACCAAAAAAAACACAGGACGTCATAAGGGTGACAAAAAAACTTGAGAGCTCATATTTGTACCAGGTCTGCTCGTCTCTCTATATCTCTCTCGCTCACTTGAAAGATATGCAAAAGCCTTAAATTGTCCATCAAAAATGGGTCAAGTTTGTCGTAAGATGAATTTGTAGGCATTTTTTATATTCACGCAGCAAACAAAACCTTTAAAAGGATTTGAAAAGTAAAAAGTCATGCAATCCAGTGGATAGAAGTTTTTACTGTTTCATAGTACATATCGGGTTGTTGTAGCTACTCATTTTGATCCATCTGGTTTTTTTTTTTTTTATTTATCTTTATTATCTTTATTTTTGCTCTTCTATTTATATTTCAGAGACAAATTCAGGATCTCTGACTCTAACGTATCTCGCTGCTCTATTCTCCCGCCATCGTCCTTGGTAGTACTCACCACAACAGTTGATCCTCCATTCAATAAGGGGACGACTTTGTCATTCATAACGTCTTATCTCATTCTTTCACTCTTAATTGTGTTTTGTCGCTGGAGAAATTGATTTGGTTATTTGAATAAAATTTAAATCTCAACGAAATGTTGACTTGAACTTATTTATTGTTAAAACGACGCACTTTGTGAGGGAGAGAGCTGTGGCAAATAAAAAAATACAGATGAAGTGTGTCAAAAAGTTCCTCGGAGGTCATTATAGACCATACTATCATGTTTTATGTTTGCTTGAGAGATATTTAATATATTTTATATGAGATGAAAACAGAATAACAATCATGCGTGCTCAGACATTTTTTATTCATCGTAGTTTTTTTTCTTTTTCTTTATCAAGAGGATCATTTTTTAAACATTCTGAGGCAAACACTAGCCTGCTTGATACTGAAATACGTTGGAAAAATTAAAAGGTAAAAATCAAAAAATGACTTGCATTCTTGTTTGAATACTTATCGGACCGGCAAGTATCTTTGCAACTCTCTCATCACTCATCCATTTATTAGTTGAACCGCAATTTTTCAAGGTCTGTAAATCATTTTTAAAAAAAAAATGCGGATGATTTGGCATAAAATCTCAGGACATCACATTCTCTTCAGTGACGGTCGTTTTTTGAAGCAGTCAGGTTTAAAAAATGAAGTTTGAAGCATACCTATGCAAAAAAGCTAAATCGTCAATTAATTTAGAAGTATTCCATGTGAAGGGTAGGCTTTTCCACAATACCGAAGAGCACAAAGGTTTTCATATTTTCGTTACTTTTTTCCCCAATCCTAATCAAGAACAGCCGATCTGACATAAGTGTGAATGGCGCAGGATCCATCACCTCTGTATAGATAGTAGTATCCCTGGAAATTGGAAAAAAGCACATATTAATGATTCATACTCACTCTTGATTGACGTCCGGAAATGAAAGGCTTGCACGGAACAGCTTAAATCTTAACAAGAACCAAGCTGACTTGCCGGTTGTTCCACGGTATCAGGACAGGACTTTTTCATGACGCAAAAAAAACTTCATGGAAGTCGAATCATAAAAACGTCTAAAACTCCCAAATTTAGAGGCGTCAAAGGCGTAACTCCCAGCCATTTTTACAAAACAGGACCGTAAATTGAACGCATTTTTGAAATCATATAGCTTTTTAAGAGTCAAAACAGGCGGTATGACCTGGCAGAATAATTATAGTCATTTCTATCAAAGAGAAATCGCCTTCGATTTATGCCAAAACTCTTGGAATTGTATAGTCCAGGCAATAAAGCATTCTACCTTGCAAAAATGGAAGTAGTAGGTTTTTTGACGGAACTTTATGTATTTTTGGTCGCTGATTCCGAATTTTCAACTTCCCACCAAAAATTTCCCGGGGAACGTTGCCAAATTTACGTTTTTTTACCAAAAAAATCGGTTTTTTGAAAATTCCGAGCTCCACGTGCATTATTTTGATAAAATACCTCAGTTCAAAAAGAAAGTAGACAAAAAATTAAACAAAACCTCGTCAACGGTTTTTTTCTAAGATCAAAATTGACAAAAATATGAGCCATCTTCCGAACGCTCCCTTGCGGAAAATTGACGCTAACGCGGCAATACGCGTACTGCACAGCAGCCCCGCAGCCCGCGTGAAGCGATCCTCTTACGTGTCTTCCTCTCCTCCTCCTTCACTGATACTTTTAGATTATTTGGGTTCTGAAACCCCCCCCCCCCCCTGATACGCACCCTTGCCTCCCTTTTACTTAACCATAACCCCCATTTTATTTATAAGCAATAACGGAACAAGTTTAATGAAGAAAATTAATATGGTGGTTCTAAAAAAACAAATGGATTCAATTGTACTCTCTATTTTTCGAACATCATTGCCCTTTGCCATGCCGCAATGCAAATTATTAGTCCTATTTATGCCTCCTTCGGATGTAATTTAGAGTCTTTGCTTGAGCCGTCCTAGACTTGGCTGGGCTTGAGAAATATTCAAGCCTAGTTGAGACCAGTGAGAGAAATTGCAATTCAGAGACGCTCCTAGCAAACCAGCAATAGGATACTTGGGGAATTTTGAGTATATTTCAAGGTATGTAAGATTTATGATATGGAAGCTACCTTGAAATTATTCCTTTGAGATTTGCCTTGAGCACAATACTGAGCTTTTTTGGAGCATCTCTGGAGTGCAAATTCGTGTCTCAATCTCACTTGAAAATGCCTTGAAACTTCCTCAAGATATTTCAAGGCATTCTATGGCTCTAGGTTTCTTTCTGAATTGAAAATTGAGTCCGGAAGACGATTCAAATCGAAGCCTTTCCAAGAAGATCTCAAGTATAGTCTCTGTATTTCACCCGTAGTCGCTCTAATATCGATTTTTAAGAATGTGACCGTCTTAAATAGGAATTACGTCCCCAAATTGGTCTCGTATTTTCATTTCGTGACACACTCTATACCCCTCTTGATAACAAAAGGTAATTGCTGCTGTTGACGTGTTTGATAGTTAATGCTTTTTTCGTTTTAGTTTTCGCAAGTCTTCGGGCATTTCTTATAGGGTACGCGGTTTTCGAATATTTTTACTATCATTGATTTTCTAAAAACTGCAATCGTTTAAATATTCGTGGTGAAATTTCATCAGAAATTTCACTCAAGCTTTAAGTATGGATAAAATTGGATGCTTTTGAGAGAGTTTTTTAAAGGGGGAGCGTGTGGTAAATGTTTCGGATTTTCGGAAAAAGGTTTGGATTCTTGCCGGAAAGCGAGTCATCGGCGTAAAAATAGAAAAAAGTACTTTTATGGATGGTATTTATCTTCGAGAGTCGAAAATGTTAAAAAAAAAACATTACGTCATCAAAAATATTGCGACGTTCTGGGGAAAATCACAGAACTACAAGCAATTATCGATCCTGAATTCATTTTTCTTAAGAATCCTGGTTTTTTCTGGCGGAATAATAAACCCAGCCGATTTAAGGCAAAGAACCTAGCGCTGCAGAAGTCATTAATTTAATCTGATCTATCAAGTTCCTTTTGTGAAGAAATATACATTATGTGATTTTACGTAGGAATTGACCCTCCATAACGCTGTTGCAAACGTTCACAACCGACATACTGGAGAAAGCTGAAATGATGATGATTGGGGGTAAAACGCAATCTTGCTTCGTTAGGAAGTAATTTATGATTTGGCTGCTGAAGAAGATCAGTACCATTTCTCGTGAGGACGAAAGTTTAACGGGAAAAGAAAGGCAACGTCACTGCCGGGAATACGAGGCCAAAATGTTGATGAACATACACGCAGACAAATTTCTGGTTGAAATAATGGAACGTATTATTAATAATCGAGTAAAAATAAATTCCTTTTAAAATAATGAGAAATCTTATTGATCCAACGATTTTTCGTGGGATTCTTCTGAATAATCAGAACGTTCAATTGGACCAATGATAATTCTCGTTGAATCAACAAGAATTCTCATTATTTTAAAAAGAATTTCTTTTTACCCCAATTTCTAATACGTTCTGTAATTTCAATCCGAAATTTTTCTCCGAATATATGTTTTCTTTTTTTTAGGAGCTAAAGCAAAAAAAAAAAAATAATAATTTCTACGTAAACAGAAAGAAAGCATGCGATGAAAACAGTGATATAACTCCCTTTCCCTTCTTCAATTTTTTGCGATTGTCATGAGATTTTCATTTTATCATAAACCCTTTCATCATTCGCCAATTTGATTTCCGACGGGTTTTCGGGTCTCCAATGTTGCTGTAGATTCAAAATATAAATAAACAGCAGGGTATTCCTCTGGTCGCATATTTTATTAACCAAGCCCCTAAGCAGCCGTAAAACGAAGGAGGCATCAATAGGACTAATACTTTGCATTGCGGCATGGCAAAGGGCAATGATGGTCGAAAAATAGAGAGTACAATTGAATCCTGTTTCTTAGAACCACCGTATTAATTTTCTTCATTAAACTTGTTCCGTTATTGCTTATAAATAAAATAAGGGTTATGGTTAAGTAAAAGGGAGGCAATGGTTCGTATCAGGGGGGGGGGGGGGTGTCAGAACCCAAATAATCTAAAAGTATCAATGAAGGAGGAGGAGAGGAAGACACGTAAGAGGATCCCTTCACGCGGGCTGCGGGGCTGCTGCTGTGCAGTACGCGTATTGCCGCGTTAGCGTCAATTTTCCGCAAGGGAGCGTTCGGAAGATGGCTCATATTTTGGTCAATTTTGAACTTAGAAAAAAACCGTTGACGAGGTTTTGTTTCATTTTTTGTCTACTTTCTTTTTGAACTGAGGTATTTTATCAAAATAATGCACGTGGAGCTCGGAATTTTCAAAAAACCGATTTTTTTGGTAAAAAAACGTAAATTTGGCAACGTTCCCCGGGAAATTTTTGGTGAAAAGTTGAAAATTCGGAATCAGCGACCAAAAATACATAATGTTCCGTCAAAAAACCTACTACTTCCATTTTTGCAAGGTAAGCCACTTTTTTCGTCTCTATTGCCTGGACTAGTATGCTCTTTGCAACTTTGTAATTAAAAAGTTAAGAGCCGTCATATGAAATGTTCTATTTTTGGGGTTGATTGATCCCTCACAGTATTGAAAAAATCGAAAAACTGTGGGGGCCAAAAATTAATTTTGGACCAATTATTGGGAATAGACGTATTTTTTCTGAAAAGTTCTTGCGTAGTAAAACAGTTTTCACCCGAAGCTTTTAAAATTTGGAGCATTTTTGACGGAGTTAAGAATTTTGGAAAATGGCTCTAAATCGAACTTTGAACTTTCATATATATATCGAATACGAAAAACGATATTGCCCAGAGGTTTGCTTTGAAAGCCTTAGAATTTTATGTTCTTTTCAATCATGTAATAAAAAATAGAAGTTGTCATTTGAAATATTCAATTTTCGGGGGGTAGTACCTTCCTCCTAGAGGACCCTAAATATTTTAACCATGCCCAAAAGTGCATCACGGGCATACTAGATCACCTGCAAAGTTTGGTATTTTAAAAATAAAGCGTTAAAAAGTTACAGGGGTGGTCTCAGATTTTTGAAGACCTTGTATGTTGAAATGTATTCATCGCCAACCCTTCCCTCATATTGTTTTCAAACGCCCCTTACTCTGAATGAAGTTCGTTAGTCACCCAGAAAATTTCCTGCTAGTCTTTGATATACGTCGAAAGAAATGACGTCAGTAGATCCTCCCATGCTTAAATTCTTTGTTATAGGTATTGTGAATTCAAAAACAACACACACCTTTTGACCAAACCTGACTCCCCAATTGTTCTTGATGATCCAATAAGGCATATTTTTCTTCTTTCCTTGCAACTCAATCTCTGAAAGACAAAAAAAAAAAAAAACACTGATTAGAAACTCGCCTTAGTGGGACAGTGACGGACAAAAAATACCCGACTTTCCTTGTCTCTCCAATGTACTAACTTTTCTACTTTTTGCTCCCCCCATAACTGCCCAATTGATCTTTTTTCCTCAGAATTTGACCTTTGTTAATCGAGAATCACAAATCTTTCCGATCAATTTGCTAACAATGAACTCGATTTATCTTTTGGTGAAATTATTGACAAAAATTCATCGATCAAGCAACTGGTTGGACTAACGTTAACCTACTCTGATATCAACTATGTGGGGGGTTAGTTCATAAATAGTCAAATTGTGAATTTATCTTCGTCTGTGAGTTAGAAGAGAATCAACTGGAATGTAGAATTAGCAATTTGATATCATGCGTCTAATTTTGATGGTGTGCATACCAGGAACAACAGACAGTACAAGTTTTAATCTCAATCGTTAGTAAAAGTTTTCTTGTTTTGATACATTAAACCTCAATTGAATGAAACACTTCCTTGCATTTAAATACAATTATATTTTTCATCTCTCCGTTTGTAAAAACGACTGGTCTTGTCTCATTACAGTATTTCAAGATTTTGAATCTTCCTTGAACTCATAATAATCGAAGTCAGTTTTGAAAAAAGTATATCACTATCAACTTTGTGGAGAGTCAGCGGGTCTGTTGCAAACTTTTGCTGCAATATTAAAGCGGGTTGATTTTTGCGACAAATCGCGTAAAAATGACATTGAAAGCATCAAAAATGATTGAAACCTACTCCTAAACCCTCTAGAGTCGTTTTATGGAACGCCTAAGAAGGCGGTCGAAGGGGCGAATCAACCCTGCATGAGTGCAGCATGCATCAGATCAGCAGAGAGATGGCCGACGCGACGCAACGCCTGCAGTCAGCAAAGTAGGTACTTGTCCGGTGTGGTGTTTTGTTTTCAAAATTCAGGCAAGTCGACATGAAACGTGATATATTCACCGTAATAATCATAAATAATGACAAGAAAGTAAAATTTAAAGGAAAAACCTTTCAGAATGACACAGAATGTAGGCATTATAAGGAAGTGAGACGTTTGTTTACGATCTTACAAACAATATAAATTGCCGTCATCGGCCATCTTTTGGTGCTCGTGGTGCATGCATGCGGAGTTGATTCGCCCATTCGGCCGCCATTTTTGGCTTTCCTAAAAACGCCTTTCCTGGGTTTATGAGTAGATTTTGAGGCTCATTGATTCTTTCAATGTAATTTTCACGCGATATTACGCAGATATCGACACTGTATAATGCTGCAGCAAAAGTATGCAAACGGACCCATTGAAATATGAAAGGAAAATTGGAGGTACGTATGGTTTGATTGGAACGATGGGCATGGGAACCATCCTCTCTGAAAGTAAAATCTGAAGACTAGGATTCTTCACTTTCATGTGGGTCAACATCGTTTGACTGATGCTGGCCTGTTAATTTTGCTGATTTGCTAGTCTTCTATAATGTAAATGCATTTTTACTCACTTAATACTCCGTAGCCAACGATGGCGGCGCCGTGATTCACTTTTGTTTCATTTCTGCTGCAAAGACTTTCAGGTGGGTGCGCAATGCCTCCTCTGTAGCCCTGATTGGAAAACAATTGCTGAATTAGTGGATTAGTGGAACGCTGTCTTGATTAAAGCCTCAAACGAATACTCAACCCAATGAAACAAGTTTTAGTAATAATTTTTAGTATTTCAGAAAGTACTACAACACAAAAATGTTGGTCAAAATTTCTTCTTTTATTGGGTTGTCGAACCAAATTTCCGATGAGATCTCCCTCCGCAAATGTTTTTCTCCAAAAGTGGCATAGTCCATAGGATCACTAGATAAAATAGCGGGAAAAATAATCACAAGCTGATTTTTCCCAGCTATCTGGCGGTATTTGATCGAATAGTCCTGGACAAGCAGTGCAGATGGATAGGAGTTCTTTGAATAGAAATAATGTTATTTCATTTATAATTACGAAGGAAAAACAATGCGAGAAATTCTAATTGAATTTTCCAGAGATTATTTCTGAAATAACAAGAAATGCTCGCTGTTGGTCACGAATAAAACAACAAATGGCCAGAATTTTTGCAGCTTCAAAAATAAGTTCTAGTGATTTTAGAATAAATTACTATCATTGAAAAATTATTAACCCTCTATGGCATGGCATTACCTATAGGTAACTTGGGGTATTTGAATTTCTGAGAAATCAAGAAATGCGGTGCTATTCATTCTGCATGTTGTTACCTGTGGATAACAATATGGCCGATGTGGGGGAATAATAATAAAAAAATCATAACCCAGTAGTGCCAACATGAAAAAAAAACTGTTTTTTCCCACCGAAATCGGCGAACAAAAATTAATTCGTGCCATAGAGGGTTAACTTTGCGGCCGAAATGTCCGCTTCGGTAAACTTTTTATATCTATTAGAGATAAAGGGAGATATTACTGTTGATGCACACTGCTGTGTTAGCCATTTTATGTCAGTAATTAAAAACTGGTTTTAATAGGCCCATTGAGGATATATTTTTGTTTCTATAGTTTGCTTTATTTTTCCAATAGGGTTAAATACTGTACTAGTTTTCTAACGTCACTCAACATTTTGCGCATAAAGATTTCACATTCAGTGAAAATATATTAAGGTTCTATAACACCTCCTGTTCATTTAAAAGTTTATTCAGCATAAATGCTGGTTTTTTGAGGAGGTAAATCTGGTATAGATTTACCCAAAATTCAGGACTTGAGATAATTTTTGCCCGAACTTTTTTTTTGTGTGATGGGATCAAACAGCAGTTAGATCTTAGATGAATAGTGTTCATCTTATACTCCCTGTGATCTGCTGTGCTTGCATGAGTTTGCTTTGCCTAGCTAAGATCGCGACACGCCCTCACGTGGTGACCTCGTCTTGAAGACGTTTAGAAGGCGTGAGACCTCTGATTTCCTAAATTTCGATTTTAAGGGATACCAAAGAAAGACCCTTTTCCTCTTGAAACTAAATGAGCAACTTCGTCTGCATACTCGCAGTAAATCAATGACAATAACCATTATCAATTTTTCTGAACTTACTTGCAAAGCGATGCCATTAAAAGCTACAGAAGATGGTCCGTTCAAATACATGTACGTTGCAATTTTTTTCTCATCTCGCGGTAACTCCACAACAGACTTGACTGTGAGAACAACCGCTGACTTGTTGAATACACACGGGACGTCAGCGGCGGCAGTATACGGATAGGTTTCGGATTTTTCGAGGCCACCGGCCTCTTTCACGTATTTGTAGGCGTTCATTATCGAACCTCCTCGGCACCCATCAGAGTCAAAGTCGCAGTCGAGGATTTCTGGAAACGCAAAGAAAAATGAGCCTGTTTTTTCTAGAGGGGGCTTCAAAGCATTGAATAATTTGCAAGGAAATCTTGGTTTCCAATTTTTTTCCTTCATTTCCATTTTTAAGCGTGCCCATGGAACATGGCACGCTTATTCCGATCGTTTTGCTGCTAACAATATAATACAATGTATACAATGTAATAAGGCAGCCTATGCTTTCCACGTGTATTCCTATGCTGAGTGGCCTAAAGTTGAAAATCGGCTGTTTTTGAATTTTGTGATTTTTTCCTGTCGTGTCTGTTGCGTTTTGAGGATTGCAATGGTACAATTATGAAATCGTACCTTCTAAAGTTTGCAGCAAAAATAGTTGGATTCATTTTAATGCTTTAGTTTTTTTATAATTCCAATTAAACGACGGACTCACCACTTTTGAGGGGTAAGTGGAGTGCGGTGAGGTAATATTTTGCGTTTTATGTTGCCAACTTTGTCGTAATTTTACTCTGCTGTGTTGGTTTTACGATGAACAAATTTTTGTTTGTTTTTATGATTAATTTGTTATGTTGGACATTGTTTTTGGGTTATTTTATTACGTTTATTGAGTATATAATTGATTTTAAAGTACATTCGGGGTTTTTTCGTACGGGCGGCCGATAACGAGTCGTTGTGTGATGTTTTTTTTTTTTTTTATTTATTATTGTTTTGCAGCCGGTGATTGTTTGGCTGCATTGGCTGCACTGCGGCTCACCTGTTCACTAATTTGATAATCTTTCTCTGTGAATGTCTAGAGTCAGCTGATATTTTCGAATAGAAGGCGCGAAATAAAACCGATACAGATCATGGTTTTACTTATAGGATACCTTCTCACAAAAGTAAAGCTTCAAGAAGAACCCGCTAGACAGCGCGGAATGAAGTAGTCACGTTTCTTTGCCTTTATTTGATCAGCTGATAAATGATTTTTTTTTTTATTTTTTTTTTTTTTTTTTTTTTTTTTTTAGCGCAATTTTTAACATTCAATCTTTTATGGGTTGAAAATGGATCTCATTAAAATAAACAAATTAGATCAGTATTCTTTTAATTTTTTAGTTTCGGGAATTGTTACAACATTAACGCCTGTTCGAAAGAGTAAGCGAAGTTATGGTTTTTGTATTATTTTTTAGAGGACGAGACAGGCTCAATTAATGGTATTTGTTTTGATGAAAAGGGGTCCATCCAGCTACCATTAGGAGTGCCCCCCTCAAAAATGGATGAAACTTTCAGGGATGATAAAACTAAGCATCATCTTTCAGAATATCTGCAGTTTTTTGAATTTGGTCAACTGGGAGCGGGAGTGCAGGGGGTCAAAGTCAAAACCTCCAATGCTCCATAACTTTTGAACGAAAATAGATATTGACGTGAACTTTGCACCAAAAGATGCGTATTTTAAAGATCTTTCGATTGATGTGCTACAGTGTTTAGTTCAAAAATATTTGACCCTTTTTTTGCATTTTGTTTTACTTTTGAAGTTTCCAAAAATCCGTTTTTTGAGTTTGAAAAATAGGCGCAATGAAGGAATCTGAACGAAAAACTATGGCGGCCATATATGATTTGAGAATTTTGAAAAACTTATGTCAAAAATAAATTCAGCGACCCAAAAAACCCGCTTCCACCAAGTTTCAATGAATTTCATCGATTATTGGTGG
The DNA here is from genome assembly GCA_011764245.1 of Trialeurodes vaporariorum. NCBI lineage: Eukaryota > Metazoa > Arthropoda > Insecta > Hemiptera > Aleyrodidae > Trialeurodes > Trialeurodes vaporariorum. Next base: position 85,456,208 of record VMOF01000111.1, on the reverse strand, counting down.
AGCAACAAATTTTTTTGTAGAATCGAAAGTCGGAACCCTATTTTTGGCCTATATTTGAAACTTTGCGCGGTCATAACTCTCACTGAAAAAAAAATGATTGCTGGAATATCAAAATTTGCTTTGCTGAAATATCAAATTAATCAATTTGCTGGTTTATACATGCTCATGGATAATTGAGCGATAGTTTTGTAAAAATTACAAAATGAAAATTGTAAATATTGCAAATTAAAATATTGCAGTTTTTGCATTCATTTTTTATGTTAACATAACAAACAATTTGCTAGTTTATCAATACAAATAGCAAAAAGAGCAAAATTGAATTGTAGTTATAGCAAATAAAAAAATTGTAAAAATTGCAAATTAAAAAAATGCTATACGAGCAAAATAAATCGGCCAATTTGCAAAAACATTTATAAAAATGGCAAAATTCCAATTTGCTCAAATTGCAAATTGACATTTTTGCAAAAATTGCAATTTGTTTTGGAAAAACAGCAATAACATTTTTTAAAAGTAACAAAATGTATTTTGCTCAAATTGCAAATTAACTTTTTTGCGAAAATTGCAAATTCATTTGTTTGCAAAAATTGCAATTTGTTTTATAAAACAGCAAATTATTTAAATTACAAAAGCAAAACATAATGGTATCCGTTCGGTCGTTCGCTGGGGCGCGCCTCCTGCGGAGTGCGGAGTCCGGTCAAAGCGAGCCTTATCAAATAATTTTCTCTTTTCAGCTTTCAATGGGTTTGTTGCAAACTTTTGCTACAGCGCTATAGAGTTTTGAATCTGATTAAAATCGCCTGAAAATTACATTGGCGGCATCAAATAGTCATAAAATCCATTAACAAACCCACAAAACGCATTATAAAGAAAGCCAAAATGGCAGTCGTAAAGCCGAACAATCTGTGCATGCGCACGTCGAACATCAAAGATAGGCGATCAGTGGCGTCATTTCGGGTTCGGCTTGGGGGGGGGGGGGGGGGGCAAAAATGTGATGACCTTTTTTTTTTTTTTTTTTTGCTCATCAATATTATTTTAGACACTCTCCAGCCCTGCACATTTACGGCCCTAAATTCCAACAAAACTCGTTAATGACCACCAAATTTTAGTTCAAAACTTTTTTCTTCTCCTAAAAAAAAAAAAAAAAAAAAAAAAAAAAAAAAGTCATCACTTTTTCACTTTTGGCCGACCCTTGGGGGGGGGACAGTTGCCCCCCCTGCCCCCCGCAAATGACGCTACTGTAGGCGATCCATTTTCCCCTTTTTCGTTGAAAGGGGGGAAAAGAAAATATCTCTACAGTCAAACTGTGATTTTAAAAATTTGCATGGTCAAGATGTTGTGTTCTATGAAGGATGGAGGGGGGGGGGGGGGGGGCAAAATATCAAGAATATAGTGTGTTTCAAAACTTAAGTGCCAAACTTATGGAGTGTATTTTTGGGGTCAACATATATTTAAGGCTTTATTTTCCTACATGAATAAGTGCTGCAAATGTTTCTCTTCTGAGCTAGAGCCCTCCAAAGTTTTGAAAAAAACAGAAAACAAAAACAAACACAAACAAGTTGGAACTTGCAACACTGGAACAGTGTTAGCAAAGAGAGCATGAGTGTCGGCCGTAAATCATTGTAAGTGTGGAGTTCCATATTGATACTACAAAACTGCGACAAAGTCAATCGCAACGCTGCATTTGTGTTTGTATAACAGTGATCGCTGTAAAAATAACTTGATAGGTCAAAGTGGGAATGAAAATTTACTTATAGCGTGTTGAAACAGTTGTTCACGAGGCGAGGTGAATACTGTGGTTTTGAAAATCGATTTCGATAGTGATAGTTCCTTTAAAATCGGATGACGCAATACCAATCCTAGCAAGCCGCAAAGTCTAGTTTAGTTATTTGGGACTTTTTTAGATTTCTCTCGCCTGAACCAAAGTCATCAGGAAGGAAATTCTTAATACCAATCCTAGCAAGCCGGAAAGTCTAGTCTAGTTATTTGGGACTTCTATAGAATTTTCCTCGCTTGAACCAAAGTCATCACGATGGAAATTCTTCGTCTTTATGGTTTCAGCTCTTTTTGTCTCAGATTAAAAAATGAATGTTAATATTGATCAAATGTCATCCGACACTCATCAAGGCCCTTAAGGAACGTAATATGAATTTGAAAAAAGCTCATTCGATTTTTAAGGGAGCTTAAACGGTCCATGAGAGACGAAATTCGCGGATACAGAGTATCCACAGCTTATTTCAATGTTCGATCTGACAAGACCGTGCGCCTTTGAAAAATCGATATCTCGATAGTGAATCGATGTATTGCAATTCGGTTTGCACCGGTCGAAAGCGCTTGCTTGTGACTGACAACCTCGAAAATTTCAGATCCATCCGAGTTTATTTAATGACCTTACAGGACCTCTCGCGGCCGCAGTTAGACATTTCTTGTCAGAGTTACGCTGAAACGGGGAGTAGTTTGATATTTTTAATAAGTCCCCCTAAGATGATATTTTTTGGCTCGAAACTGCATTGAGCCCTCTCGGGACATCATTGGGACCCGAAAAAAAGCGGAACCGATATAATACGGCACACGACTGGTTCGTGAGAGACGAAATTCGCCTTTTTCCAGCCTCCAGCGCCCCTCTAAGGTCGATCTGACAAGACCGCACGCCTTTGAAAAATCGATATCTCGAGAACGAATCGATGGATTGCGCACTGCGGTTTGGATTGGGCGGTAGCTTCAGCTTTTAGATAATTCTTGAAAAAAATTCAGATCCATCCAAGTTTTTAAACGGATCTTATGGGACCTCCCGCGGCCGCAGTTAGACATTGTACGTGAGACTTACGCTGGAGTTGGGGCCACGCGCCCCCCCCCCCCCCCCCCATATAGACTTTATCGGTCCGACATTTGTCAGGGCCCTTAATGAACTTCATGTGAACTCAAAAAACTCACATATGACTTCTCACGGCGCATGCTAGGTCCATGAGAGTCGAAATTCGCGGATTTTAGAGAATCTTTGATTTCTGACCCTATACCGCGCGCCTTTGAAAAATCGATATCTCGAGAGTAAATCGATGTATCGCAATTCGGTTTGGACCGATCAAAAGAGTAAGCTTACCGGTACTCGCCGTTAAAATTTTGGATCCATCTGATTTCATTTTGAGACCTTACTTGAGTTACTTGGACCCCAGTTGGAATTATTTTTTCGGAGTTACGCTGGCAAGGGGGTCGCTCCCTCTCTTGGAAAACTGTGGAGGGGGCCCTTTGCTGGGGCATACATTCTATTTTTCACTTTTTTTTTTTTAGAGCATGAGTGTCATGCTCTATTGAAATCGTTTCTACAAGGTCAATAATGCTTTTCTTATAGGAACGGCATGGTTCGGGGGTCCGCTCGGGGGATCGCTTGGTTTCAGTATCGAGAACGGGTCCTCGAGGACCGATTGACCCATGTGATTCCGCCAATCCGGTGCCCTCCCAATTTGTCGCTTTTTCTTTGTGGCGGGAGTTTTTGGCCAAGATTGAGGTTAAGCATTTTTGGGAATGTAATTACGTTACTAATTTGGATCAGACTTCAACGAAATCTTCTGTATGAGATATTGGGGTTTTATATCAGAGGATTGTGTCCATGTTTCGTGTATTCTGCGATTTAAAATGCATTTAGATGATTTCAAATTTCCAATCCTGTTATTGTTGATGTTTCGGTCCGCTAAAAGAGTTCGTTTGGGGAACGCGATCGGCGTTGCGTTTTAAGGTGAATCCTCAGCGACCTGTAGTAAGATTCTCATCCGCTAGATAACGTCACTGTTCCGCGGTCCAGAAACCATGCTTTTTCCGCCTTTAATCGTTAATTGCGAGAGCTAGAGTTAACTTTTCGAAAATGTAAGAACGTTGCGTTCTAGATCAAATCCTAAGGAAAATTTTAAGACCATTCTGAGCCATGGATGAAGATATAACTAAAGACTGCCGACTCCCTATCTCCGCCCGTGTTAAAACCTGTTAGCGGGTTTTCGAGCGCGACCGCAGCGCTCCAAGCAGCAATAAGGGTCAACTAAAAGCGAACCGCTGCAGCGGTGGCCGCTCCGGCTCCCTTTCTCCCATGCCTTCCCGCAAATGTATACCGTGTAGGTAATTTGAATCACGATTGAACGAAGGGAACAAATGATCAGCGAATTAAAAGGAAGCAAAATCCGCTAAAAAGCAAACGTCTGGAGTATTTCTTGAAAGATTCCTGAATTGTCGAAAATGATTAATCAAGGACTGAAATACTATACATCACAGTTAACCTCAAAACGGAATCAAACAAGAAAGAGTACATAGACATTTGTTTTATTAGTAGAGATCAGGCGACTCTTTTAATTTGCTGATGATTTCTGTTACCTTGTCCAAAGTTGATTCTGAATTTCCCTTGCTTTCGATCTTCCATTGAGATACTGAGTTATTTGATCCTCTTGGGTCGCCGACAACAGTTGACAGCCATGCCATAACAGACCAACTCCAACAAGGGTTTTAGCAGTAGCACAGCATGTGAGCATGGACACATCGCCAGGATCGCTCACTTGAAAGAGTAGTTCAGCTGACCGCTGCTTGGAGCGCTGGGGTCGAGAGCAAAACAGGACTAACAACAGTCGGCAGTCCTTCGTTATATCTTCGTCCATGATTTTGCGACGACCTCCCGTCCCCTTTGCCCTCCCCACGAACTACTGCACCTACGCCTACAACAGTTGCTTGCCGCGTTGTGCAGATTGCATGAATGATGTGTGTCCATCTACTTCATCCCAATTTCACAGCCATCACGGATGCCACGCCCGCCACGGGTCTTCTACCTGGTTTTATGCGACATCGGTCATCGTGGCCCAGTGTTACATGGTAATCAGCGGCGGATTCGGGAAAGGCACGCCCCCCCCCCCAACTCACGGTAGCCTTTCCCTTTTTTTCAACAGAAAAAATCCCATAAATTCCTCTCTGCAAATTTGAAAATTCATAGGCGTGAAGCCCCCCCCCCCTAAAAGAATTTTCTGGATCCGCCATTGGTAGTAATTTTTGCGGCACACTACGCCGGATTCCCGTGCGCTTTCCCACACTTACCTTTCTCCCTTATCTGTCAATGGGCGCTCCCCGAGGGGCGGCGCGGCGCCCCCCCCTAATTCAAAAAAATCAAAACTTTACAATAAAAAAGAATCGGAACATTCGAAGATCAAATAATAACGAAAGGAGTAAGAGTTAACAAACTTTATTCTTAGTTTACTTTACAATTTTAATAGGGGCGTAATTTAGGGGGGGCAGGGCGGGAAGTAGCCCCCCCAAGCAGTGGTGCCCAACCACCCCTTGCTACTATACAGCTCGCCCCCCAGTTTCAGGATTCCTCTCCCCCCCAGATCTAGACCTCCCCCTGATTTTTACCCCACCCCCTCCTGATTCAGACGACATCATCCTTCCCACCCGTCATCTCCCTCGCCGAAAGAAGTTTTAAAATCTACTAGTATGAACGTGTCTACATTGGCAACTACCGTTGGCAACGAGAATTTTGCGAACTTCCTTGAAAATTCAGAATCCTCTGGTCGATAATTACATGATTAGAGAATGTATAGGCAAGAGTTTGGTTTTGTTAATTTAAATAGGTTAACTCTTAGAATTCATCAGGACAATGAAAATAAAGAAGGAATAGTTGTACTTAGCTTTTTACTATTTCTATCATCTGATGCTGTCACTTTATTCATAATATCAAACACTTCAAAAATAGAATTACTTTTGATACAACTACATGCTACAATCACTTACAATTTCTACCATTTGGAAGGATAATTGATTTATTTTCTATTTTGGGCGGAAGGGGGGGGGGGGGGGGTTCTCTAGACTTGCCCGTCTCTAAGTGAAGTCCCCTAGACCTTCCATTGACATTCAAAAAGTTGCCCCTCCGGGCAATTGTTTTGCGGGTGCCCATGTCTTTGTCCATGGTCTCTGAACCAGAAATTGAACGTTCTTACGGTCTGTGGTTGCCTTCTTTTCTCATAAGTTTAGACACGGCCACCCTGTAAACCCCACAACAAGTTAAAAGTCCGCAATCCGCACCCTCGACCCGCAGCCACTATCAAAAGTAAATTGCCGGTTGACTTGCAGGTACTCTCCTCCTCCTCCCCGAACTTAGATTAGACACAAATAAAATTAAAAAAAAAAAAAAAAAAAAAAAAAAAAAAAAAAAAAAAAAGTGAAAAATAGAATGTATGCCCCAGCAAAGGGCCCCCTCCACAGTTTTCCAAGAGAGGGAGCGACCCCCTTGCCAGCGTAACTCCGAAAAAATAATGCCAACTGGGGTCCAAGTAACTCAAGTAAGGTCTCAAAATGAAATCAGATGGATCCAAAAATTTTTAACGGCGAGTACCGGTAAGCTTACTCTTTTGATCGGTCCAAACCGGATTGCGATACATCGATTTACTCTCGAGATATCGATTTTTCAAAGGCGCGCGGTATAGGGTCAGAAATCTAAGATTCTCTAAAATCCGCGAATTTCGACTCTCATGGACCTAGCATGCGCCGTGAGAAGTCATATGTGAGTTTTTTGAGTTCACATGAAGTTCATTAAGGGCCCTGACAAATGTCGGACTGATAAAGTCTATATCGGGGGGGGGGGGGCGTGGCCCCAACTCCAGCGTAAGTCTCACGTACAATGTCTCACTGCGGCCGCGGGAGGTCCCATAAGATCCGTTTAAAACTTGGATGGATCTGAATTTTTTTCAAGAATTATCTAAAAGCTGAAGCTACCGCCCAATCCAAACCGCAGTGCGCAATCCATCGATTCGTTCTCGAGATATCGATTTTTCAAAGGCGCGCGGTCTTGTCAGATCGACCTTAGAGGGGCGCTGGAGGCTGGAAAAAGGCGAATTTCGTCTCTCACGAACCAGTCGTGTGCCGTATTATATCGGTTCCGCTTTTTTTCGGGTCCCAATGATGTCCCGAGAGGGCCCAATGCAGTTTCGAGCCAAAAAATATCATCTTAGGGGGGGAACTACTCCCCGTTTCAGCGTAACTCTGACAAGAAATGTCTAAGTGCGGCCGCGAGAGGTCCTGTAAGGTCATTAAATAAACTCGGATGGATCTGAAATTTTCGAGGTTGTCAGTCACAAGCAAGCGCTTTCGATCGGTGCAAACCGAATTGCAATACATCGATTCACTATCGAGATATCGATTTTTCAAAGGCGCACGGTCTTGTCAGATCGAACATTGAAATAAGCTGTGGATACTCTGTATCCGCGAATTTCGTCTCTCATGGACCGTTTAAGCTCCCTTAAAAATCGAATGAGCTTTTTTCAAGTTCATATTACGTTCCTTAAGGGCCTTGATGAGTGTCGGATGACATTTGATCAATATTAACATTCATTTTTTAATCTGAGACAAAAAGAGCTGAAACCATAAAGACGAAGAATTTCCATCGTGATGACTTTGGTTCAAGCGAGGAAAATTCTATAGAAGTCCCACATAACTAGACTAGACTTTCCGGCTTGCTAGGATTGGTATTAAGAATTTCCTTCCTGATGACTTTGGTTCAGGCGAGAGAAATCTAAAAAAGTCCCAAATAACTAAACTAGACTTTGCGGCTTGCTAGGATTGGTATTGCGTCATCCGATTTTAAAGGAACTATCACTATCGAAATCGATTTTCAAAACCACAGTATTCAACTCGCCTCGTGAACAACTGTTCCAACACGCTATAAGTAAATTTTCATTCCCACTTTGACCTATCAAGTTATTTTTACAGCGATCACTGTTATACAAACACAAATGCAGCGTTGCGATTGAATTTGTCGCAGTTTTGTACTATCAATATGGAACTCCACACTTACAATGATTTACGGCCGACACTCATGCTCTCTTTGCTAACACTGTTCCAGTGTTGCAAGTTCCAACTTGTTTTTTTTTTTTTTTTTTTAAATTTTATATTTGTGTCTAATCTAAGTTGGGGGAGGAGGAGGAGAGTACCTGCAAGTCAACCGACAATTTACTTTTGATAGTGGCTGCGGGTCGAGGGTGCGGATTGCGGACTTTTAACTTGTTGTGGGGTTTACAGGGTGGCCGTGTCTAAACTTATGAGAAAAGAAGGCAACCACAGACCGGAAGAACGTTCAATTTCTGGTTCAGAGACCATGGACAAAGACATGGGCACCCGCAAAACAATTGCCCGGAGGGGCAACTTTTTGAATGTCAATGGAAGGTCTAGGGGACACCACCTAGAGACGGGCAAGTCTAGAGAACCCCCCCCCCCCACTTCCGCCCAAAATAGAAAATAAATCAATTATCCTTCCAAATGGTAGAAATTGTAAGTGATTGTAGCATGTAGTTGTATCAAAAGTAATTCTATTTTTGACGTGTTTGATATTATGAATAAAGTGACAGCATCAGATGATAGAAATAGTAAAAAGCTGAGTACAACTATTCCTTCTTTATTTTCATTGTCCTGATGAATTCTAAGAGTTAACCTATTTAAATTAACAAAACCAAAACTCTTGCCTATACATTCTCTAATCATGTAATTATCGACCAGAGGATTCTGAATTTTCAAGGAAGTTCGCAAAATTCTCGTTGCCAACGGTAGTTGCCAATGTAGACACGTTCATACTAGTAGATTTTAAAACTTCTTTCGGCGAGGGAGATGACGGGTGGGAAGGATGATGTCGTCTGAATCAGGAGGGGGTGGGGTAAAAATCAGGGGGAGGTCTAGATCTGGGGGGGGGGGGGGGGGGGAGAGGAATCCTGAAACTGGGGGGCGAGCTGTATAGTGGCAAGGGGTGGTTGGGCACCACTGCTTAGGGGGGGGGGCTACTTCCCGCCCTCCCCCCCCCCTAAATTACGCCCCTAATTAAAATTGTAAAGTAAACTAAGAATAAAGTTTGTTAACTCTTACTCCTTTCGTTATTATTTGATCTTCGAATGTTCCGATTCTTTTTTATTGTAAAGTTTTGATTTTTCTGAATTAGGGGGGGCGCCCATTGACAGATAAGGGAGAAAGGTAAGTGTAGGAATTTGCACGGGAATCCGGCGTAGTGTGCCGCAAAAATTACTACCAATGGCGGATCCAGAAAATTCTTTTGGGGGGGGGGGGGCTTCACGCCTATGAATTTTCAAATTTGCAGGGAGGAATTTATGGGATTTTTTCTGTTGAAAAAAGGCAAAGGCTACCGTGAGTTGGGGGGGGGGGGGGGGCGTGCCTTTCCCGAATCCGCCGCTGATTACCATGTAACACTGGGCCACGATGACCGATGTCGCATAAAACCAGGTAGAAGACCCGTGGCGGGCGTGGCATCCGTGATGGCTGTGAAATTGGGATGAAGTAGATGGACACACATCATTCATGCAATCTGCACAACGCGGCAAGCAACTGTTGTAGGCGTAGGTGCAGTAGTTCGTGGGGAGGGCAAAGGGGACGGGGGGTCGTCGCAAAACCATGGACGAAGATATAACTAAGGACTGCCGACTGTTGTTAGTCCTGTTTTGCTCTCGACCCCAGCGCTCCAAGCAGCGGTCAGCTGAACTACTCTTTCAAGTGAGCGATCCTGGCGATGTGTCCATGCTCACATGCTGTGCTACTGCTAAAACCGTTGTTGGAGTTGGTCTGTTATGGCATGGCTGTCAACTGTTGTCGGCGACCCAAGAGGATCAGATAACTCAGTATCTCAATGGAAGATCGAAAGCAAGGGAAATCCAGAATCAACTTTGGACAAGGTAACAGAAATCATCAGCAAATTAAAAGAGTCGCCTGATCTCTACTAATAAAACAAATGTCTATGTACTCTTTCTTGTTTGATTCCGTTTTGAGGTTAACTGTGGTGTATAGTATTTCAGTCCTTGATTAATCATTTTCGACAATTCAGGAATCTTTCAAGAAATACTCCAGACGTTTGCTTTTTAGCGGATTTTGCTTCCTTTTAATTCGCTGATCATTTGTTCCCTTCGTTCAATCGTGATTCAAATTACCTACACGGTATACATTTGCAGGAAGGCATGGGAGAAAGGGAGCCGGAGCGGCCACCGCTGCAGCGGTTCGCTTTTAGTTGACCCTTACTGCTGCTTGGAGCGCTGCGGTCGCGCTCGAAAACACGCTAACAGGTTTTAACACGGGCGGAGATAGGAAGTCGGCAGTTCTTAGTTATATCTTCGTCCATGGCTCGGAATGGTCTTAAAATTTTCCTTAGGATTTGATCTAGAACGCAACGTTCTTACATTTTCGAAAAGTTAACTCTAGCTCTCGCAATTAACGATTAAAGGCGGAAAAAGCATGGTTTCATGACCGCGGAACAGTGGCGTTATCTAGCGGATGAGAATCTTACTACAGGTCGCTGAGGATTCACCTTAAAACGCAACGCCGATCGCGTTCCCCAAACGAACTCTTTTAGCGGACCGAAACATCAACAATAACAGGATTGGAAATTTGAAATCATCTAAATGCATTTTAAATCGCAGAATACACGAAACATGGACACAATCCTCTGATATAAAACCCCAATATCTCATACAGAAAATTTCGTTGAAGTCTGATCCAAATTAGTAACGTAATTACATTCCCAAAAATGCTTAACCTCAATCTTGGCCAAAAACTCCCGCCACAAAGAAAAAGCGACAAATTGGGAGGACACCGGATTGGCGGAATCACATGGGTCAATCGGTCCTCGAGGACCCGTTCTCGATACTGAAACCAAGCGATCCCCCGAGCGGACCCCCGAACCATGCCGTTCCTATAAGAAAAGCATTATTGACCTTGTAGAAACGATTTCAATAGAGCATGACACTCATGCTCTAAAAACAACACCTTTGAATCATCTCCTTATAGATACATCTGATCTAAATTTATTTTTTTCATAATTTCTCACCAAATAAGCTCAATTGGACAGCACTTGTCACAAAAGAACCGAGTGACATTTTTGATAAAATTGAGTTATTGATTGATAGACGTAGCAATACTGAATCTCGAAGCGACAAGTGCTTCTAATAACAACTACTTCCTGTCAAAATTCCAGGTAAAAGTGAGCTGGCGAGCCTCATTGAAGTCATTGTCCATTTATGATGAAATAAAATGAGAACTTGGTTCCTTTTTCTGATTAGGTTAAACCTTAATCCGAGTCACGAGTAAGGAACCAACTCCGACTTGGTTCCTTTAATAGAATTGGGAACGGACTTAAGTCCGGATTAACGGATTTTAAATTAATCAACAGTGTAAACCAACTCTGCCGTTTGGTTTCTCTTAGAGATTCGTTTTTCGTGATTATGCCAAACAAAAAGAAGAAAGGAACCAAGTCACTTTAAACGCTAAAAATTAAGTACCTACCTTTCCTGTATAGGAAACTATCAGTAAACCTCAAGTAAACTCGTGGCGGCCAAGGTCCAAAAACTTCTCCAAACCTCTCCCTTTTACTACCTTCCTCTTTCCTACCTCAATCTCCTCTCTTTAAAAACTTTTCTTTCAAAATCTGTTATTTTAACCCTACCTGAGAGATGCATGATTGTGCGTGAGGTCTCTCAGATTCAACTTACAAACTAGCTGATATCAAAGCGACCAAGTCCCCTCCCCTCCCCTCTTCCCACCCTTTCTACTCCTGTGTTTCTTCTAGCCCCCTACCCCTTCAGATTTCAGCCTGAGATTTTATCTCTGATCTTCATTATTCAGAATAATTATTACAGTCTGTTGGCTGCGCTCAACGCAAACCATTGCATAACTCATAAATTGCAGGCGCATGAAAGTGCAAAGGATTTAATGCCCAAAGGCGCTGATATCCGAAGAACCAAGTCTAATTTTTTGTACCTACCGCACCTTTCTTCTGCTTCCTCTTCTACTTCATCCTCTTGCTATAGTTCACCCACCAAAAAAAAAAAATGATAAAAAAAATAGAAAAAAACTTGGCGTTGACCTGCAAAAGCTGATATGCGGTGTTAGTACACTCTATGTTGGCAGGTAACGCCAAGTTTTTTTCTATTTTTTTTATCTTTTTTTTTTTTTTTTTTGGTGGGTGAACTATAGCAAGAGGATGAAGTAGAAGAGGAAGCAGAAGAAAGGTGCGGTAGGTACAAAAAATTAGACTTGGTTCTTCGGATATCAGCGCCTTTGGGCATTAAATCCTTTGCACTTTCATGCGCCTGCAATTTATGAGTTATGCAATGGTTTGCGTTGAGCGCAGCCAACAGACTGTAATAATTATTCTGAATAATGAAGATCAGAGATAAAATCTCAGGCTGAAATCTGAAGGGGTAGGGGGCTAGAAGAAACACAGGAGTAGAAAGGGTGGGAAGAGGGGAGGGGAGGGGACTTGGTCGCTTTGATATCAGCTAGTTTGTAAGTTGAATCTGAGAGACCTCACGCACAATCATGCATCTCTCAGGTAGGGTTAAAATAACAGATTTTGAAAGAAAAGTTTTTAAAGAGAGGAGATTGAGGTAGGAAAGAGGAAGGTAGTAAAAGGGAGAGGTTTGGAGAAGTTTTTGGACCTTGGCCGCCACGAGTTTACTTGAGGTTTACTGATAGTTTTGGTCAAAGATATCAGGCCGGTTTTGCGATTTATTCCTATGTTAAGGGGTTGAGGTTTAGGTGGGTCAGTTATAAAGAGATATTTTGACAAAGATGTGTTTCTAAAGCAATGATTATAATAAAGTTGATTCCATCATAAGGCACATCAATAGAGCAGAATGAAATAGGGAGCGCAATCCCTCCCCCCTCTTTTCATTTTATTTTTCTTATTACAAGCAATAGTAGAAAAAAAGCTAAGTTGCAATGATCTTCTTCTTTAAGCTTTACCTAACCCTTTAATTTGAATGTCACTGATGAAAAGCTAAGGCAATTCTACACGAGGAAAAAATTCCCTTTAAGAATTTCAAAATACTAAACTGTTTCTGATACTTTACTAATAATAGTTTTGCACTATTAATATTATTAAAGCGACAATATTTGAAATTCAGCAGGTATAGAGCTTAAAGTTTAAATTGTTTTTGGTACCCTGAAAAGATCAAGGATCAGTAATGCGTGATTTTAAAAATTAAAAAAATTTAAGTTACTTAGTACTCAGCGAGCTGAGAACACGGATGTCTTTACGCCAAGGAATAGAGCTCGAGTCTATGTATTTAATCATTCTTTACTAGTGGTTATAATTATTATTCGGAAGTCATTGGTGAGCTTAAACCAAAGATTTCAATACGGTCTTCCTCTTGGGTCTCCCAGTTTTAAAGACACACTCAAGTAAAATTGCAAAATAACGTTTGAGTTGTGACGGTATAGCTCATCAGGTTTTACAAGAACTGGTTTGTGCAACAAGAACAGTAAAAATCTGGCAACACTGTATTCCATCCATTCCAACTAATGTAAAGTACTGACTCGAGGGAGTGCACTGTGCATCCTCAAAAGTTTGACCCTTTACGAGGGTTTAAATGGATGTATTACGTTGTTGCCAAAGTGCACGCAACAGCTCTGGTTCCTAACATATACAGTATCTCCCATCAGAGTGCTTCCAAAATTCTAATCTTCTACAAAAAATTATCACAGGTCTTGACTAACACCATCACAAGAGCTCACATATTATGAGAGAGGTGTTCTGGAAAGTAGCAATGTGGCAAGTAGCCTGCAAAATTGCTTCAACGGGCATTGTTTTGCAGCTAGTCAGCACATTGGTGGATCCAGCCGTAGCGAACGGGGGGGCTAACCTGAGATTTTCACCCCCCGGAGACCTCCTTTTCCTTTTTTCCCTCATTGTTTTCCCCTTCCTTTTCCCCTATTTTTTTGGGCCGAACGAAGGGGGGAATGGCGACCGCCCCCTCCCCCCCTATATCCGCTAATGCGTCGAAACAGGTTTTGACCCGTTGTCAACAAATAAGTTTGTCCCCGTGTTCTTCAGTATAGCGAGCAACGCTACTTGTCAGAACCCGGTATATACTCAGATAATGTGAGCTCTTCTGTAAGAACTATATAGTATCCTTTATTTGACACTAAGAGAGTTAGAGAAGGGTTGGAGGTGGAAAAGAGACTTACTTGTTTAACACTTGATTGATTTGTAACAGTGAGCAAACTAGCACTTCTTGCAATCTCTTTGAAGGAATTGATGATCAATGTAGAAACAGCAATCTGCTAATAATAGGGATTCTAAGACTAGGAGCTCATTGGAGTTGCCTGATCTCAGAATATACATTGCTAACAGAAGCGACAGATAAAATCATATATAATCGTACGGACAGCATTTGTCAACACTTCTATAGGTTGTCCCAAGAATGATTGGACTTGACAACTGTAGCTTTAAATGAAAACATCAGCTTCCATCCTCAGATAGAGCAACCTGATTGGTTAGGAGCCGTAAGAAGCTGATGTTTTCATGAAAACCATAGAAGTGTCAAATCCAATCTTTTCTGGGACAAGCTATACAAGCGCACAAGCACAGCACAAGACAACAATACCAATTCTTTGAAAATACACTTTGGAAACTTCAGAGGCTTCCAAGAAAGTTACCCGGAGATGGCATGCTTACAAAGAGCGGATTTTTAACAAACATCACTGCACTTTCATTAAAGTATTGAACCACGATTGAACAATAATATTTTTAAATTATGAAACAGAACTGCGTGAATAACCTCAAATGTCAAATTGTGCTGTTGCCCTCTGATCTGCCAAGATTTGCCGAGAAAATAAGAACTAAGGAATAAACTAATCGATCGAAGAGTATTCAAAATAGAAGGAATTTTATATACAGACAATCCATATAATATAATAATGTTGATTGAAAACCACTAATATAATAAAACGAACAACAACGAGACAGATCACGCGTTCACTCACTCAGTCAGTCACTTCACGAGTCGCGACGCGCACATTTGCTGCGCAGCTCGCAATTCTTCGCTCTCTTCCAATCTTTCATTCGTCCTCGCGACGATGCTCCTCCGTTCCACCATAGCGGTATGTGGAGAAATGGCGATTTTACGCTAATTTCAATCATTGATATCTCCCTTAATACAGTTCAAAATTCAATGAGACCTGGCCTAAAACCTTCAGAAAAGCATAACGAATCTTTCTATACCAGGTTATATGGGGGTTTCATCTACCGTTATTCCGCAATCTGAGCGCAAAAAACGAGCGGCCGAAACGCAAAAATTCTGAATTTACGCTAATTTCAATTAAAGCTATCTTCCTTGATATTGCTCAAAATTCAACGAGACCTGGCCTAAAACCTTCAGAAAAGCCTAACGAATCTTTCTATACCAGGTTATATGGGGGTTTCATCTACCGTTATTCCGCAATCTGAGCGCAAAAAACGAGCGGCCGAAACGCAAAAATTCTGAATTTACGCTAATTTCAATTAAAGCTATCTTCCTTGATATTGCTCAAAATTCAACGAGACCTGGCCTAAAACCTTCAGAAAAGCCTAACGAATCTTTCTATACCAGGTTATATGGGGGTTTCATCTACCGTTATTCCGCAATCTGAGCGCAAAAAACGAGCGGCCGAAACGCAAAAATTCTGAATTTACGCTAATTTCAATTAAAGCTATCTTCCTTGATATTGCTCAAAATTCAACGAGACCTGGCCTAAAACCTTCAGAAAAGCCTAACGAATCTTTCTATACCAGGTTATATGGGGGTTTCATCTACCGTTATTTCGCTATCTGTGCGCAAAAACGAGGGTGCGAAACGCAAAAGTGAATCGGCAAGAGGCAAAAAAAACGCGAATAAATCGATGTTTTTTGGAAATATCTCCGTTGTTACTCATCCGATTGAAAATCTAATTAGTGAGCGGCACATGTACACCTCAAGACGAATCGAACAGTACCAGGTGTTATGGGGTTTTAATGAGCGGTTTTCTTGGAATCCTAGGCAACAGATCATATAACGCTTAAATCGACAAAAACGAACTGATCGGTGTATAATAAGTGTCCGCGGACGCCACCTTCTTGCTCGGGGGTTTTGGACTTGGCCTGGTGGCTACCGCCACTTATGATTCTACTTTTCCGGTGTTGAAATGCGAAAACATAACACGGTAGTTGAATGAAATCAAAACGTAAGTAATTCCAAGTTTTTTGTTTAAATGCTAGCTCTTCAACTTTGGACTCAATTTTCTCGAGATTAGCTCCATGTCACGTGGTTCCTTTTTAATGAATGCTGTCTAATTATTATCATTGCTAGCAAAAGCATTAAAGCTGTCCAGACTTTAGTGGCAAGCTTTTCCAACACCTGCGTGTTGGAATTTTCCCTGCTTGTTTTTTTTTTACTTTGAGTTACGCCTGATTCAATTAACCGTATCAACTGCACTTATAACTTTTTTCCCCCGGACAAAACTATTATTTAAATTTTGTTTTACAAATTTCACCCTTGAATCAAACGTTTTATTTAAAATTTATGAAGATTTTCGTGTTTTGATAGACATTCCTTCCCTCTTCCCGGTTCTCAATGGGCTGGATCAAAAGTAATCCCAGTTTTGGACGCCTAAAATCAAGTTCCATCACCTCCCAAAATATCAGTACAAGATAGACCGAAACTATTTTTGCCCATATTTTAAAGATAGTTGTTTTCGAGTTTACCTCTCCACCCTAGGGAAACTTCCCCAGGGGTCTTAATTTCGAAAATTTCCCTAGCGAATTGGTCCTTCGAAAAGATAAAGAACGGCGCAAACCACGTCCAAATATCTTTAATAGTGCAAAAGTTATGACCACTTTCAGTTACTTTACAGCCACCCTGTATATAAAGTTACCCCCCAATCTATTATACTAAGCCCCTCCGCCCCCCACTATATCTCTTGAGTAAGAGCCATCGAAAATAGCACCCCCTGAAAAAGCTATAAACGTAGGGAAATGGCGCAATGTTCCATCGATAAGGAAAAAAGTTAAAAGGTGCATTATTTTTGAATCACCCTATATATCCCAAATGGTTTTTAATATTTTGAAAATCCAACATCAGATTCGTTTTTCTTGACCAAAAATACCCCTGGCTACCAAATTTCATGCAAATCGGACGTTAAACAACTGCTATTTGTCCTTTTTTGCCGCCCGCAAGCTTATATACCGAAATTGTGTCCGCATTCACCATCGGATCTAGTTGGTGTATTGGATAGGATACTGGATTAGGAATCTGTAGGAATAGGTAGGTTGTAGGTTCAAATCCCGGTCGGGAACTTGACAGCTAAAAAATTAGGAATAACCACAGAGTCCGCGGTATTTGGTAGCAGCGCGCTGTGTGCCCAACCTAATTGCATGACAATATTACCTAGTATAAATTGCAATTTGATAATGGTCGAATGGCGACTTATGTATTGTAACTTGTACAGTAAAATTATTGTTGGTTGAACAAAAAAGTTTTGTTAATATTGCAAATTGAAAATTGCTGGTTGAACAAAAAGGAAATTGTTGATATTGCAAATTGAAAATTGCTGGTCTACCAAACTCATTTCGTAACTTTTGTAATTCAAAATGTCCAAATGACAAACATACTTTGCTAATTTTGCAATCCTTAATTTGCAATTTTTGCAAAGTAAATGTTTGCAATTCTTCCAAACATTTTTTTATTCGAGCAAAACTGTCATTTTATAGAATTGCAAATTACTGTTTTGCCAGTCCAGCAAAATGAAGAGTGTAACGTTTTTTTGCAATTAGCAATTGCAATTTTAGCAATGCCCCATGCTCTTCCAACAAACCTTTTTTTTCAGTGCTTGAACGAAATGTTTTTCGGCATCGCGGTTTGCGCCATCTGAAAGCTTATAAAATCAGCTTTCTTCACAGAAGGTTTTTTTTCAGATTCCTACGTTGCGCCTATTTTTCAAACTTATAAAACAAATTTTTTTCTCTACTTTTAGATATTATAAATGAATTTTTACATCTGCATTGAGGGTTTTTTCGAGAAAAGTTGAAAAATATGTTTGAACCCCCCAGAATACACCCTAAGAGGTTGTCAGGAGCTTATGAAAATATCAGAAATGAAAAATTTGGAGTCAATTTTCTGTCTGATTGTTTAAAACAACAAAACAATTTGTTTTGTTTCAAATCATTTGTTTCAGTAATTTTCGAGAAAAATGCCAGCAACGGATGCTCTGGCTCACTTTGTATATAAAATGTAGTAGACTTCTTTTATTCTATTCAGGTCCTCTGGTATTTAATCACTGTCCGATGAGTAAAATAATTGAATTCTCATGCGCTGAGTCCAGACTATACTTGCTCTCTTTGAGAGAATCCAAAAATTAAATATAATCATCAAAGGTACCACTATACGGCCAATTTTGTAAAATAAGCACATGTATGGAGAGGGGGGAGGGGTGGAAGCTTTTATATGCGTAACTTTTTTTGCTTCTCATTGATAGAATGTCATCGAATGAAAGGCTAGAAACTCTGCAACTCTGGTAAGGAACTCTGTTTGCTTGAAGGGACGAATCGCAATGAAGTAGGGGACTACACTAATTATAGTTGTCAAAGTTGATGCATAAATTATTAATACTTCAATTAGTATGTACGTCTGTAATGTTTTTACTGGATGCTAATCATAGCATTTTTTCCAAGTAGATGATTCAGCCTAATTTTATCTTGAGTATTCACCATAAGGTTTCTCTGTACAGTAAAGCCTTTAATGAAAACATAGCAGGAATTGCTTTTATTGACATTAATTGTAATTGTTTAATTTTCAGTTCCAAATCGGCCAATACTGTGTCTAAAAATTCAGATATTGAAAGGAATGACTCTATTTCGTCTCTATCAATATGTAGACATTTATTAATTACCTTCTTTTACCTTTCATCACCATATTCCATCAACAAAACCATGGCCTACCTATCTTTTCTTTCTCATTTTATTAAATTATAAATAGAATCTTTTACATCCATTCAACGCAGAATCGAATCATTTAAACTTCAAATACTCTATAATCAGTGATTTCATCCAAATTTTCATTATTGAATCATTCATGTATATTATAAATCTATTTATTCAATTCATATGTTAGTTACATACTACAATGTCTCCTTAAGAATTGCTGATGCATTTCAAACAGCTGTAATCCACAAATGAACAAAACACTGAACCAATTGTAATGTGTCACTGCAAAAACAACGACTCAAAAATATTTTTTTCAAATATACGTCTCAAATGCATATACATTGTCATATTTTCTTAATCAAAGCTCCAACAGCACTTCCTGTACCTTAAATAATATACAATAAATTGACAAATCTTCTCCCATGAACTACATTATAATAAATATATTTAAACCATGTATGCGTAAGCCTTTATGCAAAACTTATTTCTGCAAAACCCAGCAGAGCAGAAGACCAAATGAAACAACTTATGCGCAGATTTTTATGTTTACAATTCACAGGCACGCTTTTCCAATACATGCAATGTATCGGAGCTTCCCTGCTTGTTTTATTTTATTAGGTTTGCCGAACGAGTTCGTTACCAAACGTAGGTTTATCTGAAATTTCGAAAGTCTGTTTCGTAAAAAAAAGTTCGCCATAACGTTCAAGTTCAAAACACAGCAGGCCCAAAGAGCGACGGCAAAAACAGGCCGTTTTTCGCCCTTTTTGGAGTAGTCTCAAATCTTTTTGAAACATGTCTGAAACTATACATAATGATGGTTTTATGCGGAGGTGAAAATATTAATTGGAATTCTTGCACGGTCGCCGAGATAATAGCCCCCCTAATTTGAATCGAATTTCTTGTATAATTTGCAGGCATCTGATGCACCGATTTCCTCGAAAATTGGTTTTCGCTGGTATTTTTACGTAATTTTCTCTTTTGAGGTCAAACATTGGTTTGGTCCAAATTTAAGGGGGGTTTGGGGAGGAGTTTGTTTTTTCAAATAATTTTTTCTTAAAAGTCGTGGAAATTGTGTTGAACAGTGTAGAAGTTGGGCACAGGCATGAATATAGCGTCTAAAAATGAAGAACTTAGATGCGAATGGTTTCTCGTCCGATCGATATATATCACCGTGCGATAAAGCCGCGAGCAGCTGACTTTCCGCTGATGCACATAGTTGAATTATTCTTTGCTGCAGAAAACTTACGCTGCTCGGAGAAGTCCTCCAGTTTCTTATGTTTGATTGCCCATAAACCTTCCAAGTTACAGACTGCCGAAAAAGCCCAATCCGCATTACAGAAGCCCTAAAAGCAGACAAAAACACGCAGCAGCATGATGTTTATTTCATCATTTTTCCAATTAATATGAGGTATCACCACTAGTTGAAAGCTGGAATAACGAAGCAGTAGTGCTTCCAAACGTCTCGTGTTTTTCCGTGTTTGATTTTAGCCTTGTTTCCCCATTTTAATTTTCATCGTATTTATCGTATTGGGCTACTTAATATTTGTTCATCTGTAGTACAATGTAAAGGCGCCCTCTGGCCCCTCTGCTGCCAATGTAAGTTAAATGGAGGCTGCAGTCACTTGAATTCCAGGATTTCTTTCAGATTCAATTTCTCGTGTCGCACTGTGTATTTTGGGAAAATATTGCTGCTTCTAATGGACAGTTAAATTTGCTTTAAAAATTTAATTTGAAGCCATTTGGTACTTTCATTGTTTTCATTCAGTCCTTTAAAGTGCTCCCATTGAAGTAGCCACTTGAGTTGAGTGGCACAAATCTTCCGCAAAGAGTCTGAGTCTGATGCACTGCGCCGTATCCAATGTATACCTAGGCTGTGGACTCCGTGGCAAAATTTTTCGGCGATGGGAACCGCCGACCCTATTGGAATCCCCAGTCGTTAGAGAAATCGCCCGAGGCGGGCACACCCCCAAAACCTTTCAGTTATAACGAGGTCAGTTGACGTGATCGTTCAAACTTACAGAATACAACACCTCCGCCATCACAATAGTAAAGTACAAAATTATCAACTATAAAAAAACGATCACGCTTCCTCTCTCGCACATACTCAATGATTCTTGCTAGACTACAATTTGGGTGTTATTAGGCCACTCAGCTTCTGAACTAAGAATGATTCATAGCTCGTCCCTTGGCTCTCGTCAAACCCTACCTCAGAGAAAGTAGGTTGAACTCTGGCGCATACACACCGAAAAATCAACTCCTCTGTCCTCACAACAAATCAGCGGTCCCACTCGTCCTGCGGCGCGGAGGGACCTGGCTCGGCCCATCACAGGAATAAGTTTAAATTTAATCCTATTTTAAATTTGATTTTTTTCGTCTTTCAAACCTATAAAGTTTCTCGCCATATTTTTTTTTTAAAAAAAAAGTCAAATTTTGTTCCTTCATTTCCGTGTTTCAATGGACAGGTGGCCGATTTGGAAAAGAACTAAAAATTGAAAACATGAGCGCTATTAAAAAAACAATGAGGAGAAATGAGAATAAATTTCCGGTTAAGTTTGACTGATTAAAAATTGAACCTGTTCTTTCACGGGGCCAACCACGTTTTTTGATCTCCAATCAAAATTTCTTGGAATCTTCTTCTTTTTGCTCGGTTCTGGATCGTCGTAGATTTCATTCAAGGATCTGTCTTCGGCTAAAGCTGCCGCATCGAGGGTCAACATTTTTTCCTTGAACTCGTCATCTGTTAACAGTTTTAAATAAAGGCTTTGTTGGCTATATATGAGTCTGACGATGCGTTAAAATATTGAACCATTGAAGGATAGAGTGGATAAAATGGTATCTATGTATACATTTTCCAACTTGGTTCAAAAAATGTAGGATATGACCTTACTCTCAAAGCTGTTGCGGTTGATGTTCAGCTAAAATGTCAAAAACGTCCATACTTTGAACTTTAAAGACGAGTATCTCAAAATCAAAAAAGTGTCACATAACTGACATAACCCCTTTATCCACTCTATCCTTCCATTGTTCGGAACTCTCTCCATAGCCTATGGTTTATGCGAGAGATCTCTCAACCTGGGTTGGGCCTAACCCGAGTTGAGATGCCCGCATAAACACTTGGGTTTTTTCTCAACTCGGGTTCGACTCAACCCCGTTTTAAACTCGAGTTGAGTCGGCGAACTCTGGTTGAGATTTTGCGCATAAACTCCACGGAGTTCCGAACTCGGTGCATTGCGGCGACTTCAGAGTCACCAAAACGAGTGAGGTCAAACGCGCGTCTTATGCGGCCGTACGTGTCCGTACATTCCCAAACTTGTCAAAATGTTGTTAGTATAACAATTCATTTTTTTTGTTTCAGTGATAAACTCATTTTAGCTATAAGGCCGATTTGGAGGTTATGATATTTTATTAGGTCACGCAGCTTGCCGCGGCCGGCCGCTTGAATGATGACGTTGAATTAAATGCTTTCAGCAGAGCTCGTTCGCGCAACCGCGCTCTCTACTATGCTCATAACGTAGTAGTATAATGATACCCTCTCAACGATTCTACGAACATTACGAATTTGTCGACATTCAAACCAGCGTAACATTTTCACATCGAGAAAAACTCTCTACGACTCGATCGTGTAGAGATATTCTGTAAAAATTCAGAACCCACCAACCCCCCCCCCCCCCAGACATGTAAACTAAAAGCAAACGTGCTCATAGTGGAGAGGCATAGAATCGCACGCCTTCAAAAGTACGGACTTAGCGCAGAGATTTCCATGCGTGACGGCTGGGCCTAGTTTCAAACCTACTTGTCTCGAGTGCTTTCCTCGATGAGCTCACAAAATAAAGCGCGGACAGTATCTACACACTGTACAGTGCATCCACTCCACTTTTTAAACTAGAGCATGACATGGATGAGTGAACTTATGGATATATTCATACTATCCACGCTCCGTGCTTGAGAAATAGTATCCTCGACCGAGGAAAAGGTTAAATTGATTCCCGGCGAAACTTTTCCACATTTCAGTCCGATGGATAGCGCCACTAGTCGCTTTAGGGAACAGTCGTATTTTTGGCATTTTTAAGTAAATTGAAACCAAAGAAAAAACGCAAACTCGCAATGGGCAGCAATGAGCAGCGCTATCCCTCGGATTGAAATCTGGACATGCTTTGCCTGGAATCACCTACAGCTTCGAGAGAATTGCAGAGTTAGGGTGCCACTAAATCAGGTTCTGTGCGGTTGCCCGAGCCTGATTTACGTCCATGGAATCCTTCTACGCAAATTACAATGTAACTGGATCTAAAACATTAAACAATTTAGCTAGAGAATTAACATGATAAACTAGCGTTCTAATTAACTTGAATATTCCCCATCTGTCGGTATAAATTTCCTCAAAGTGAACGATATTTTCCCCAGTCATTGCCAGAGCAATAGAGCGTTCTTTTTGGGGAAACGGTATTCAAAATTCCGT